>JAEUYN010001529.1:0-438850 GCA_018257835.1 Euura lappo | reverse complement strand
GGTGTGTCGGGGAATGTTGTCCGGTGGGGATGAAGACTTGGTTTTTGTTTCTAAAATCGAGTTTCGATTTATAATGAATTTTAGAAAAAGAATTGGCGGGGCACTAAGTATAGTGTCCGAGTTAGTTAGTAGGGGTATGTCGGGGGATGTTGTCCGGTGGAGATTAAGACTTGTTTTTTTTTTTCTAAACCAAATTTCGATTTATAATGAATTATAGAATAAGAACCGTTGGGGTATTGATAACCGCTTGCGACTTATATGTACTTCGGGCTCAGAGTGGGGGCATGTGCAGGGCCGCATTTAGACTTAGAAATTCTCATAAGAATTTTCGCGCGTTTGATCGTTCGGAACTTCACCTACATAGATTTTTGGCTTTCCCAAAAACGAAATTGAAGCTTCAATTCTTCCACTTTTCAGCGAACAAAAAAGAAAGAAAACTGATTTCTGATGATGAATAAATTAATTGAACTACTTGTATATTATCAAGTGAATTTGTACTATGAGATCAAGTGTAATATCATTGAATCGAAATGAAATTTCATGGATTTATAACCAATCAAGTATATTGAAAATACTTCTTTCGAGTCATATAATATGTTGACAATTAATCATAACTATCAACTATAGAAAACTACTCGGAAATGGTAAATTGATTCACTTGGTGATACCCAGCTTTGGTTTTTTTTTCTGTTCAGTGTGACACAATTTTTTCGCGATACCGTACATCAGTCGATATAAAAGTAGGTAACTATGCTAAGTGGCTCATGACGTAACGATATTTCCAATTTATATATGAATATTTCTTCAGCTATTGGATTTAAACTCCAAAAAACTTGAATAACAATTAATGATAATAGCAGCTGATTAACTATGTCTCGAAGTATACCGGATGAGAGAGATCGCAGCTGACAATCAGGACTTTGGTCTCTCGGCTCTAGTCGTCTGGGTGTCGCGATCGCATCGGTATCCAGGTGGTAAGCGGCGGCAAGGTAGGTATACTTTTCGTATGCATGATTCTAGTGTGTTACGTTTATACCCATGATCAATGTGATAGAGTAGAGTAGGATGTTGTTATAACAGAGAAGGCAAATTCTCTAGGATCATTCAAGGTCGATTGGAATAGACACGCTAAAACATTCGACTATTTCGACCTTTTCTGTTTTTTTTTCTTTTTTTTTTTCTTCTTTTGACTTGTTTACAGTAAAAGTTCTCTGCACTGTATAAACGATCGCAATTCGCCAATTCTATATTATAAATATATACCTTTTTTTTCGTTGTTGTTTCATTTAAATTCGCGAAGTTCTATTCGCATTGTCAAATTCGGATCATTGCGCGGTAGCCAACGTCTTTTTGTTTATTTTATGCAGATTGCGTCACGTCTATGTTACATGAAGATATATTTCCATTTTCGCAAACCGCAGAGATGCTTATAGCCATCGATAAGGATTGAGTAATAATTAAAACATAAGAATTAAGAAAAACTGCATCGTTGCATCACGTGCATCGTCATCATATATGAGCTTGATTTCGATTCTCTCTCTCTTAAACAAAGAAAAATCAGAGAAAAAAAAAACAGCGAAGATAACGTCAACCGAGACAGAAGTCAAACAAGTATATATATTTTTTCTTCTTCTTTTTCTTCAATACGTCGAATTCGTGAGTCTTGTTTCTTTTTCTGTTTTTTTGGCAGCTATTTTAGCACAGCGTATTTACGTGTCTATGTATCCAAATTTTTTTTCTCCTTTTTTTGTTATTCTTTCTCTTATTATTATTATTATTATTTTTCTTTGCGTTTTGCATTATTACGTAGAGCCAACAGCTGACGATACAGTAATAATACTCGCGTACTGCATGTTTAGTGTTATCTAAACTACCTGTCTCAAAGATTTTTAATTACTAAAAAAAGGACAACCGAAATACATTTACATTCCTGTGCCAAGAATTCAAGGTGTACAACAAAGATGGCTTGTTATTTTATCCGGTTGTCTAGTATTACTTTTGACTGTAAAAAAGAAAAGCCTTTTTGTTTCAAGATACCTAATTATGAAAATTCTAGAGACTCTCGATGCAGAATAATTGAAAATAAAAAACTAAACTCCAAAAAAGTAGTTGAATAATTCAGTCTGTCTATAAAAAGGCTCAAAGTGTAAATCGCATGCCTGCAGTGTCTAGTAGGTAACAACGATAGTCGAGAATATATCAATAAATAAACAAATGAACGTTCAAACATTTTTTATTACCAAATTCTTATTTCAGATCGATAAATTAGGCAAGTTGGCTGTTTATCAATCTGGAATAATAATTTGGGAATAAAAATAATGCGAATGATGTTCTAAGAAGAGGTAATTGTTTAGAAAAGTGAAAAATCTGTATCCTATATGTATACCTATATACCGAACCGAACTGATAAATTTTTGTGTATCCCATCCACCCGCGTTATGCGCGCTAATGTTAACGAATTTGTGAAACAGATGCGCGTCGCGGGACGAACCAAGGTCACGGTCAGGCTACTAACCTATCCTAACAAGCTCGCGCGGTGTTCTCGCCCCGTCGTCGGCGACGACCCACGCACAGAGGTTTAGATATAGGTGGAAATGGTATCTCGCAACGAGACGCTCTATATTGACGATTTTTTTTTTTTTTTTTTTTTTTTTTGACTCAAGGCCGTCTACCCGGAGACCCGGAGAGCGGGAGAGCGGGAGAGGGAAGAGAAAGATATTATTATTATCGAATCATATCAGTATTATTCATATCCTAGCAATTTCGTGGTTCTCGTACATAAGTTTTCACGATCTGACGTAATTATGTAATAACACACGGAATTTGGGATCGAAGGATTTCGATTTGTAATTTTTTTTTTTTTTTTGCGGTCGATAAACGAAGGCTAAAATTAGCTAAAATATATTTTTATTTTTTTTATTTTCTGTGATACATAGATGCGGAGTAGCCACGCAGTGATTCGTAGAAAACCAAAACAAAGAATACAAGACACTAAATTCCTCGATATTTTCCTCATCTTTTGGTTCTTCGAATGTGTAACAGCGTTATCTGCACATAATTTTTTGAGCCAATCAATTATTCTTATCGTGGTTCGTTTTTTTGTTTGTGCGGGTCATGGATTATTTGGATTCTTGGTGAGACGATTACTGTCTTCAATTTTGAGTTTCTCAGACACCTCAAGGTTTAGAAAAGAGTCAAAATTGGCAAAATAAATTTTTCGTATTATAAAATCGTTTTTCACACGATTTTAGTCACTTTTCGTTTTTTTGTCTATGGCTGATTATTTTTTTTTTTAGCAAAAATAGATAAAAAAGGCGATCTTAAAAAGTTTTCAAAAATCAAACGTCGCAGTACAGAAATTAATTATTAAACTTGACTCATTTCGAAAACCGAACAAATTAATTTTGATACACTTTTTCAGTTCAAGGCCTTTATTAAATTTTACCGAAAATCAATTACAGTGAGTTGAAGTAGATTTCGATGATAATAAATAATTTAATATTGAAATTAAAGAATGAAGGAGAAGTAGCTGATAAAATTGTGTAAAAAAAAAACACTTTTTTTAAATTCGAGGTGACCAATGTGACGATTGAACCTGTGGACGTTTGAATTGAATATAAAATGTATGAACCACAGATGTTGGAATTTCAAACGGGCCTTCAGACTTTCAGACATTGGTAGGTACATGATATCATTTGTATATTCTAGAACATTCGCGTTGAATAATATTTTCGGTTATTCGGCGAAATACGCATGGCGAAATGATTACAGAACTGGTACAGGATAGGATAAATCTGTAGAAAAAAATTCTGGCGAGTTTTTCATAACACTACAGTACCGAAAAAAAGGATTTTGGATTCACTCTTTGTTTTCGTACATATTCTCTAACCTCTCGTCGCGAATTTTACATACATAAAATCTACTGTAAAATTTATGGGAATAATCCTAAAATATTATTTTAAAAAATAGATGTAAATGTAACGAAAAAAAAATTAATGTTTTTCCATAATTTTTATTATGGTTTCCTATAACAATTTTCAATTCTTGGTGAATTTTTTTTTTTTAATAATTTGTTCGAGGTAATACATCAGTAAATTGGAGGTAAAATTAAACATTCTTATCTTCATTTTTTAGTTCTCAAATTTTTCAAAATCGTTTCACAACAGAAAATTACCTATAATCAATAGAATTTCGTATGTTTAAAAAATACAGAAGCTTTGTAAAATTGTATAATTATTTATGAATAACAATTTTTGATTTTCATTTTGATTTTGATTTTCACAGCCGCGAGATTCGCTCGATTCCATTAAACTCACGCAAAGTTTTATAATTCCAATAAAAGTTTGGTTACATGAAAAGCTTAAAAAAAATGATCACACAGCTAAAATATCATCCGCTGTTCATACAAAAGTGAATCATTTTCTCTCTTTACACAATTGGCGAAAAAAGAAAGACGTCTTCCTTCTCTCCAAAATTTGTCAAGGTTTACTTGTTTTTTTCTTCTTTTAATCTTTATCCCATTTGCATTGAGGATGAAAAAAAATTTCCGCAATATGATATTTGGAGTAAAATTTTTGGCACGAGTTTTACACCACGTCATTCGTTTCTTGAATCCTGAACGTTTAACGCGCTCCTATGCAGTGGTCAGTATGTATAAACATGCATTTAAGTCATCGAATCTGGGTCAGGATTTGCAGAGTTTTCAAATTCGCGTTAGTTCAAAGTCCCCTGCGGAGAGATGACTTTTGACGATAAACAGATCACCGTATGCCCTAGGGTTTTAGTTAATCGTCTCACTTTGACCCAGTTAAGAGACAAAATTTATTAACTCTACCGTGAAAATAATGAACCGCTGATTCCAACCGGATCATCAATTGCATCCATCGTCATAGATTTATCAACCACCTCCACCAATTAATTATACATATTCATAACTTAATAGATATTATTGCGCGAAATCTAAGGAAACACCATCAACGCAGTCGTCAATCGTATCCTGAACGCACGTGCTCCAAAATTACCTGCAATGTCATATTTTAAGATGATCGTTTTACGACCCTGAAAATTAAGATCAGAAGTTATAGTCGAATCCACCAAAAAAATTTCACGTGATCGACATATCGTGATTCTAAACAATGTCAAAATGACATGAATCTACTGGGACACTTTGTATAGTTGAATTTTTCCAAAACTATGAAAATAAAGTCGAAAATAATTAACGGTGGCATTCACGTTATATTTTTGCCTGAATGTGTGACGTTTGAAATCAATTTCATGGTCTTCAAAAACGACTCGAACGTCACCCTCCAATTAGCAGCCAGAAGTGCTGAATTCAATCGAAATGAAAGAATAAGACCGAAGTATAAAATTTTGTGAAATATTATGAAAAATGAATACTTTTCGAGCTTATAGAAAAATTATAGACACAAATCTGCGTTCTTCGTAATTATATTCTTCAGCTTCATGAAAAATGTCCTTTCATTGCTAGCTGCACAATTGCAATTGGAAATTTTGTACCATACAGAGAAGCAATTGACAAGAAATATTTACTGTTAATTTGACAAATTTCATTACTGTCAAATTTTTACTGAATAAACTACTGTTGATCCTTCTATTTGTTTTGTGAAGATAAGAGGAAACTTGATGACAATCACATTGACGTGTTGTGAAAAATCAGTGAAGCGGTATAAAAAAAAAAAAAAAAAAGAGAAACGAAATGTCCAACTGGTGGAAATTTAGTGACTTCGAGGAAGACGAAGGCAGGGTAAAATTTGTTGAATGTGACATGTATCGTTTTGGGGAACGTCACAGATTCGCGCGAAGAGGAAGACCCTGAGAAACTGGAACAACATGGGTAGGATGATTTTGAAAAAGCCTTGGAACCCCGTTATTATAGATCTCTGTGTAATTTCGACCAGTGAAGCAGAGCAGCGCCGGTGGTAAATATCAAGTTGACGTATTTTGGCTATATTTAAGGGTCCCCCAAATTGAAAAGATTTGTTGCAGCATGCAACGATGCTGCACCCACCACCCGGTTTTCGCAGAGTAAAATTAATTTCAAGAATCGAGGTCACATCTGTCTTTCGTGTCGTATGAACATTTCTTTTCTTCTTCTTCTTCTGCATCCTGCAACGACACGTTCCACTTTGTCCGATTATTTTAAACCCATCGAGGTCGTTGGAACCCAAAAATCCAACACGAGGCTAATCCGAACGAAAAAAATCCAAAAATAACGAGACATAATTAAAAAGCATTTGATCCTGACCCGTTTATCGACTTTTTATCCGAACGACAGAAATTCTCCTATTTTTTGGAGTAAATCCAAAATAGGAAACCTGGTGTAAAAGTTTCTCTTTTTGTTATCAGCTCATCGACGTTTCGTTGTTGTTATCCGTTTATATATTATATATATATATATATATATATATACCGAAACCTTTAAGGCTATGAAACGCGGACAATGTGAATCATCGAATCGCACACGTGTCTGTAGAACTGCACCGCAGTGCGGATCGAAGGACGGTGACATCCAGCCGCCCCACTGATCCAGATAAGCGTAGGTGAGGAGGAAGGTGACCGTCGAGTCATACAAGGGAATACTACCGAGCTTGTGTACTTGCGATCAATAACAAATTCAACGATGTCATCTAATTTTTTGAACAAATTAATTATAATCAATATTGGATAAAATTATTTTCATTACAAAAGTTCTCCAATGACTTTACCTGCAGCTGTTGAGAGCTCGTCTAAATGACTCAGTCAGTAAACCGCGAGTCAAAAGTCAGTGACCAACGCGTCCACGCGATAAATATATGATGCGGTATAGGTATAACGAAGAACATTATTTTTAACAACAAAAGATCTGAGTCAGGTCTCAGATTATTGTAGCGTGAACGTGAAAGAGAATTTCTGCACTTCGCACCTAAATGCGTGCGCGAACAAAGTTTCGTATTCTCATGATATCAAATCGGTCAATGATTATCATCAATTTTATTCGGTGTAGTATGAATTGAAATAGTCAACAATTTACAACAACAATAACAATTTTGCAAAAGTTTTTTGTTAGTTGAATTGCAGCTGGTGACGTCATAACTCTGTTATTTTTTAATCCGAATTAGATACTAATACGATCTAATCGGTTTTGTTTTGTTTTTTATGACATGGTGGCCACTTTTTTTCGGGAAAAAAATTCCCTGACTTTCCCCGACTGGTTGATCAATTTCCCCTGACCGAAATTCTAATATTGTCTTAATTAGTGCTACAAGATAATACCCCTAATTCTTCATTTCGTTTAGATGCAAATTGATTAGGAAATCCAACAACGTTGGGAAAAATTATATGAAATTTTTTTAATTTTCTTGCCAAATCATTTACGACACGATAGCAATTTCTTTCACTTTTTCCCTGACCAAGTTTGAAATTCCCTGACATTTCCCTGATTCCCTGACCGTGGCCACCATGTTAAATAATCTATCAAAGAAAATAATTGACAGAGAAAAAAAAATAATGTGTAATATATATATATATAAAAATTGATGTTACAGATTCTGATAATTACTTCAAAACCTGAATATTATATATATTTTCACACTTTGAAAGAAGGCGATCGGTTAACTGCAATTGTACGTATTTGGCAAGTGAGATTCAGTATCTCTCTAGCCTAGATAAAAAAACGACAAATATGGTTGCACCAGGTTTTAAATCGAATCAAGTTGCGCGTATTTCTAGATTATACTTGACGAGGACGAGGTGAACCTGCGGACAGTTGATTAATTGTATAATTATAACAATTAGATCTAAAAACGAGGAGGAAATTTCATAATACTGAGAAAAAGAATAAAAAATTGTCATCTATCTTTTAAAAAAAAGCAAATAATCAAATCAAATCTGGTTACATTTTGAATTGATTTCGAGATTACATAATCAAATCAGTTTTTGAGGTAAGCGAATCGCGAATTTGAGAAAAAAAAAAATCTAACTATCAGTATCGGTCAATACCCGCTTACCCGCAGAGAAACCTGAAGGTTGGTAGAAAAAAAATTCCGTGCCAAAACAAAGAAAGGTGCTTCAACTGTCTGAAGAAGAAAACACCTGACGTCGGATCGTCGCTTATGCACGGATCGTTTTCCCAAGTGTAACGTTTAAAAAGACATATTTTCATACTTGAATATATATATATATTTTTTTTTCTTGCTAAATTTCCCTTTCATCTTTTTCAAACAGTATTTTCAAACTATAGAATCAAAAAGTAAGTCAGTCAGTCATTTCTCGGTAAAATAATTGAGTCAAATTTTCTGCCAAGAACAATAAAAGAAGGGAGGGGCGGGGGGGGAATTGTTCAGCCAATTGGAAAACGAAGTCGTTGATGCAATTTCCAAAAATGACGAATAAAGAATAAACCAAATGAATAATACATGCTGCAATAATATGTTGAAAGCTTTTTCTTTCTTTGATACGACGTAACGACAATGATTACGTAATTTGGCAAGATTTGTGTATTTATCGTTAGTCATATAAATTCGCCCTTCAATTTTTTCCCAATTTCTGTCTATCAGTTACAGATATTATCTAAAAATAGCATCAGATACTCGGAGCTAAGGTCACGTTGCGAAAGTCGATACCAGATTGTATGAAATTGTTCTCTCGGATATTAGGACAATTAATTTGTCGACCCCCTCCTCTATCCATTTAAGATCGAGTCTGTATCAGACGAATATAATTTCTCGCCCACCCACATCTGCATAGGAGACTAAATTCTCTTCGTCATACATAAACTTTTAGAGTAACGTACCTACATAGATAGATGAAGAGAGATAGCCTGACAGAAAAAGAAAAAAAAAATGAGAGTTTGCCAATCTACAAAAATAACTCGTAAATCATCAGCAATATTTTACACGTGAAGAGAAGAGAGAGGAGATGCACGTATTCCGATTATATTATGTTGGTATAGATCCTGTTTGTTTGATGACACGTACATACCCGCATTACTCCACGTGTGTGTAATTAGTAATACAATTGTTACAATCATACAGATAGAAAGGTAGCGCAATTTATTTTCGCAAGGTCGAGACGACGCGGCGCAGCGATACTGCAGAGTAAGAATAAGGGAACGTGTGATTACACACACACACACAGACACAGACGATTTGAAGAACAGAATCGACCTCCTCCCACGGGGTTATTATAACTCTTGCTGCTAAAATAAATTCTCAAAAAAAAAAAAAAAATGAAACAGGGAGACAACACGATTTTAGCAAGAATTTTTTTGTTTCCTCTATCTATAACCACGAAAGAACTGACTGAGAAGAAATTTTCCTTGGCAAAATATCAAATCGTTGACGATGAGTGAATTCGAGAACAAATAGAGACCGTATTGACATAGGAAAACAAATTCTGAGAAGTAGGCAGGATTTTTTTTTTTAGAGTTTGTCTGCAAAAATTAATTTAACCTTGACGCCCATCTTAAACTTCTTTATTAATTGTCTTTTGATTGTTTGCAAAAAATATCACAATGTCTACAGAAGAAGAATTTGCGAAACCATCTGTTGCAAAAATTTACAAAAAGCGTTAAGTCCTTCGATAAAAAAAAACAATATTTGAAGCTCTGACGTACCAGAGCATCAATAATTATAATGGATGGGTGCAAAAAAAAAGAAGCGACGAATTATTATCACTTATTATTTCGTTCAAAAGCAATAAAACACGACGAGTTGCATATTATGCTGCATCAAAAGCATGCATGTGATGAGATATTCGTCGCGTTATTTCATCAGTATATTTAAACATCTGTTATCGTATTACAATAATCGTTTTTGGTGTAAACCGCGCTCGTGAGAAGGTGACCACAACATCGTGTTGAATAATCAAACACGAATTACCAGATTTTATCTAATGCTCAACTGGACCCGGAAATGCTTTTTTTTAGTTTTAAATTAATTAGAAAAAGGATGAGGAAATGAAGAAAATAAATTCAAGTCTACATCAACCGCAAAAGCGGGCGCAAAAGTAAACCTCGATAAGAAGAAAACTTTTATTGTCGCAGCAGGTTTAATTAAACAAAACAAAAAAAAAAAGATATGGTGACGCGGTTGATTACTATTATTATTATTATTATTATTATCCTCATTACGCTAGTTAAAGTCGCGATACATTTTTCCCCGAATTATGAGAGACTCGTTTTCGTTTCTACAATTTCACCCCATCCACCATCCCCAAGGTCTCGGCAAGGCCGCCACGCCGGTCTTCCACCCCAGATACACCCTTGAACCACCCTTGCCAGCCAGACAGGGTGATAAGGGGCGTTGAACGGACTTTAACCTGTTGGTTATTCAACCTTACCAACCAATCATTAAATTTTTTACTCTACTCTCACTTTCGACGAGATTCAAGGAGAAAATAATTAATTGAAAGCGAATCACAAAAATTACCAACAAAGAAGTATCAAAAAAGCTACTTTTAATTTTATACAACGCTATTTTTAGTCTGTTATCAATTTAATCGATTCGTTATCATTTTTTAGATGGTTTTTATTATTTTATTTTCAATTTCATAAAACGATAATAGATTCAAAATTACAACTATACGACGTCACAAGAAAAACACTCGAATTGAATTTCTCGAAAGATTTGTAATTATAATATTCAACGACTTAAAGTAAAAATTATTACTCTACTAAAATCTATAAATAGTAAAAAAAATTGTTAATTTCTTTGTTTTCTATGGTTTAAAACAGAAAAATGTATGTAACGATAAGAATAAATGATCAATCTCGAGTGGAAACAAAAAACCAAAAAGACAAAAAAACAAGTGTCTGATAATTTCACTTTTTTATTATATATTACACTAATAACGTGGAAATATCTGTGTAATAAAATGAATGTGAAAAGTGTATGATGAGTAAAGGTCAGAAAATAATCTCTGCACCTTAGCAGGTACAGAATAATCTGCACTTACTCGTTTGTTTACAATCTGGTTTATCCCATTAATCTAATTGAAATCGATAAGAAGAATATTGAGTCAGTGTGGAGCGTCAAACGTGTGTTTCCGCACCTCCCACACCCCACCTCGTTCATTCTCAAAGTGACATTAAGATTCCTTGAGTACCAAAACCAGACGCTTGCCGCCGCTGCTTTTTTGTTTGAATTTATTATCGCCTGCCGACGAGTAAAAAATCGACGAATATAGGTATAAACGTGTGATTACGAGGGGCGATACGCAACGCGGAACAAAGGAAATTACGTCGCTGACATATCTGGATCATATAATTTGAACGATCTGTTACCGTACAATAATTTCAAAGACACTGATATCAGAATTGTTTTTTTGTTTACGAAAGATAGTCAATTTTTCTTGGCCAATTGAAACCGACGATTAGAGAAAAAAAAAAATAAGCATGTACTACTTGCGGAGAAATTGGAGCGGAAATATTTTCCATTTCTTCGTCACACAACAACAACTTCGACTCTGTGTTTGAATAAATTCAACGAACGTATATAGAATCGGAGTCAAAGACGTCAGATTCACAGGAAACAAAAAGAAACAACAATAATATAATATCGAAAAAAGAAAAGGAGCTAAAAATAACAGAAACAAGAAAAAAAGAAATCAGAATCCAGTTACTAATTCTGATAATTACAGCCCAGAATCTGTCTCGAATTTCTTTCTAAACCCAAAGAAATACCGTCTAGTCTGACCCGGATCGTAGATAAACAGTTCAACGTTGATAAATAAGTTTCATTAGTCATATTTCAAGCTTACTTAGATACAGTAAAATTTCTGTAGCGGATACTAAAGTACCGCAGGAATAGTGGAATAAATATCCTCGATACTTGAATATCTACTCCGAAACGGCGTTCGCCGCCTCAGCTACGACTCTCACAGTCTCCTCAAATCCCTTGCCAAGCAAATTCTCTGTCTCAAAGCTCCCAAAGGCCCTAAAAACAACTGAAATCCGTCAAGCGTCGAGGCTCTTACCTCCTGGGTAAGTTCCGCAGCTCCGACGGGGCTAGTGGGAGTCTCTCCGCCGGTCGGAGGGTCCGGCGAAGCTGTCATATTCCTCGCAGGATCATTGGAAGTGGATGCGCTGGTCCCGGGCACCGCTACGTCCCTCGCAGACTCCTCAACGTTTAGAAGATAGGCGTGTATGTCATTCTGGCCTGAGTTTATCCTGTTGTATCTCCCGAGGGAGTTTAAATCCTCGAACAGATCCCTTTCGTAATTAAGCAGAACCGAGTCCGGGTTCTTCGGGTGTACGAACATGGGGCTATGGACGATGGTGTGAGCGTCGGTGTGCCATCCGGAGCCGTTGTGAAAATCCAGGGACCCGACTCCGATGGATCTAATATCCAGGCCGAGGTACGAGTCCGGGTCGACTCGGAGCAGCGAGAGCAGCAGCGCGAGCTGCAGGAGCTCCTCGCGGTAAAGTTTTTTCAGACACAACATTTTTATCGATTTATTTCAATATTAGATTGAACGAGGTTTAGATTTGAACAAAGTTTATGAACCACTCGGCGAAAAAAAAATCACAAGCCGTCACAGTGGCCGCATTCTGATGTTAAGTACGAAGAGGAGGTAGTACATCTTGGCTAATAACAGTTTCGGGATAGAATAAGGCGGCACAACCTCCCGGTTCGGCTGTCAGTGATGAAATAAAGCCGAGAGTCTCGACTGGCATAGGTCAGTTACTCCGTGCCTAAAATAACCTCAAAACACGGTAGACAGACACGTCGGTGTTTAATCAGCGGCGTTTGATCGGTATTTCACGATTTTTATTCACGTCACTGCGTTAATCCTTCCGATTCGGAGCGGGTGCAGGTACGCGGACTGTTTAATATTCGCTGAAAAACCTGTCGCGAGGCGACCGACTGACAGTTGGGTCACGGGCTGCTCACGGCCCGGGGTAAGGGAAGAAAACTGCCGATACAGTGTCGAGGCCTGCGGCGAAACGCGCTATTCGCTGGTAAGTATCACTGGGACATTTTAAACCACATACGATATCGCGTCGCACTATGATCGCAGAACTGTTTTATTTCTATTTGATCAAACTGTTTTAACCCACTCGGAACAAGCACCACACACCTCGGTGCGCGAGAGATCGCTGACGATATGTGACTCAGCAGCGGTCGTTCTGGCAACGTTGCGAGGCCAGGGCCGTCGCGCGGACGGGGATTCCCCCTCCACGATCCCACGAGGCTCTTCGAACTTCTATGATATCGTCGTCTTTTGTTGAATTTTTATACACTAATAACGCCTGCATATGGAATTCGAGGTTCTATTTATCGCTAGTCAACTTCGACACCGAGTCTTTGGGGATTTTTATACCCGGAATCGTTCGATGAATCGGTTCGCAGATAATCGGATTCACGTTTGCGAACTTTGCCCGCGATCGGATGTCGCAAGGAGCGCGTGCGGCGTTGCCGGATTTTTTTCAAATTTCTTTATCTTCTTTTTTAACAGTTAAATGATCGTAGTTAACACGCGTGTGTCGAGATATAGTATCGAGCTTGAAATGTCTTATGTAAAATCGACTCACCTCAAGCTGCATTTTCCGCTGGTATCTCGTAGAGGCGAGATCGTTTCCAATCACGCGTCGAGGGCTGACGAAATCCTCCATGCCTGATATGCAATGATAATTTATGATGAACCAGCGACGATTATAGTCACTGTGGCTGAATAAACTGCAGCGTAGATAGTCTTTTTTTTTGTGGGTTCGTTATATCGTTTTCACTTCACACGGTGCGAGAAAGAGAAGTTTAGTATACTTCACTGAATTAAGTTTTAGCTTCTGAATAGATTCGTTTGTACTATTTAACGCAGAGTTTAAGCTCGATAAAATACTAAATATGAACGGATAATGGCAGCCGCTTACGAGTCTCCTCCCACCGAGGGCACCTCGTGATGTTATTGACGTCATCCCGCCATTTCGGTTTGAATAAATCGCGCGCTACAACAGGATTCGAATACTCGATGCTGGCGCCTTGCGCGTTGAGTTTGTTTCGAATCCTCTGCGCAGATCCTTGAAGAATTCCTTCTGAACTCGAACATAATCAAAGTTGAAGTTAGATCTTGTCAATAATCGCGATAATTTTACCCTATAACATCGTTGTTCGATTTTTTATTTCATTTTGGATATCGAATTCGTCAATTTTGGAAAATTTGCAAATTTTATTTTTTATTATTATTATTTTCGGAGTCTTAGAGCGCGGGAAATTCATCGTTCGAATAAATTTAAAACTTTGCTCGTTTATCAAAGTGTCCGATTGTATGCAAAGATTAATCGTCAGTGCGTTAGTGGCACGGGCGACCTCAGGTTCATTGAATTATAATTATAGAAGCTTCTCATTATTCATGGTACGACTGCGTCGATGGGACCGAGCTTCAATTTACCATTCTATAACCATTCAATGTATATTCTTATCTGGTGTTTGGAAATGATACGGTGTGTGCAGTTATTTTTAGGAAAAAAGAATGAATAATGTGATGCGACAAGTATTTTTTTTTTATATCTTAAACATATAATATATATTCATTTGTATGATTTACATTGTTTATAATTTGATACAACAAAATATCTATGACAACATTACAGTAGAGAACAATATACAATATATAATGTCACGTATAGGGTATATAGATAATAATAATAATAATCCTTCATTTTTGACATAAAAAATTCGGTACATCAGACAGTGTTCAATTGTTTTCTTGTTTACTTTCCATATTTTTTGTTTATATTCTTTTTCTTGATTATACAATTATTATTTACTCATGAGATTAATCGAACAAATTGATTGATCTTTCACTTTTAATGTCTGCAGTCTTTAAACGTGTTTTTTTCATCGCTTCTCCCAGATTGGGTTTCATTTTGTGATTTCTTTCATTTTTTTTATTGTTTTTATATACATCCATACGTCATGTATATATGATATACACAAATTATGTTGAAATTATGGCAATTCTCATATACATATATATTTGTTTATTTTTATTTATTCATTTTTATTAAATTGTGTGCAAGTGTAGGTAATTATAACGTTGAATCTGACTTAACACTGAATTATAAATAATTATTCGATGAAAAAGTGCCCCAAAGAAGTTTTATCTTACATATTTTGTAACAACGGTTTTTTTTCTTCAGATAAATAGTGTTTATTAAAATATAATACAAAGAAAGAAAAGGTTTTAAATATGACAGTTATCATGTAAAGTTGTAAGAGAAAAATTGTTAGTTAGTGAAAAAATATGCTATTTACACGCGTATATACCTACCATATAGTTATTTTTTTTTCAAGACGTAGGTATATATATAATTGTGCGCGAATTCGATAGTAATTTGTCAAAAATAGCAGTGTATAAAAATCTATTAGAAAGAAAAAAAAATGATGAAAAAATGTAGGTATTTAGTATTATTATTTACAAGGGGTAGAATTTATTTCGTATCATGCCTGCGGGGTTTTGGAGAAAATACCATTTTGGACGGTGACAAGAAACCAATTTTTTTTCTCATTTCTCAAATCATTCGGATTTTTAGGGGTAAAATATATCGTAGAATATGTAAACAGACTTAGGAAATTACAAATTGTTGCGGTAATTGGCAAACATTCAATAATCATTTGCTTCCCTAGGTTTGTGCAATTTTCGAAATTCGAAAAAAAAAACTCCTGTACTTATACATAGGAAAATATCAATTTTCTCATATTTCTCTAAGCCAAAAAGAGAATCGACGAGGTTGGCTCCGATAGTGTGAAGAGAACAAATTCCAAAAAATCTTTAATTGGGTCACCAAATGACGTAGAATAAAAATCATTCACTTGGTGTAACTGCAGGTGAAAACAATTTTAACCACATCCGCAAAAATTCGGTGCATCAGTAGCATCGATGAAAATCAAAATTCGTACAATTTTCAACATTGTGCAAATGACAACGTGGCTATAAAGGAAATTTGATCATCAAACCGGTGTTGGAATATATATAAAAAGTATAAAACCGAAACTGAGTCCATAATCTATATATTTTGGAATTCCTATCCCAATTTCATCTCTTGTTAGTCAGTATTTGAAAATTTGTGAGAATCTGTTGTTCTTGTTGTATGAGACATGTAATCCAGATAATTTAGGCCTCGTTAATTAGGCAACGATCAATGAATTTACAATTTACAGCAACATGAACACATGGCGCACAACACGTAATTTATTATTATTATAATTTTTTTTTTCATCAACACATAATTAATTAAGTCTAAACGGGGGTTTGGCTCTGAATGAATAATTAGTAAGGGATAGAAACTAACGTTTCTAATACCGCGTCCACAACACACGTTACATAATTATATGACTTAACTAGAATTTTGATATGCTACTTAAACTTACCAAACTTATTGTTTAAAGTTCGTTCAGATCTCTTAACACCCTCAAATTATGTTATTGTATACATTATCTTCGGCTGCTGTCAAAGATTCCGCAATCAAGACTTAACCCTCGAATTTTCAATTTTGTTGTGTCAATTTTTTGTCTTGAACCCCGTGGTTAAGACTCGATCGAAGTCTTTCATCATTCAACCATTGCGATGGATGGACTCAAATATCTATACGACGTTTTTAATTCCAAATCTTTCTAATCAGGGATTATAATATAAGATAGGTACGTTACATTTTTCATATCCCACTGAGTAATCGAATCTCTCATCAGTTTTCAACTTTCTTCAAGAAAGAGGAAATCTTTTAATTATTATTAATTATCAAACTTTTTATTATTTTTTTTTTCCAGATATGCAAAGTGCATTTTAAGGCAGTACTTATTAGTCCGCAGGTCCCTTATTGAACTTACTTAAAACACTTTTTTTTTATTAACTTTTTTTCTTTTTTTTTTACTTTTATAAACTTTTCATTCAAAATAAGCTTTTGGGCTGCAATTGACTATGTGATCGAGGATCATGAATAGTTTTTTTTTTTTTTTTGACACCTTTGTAAAATTTTTAAAACTATCATATATATCGATTTCACATGCACTCACAAAATATTACAATTAATACGTTCACATTTTGGACGTTGCCTGTTTTTTTTTTTTTCATTTTTTTTTCATTTTTCATATTCGCTAATAATTTAAATACGATTTACCCCAGTTTATCATCTCCGCTCTCCAATTAATCCAATCCTTCGTTTAGCTTCTCTTAGTGTTCAGGTAATTGAAGAGCCACTGATCAATGGTCTCCGCGTTCTCCTTAACCCAGTAAATGTTCAATTTTATCGTCTCCAAGCTCTGCTCCAAGGCTCTTTGACCGCTACCAACTTCAACTTTTTTGAAGTATTCGGCGACCTGAATGAAGATAAAAGAAACGAACAGTGAAAAACGAACGAAGAAGGTTAAAATGGTCTTGTCCACGTCGCGGATCGTCGAATTACCTCTTCGTAGTCGTATTCCGTCGAGAAATGGGAAGCCACGATCGATATGAGTCCCCCCAGAGTGAAGGTCCCGTTTCCAAACATGGTCTGCAGTTTTGGCCAGTAAGCTTTGACGTGCCTCCACGCCAGGAAATGGCCTTCGGGATTATTCGCGACTACGGAAAGCACAGCCTCGACATCCTGGGGCCTGATTTCCTCCCTTTCGAGGGACGCTAGAAGATATCGCTGCAGAATCCACGGATCCATCGACGCCCCGAGAGACTTTAGAAGAATCCTTCGCTCGCTTGGAATCTGAGTTTTCTTGTACACGTTCCAGCAGTGGTCCCATTCCTTCTCACTTCCGTATTTTATCCCTGAGGAATAATCACCCAACGTTATAACGGAAGGCTTGATAATGACGGGACTGGAGGATCGTTAATTACCAGCAGCGTAAACCACGTCTCGAAGATTCGGTGGGATCCTGACTCCCTTCTCCATCCAATTTTTGAACAACGCCTTCGCCGGTTTCACAACGTTTTCTAGATTCAGGGTCAGCGCTGACTGGAGAACGTTGTCCCTCAGGAGTCTGGTGGATGAACAATAAAAATTCGTGATGAATTCCTGGGATTTGGATTCTACCACGAGATTATCACTCACCTAGTGGAATATGAGCCGGTGTCGTTCCATCCGACGTAGGTAGTGACTGGTACTAACAACTTCCTCATGAAAGTGGTGTACTTTTTGAAGGCAGCAGTTTCGCTGAGCGTTTTAGCCCAAGATTCTAGATGCTCCATCGCCGTTGCCCAAGGGACGAAGTCCCGTTCGTTGAACAGGTACAGAGACAATTCTAAAGGGATAGTCGCGTTGAGGACCCCAGCTCTGCACAGGGTGAAGGCATCGTCTATGAGACTCGACCGATCGGCTGGACTGAATATGGTGTGATTATTGTGCAGAGTCGTGATCAACGACGTCCACATATCATCTGAGTACGTAACGCGATAAAATCCGGTCTGATTTATGTTGACTTTGATCCATTCCACCGTAGCAGGAACCTCGAAGGACACTGTGATAGAAAAAAGCGATCAAAAAGTGTGGGGAAAGGATAAAATTGAGACACCTGGCTCTGATGTTCTGTACCTTTAGTAAATAAAAATGGTAAAGCATTCGGACGAGAAAAATGATCAAGCTTGTTCCGTTCCTCATTTCCAACAAGCTTGACAATGCTTCGGGTCCGACTGCTTTGCCATGTTTTTGCACTGGGATAAAATGCCTTCAAGGGTGGTCAACCCTTCAAGGAAAGCAGACTCACCATCCGTGAGGTTCATCCAAACGTTGTTGGTGACTTTAGGCGCGATGTTGGTGTAGTAGCTCAGCGGAACGTACCACTTGTAGTTGAAGGGTGATTTCGGCATCAGTATATCAGTCTCGTTTTCCGAGGGTGACAAAAGCAGGCGCTTCTGAGTGGCTGATATCACGTTACCCTCGCGGCTGATGGTGATCAGTGGAAATCCCATTTGCTGCGTCCAGGTGTCCATTATGCTCTGAAAGATGACATCTCGCGTTACACATACAGTCCAACGAAAGTCGAGCTTTTCAGCACCGCGATACCGACCTTAACGTCGAACGAGTGGTTCGCGTGCTTCGTAAAAACTGCCCACAAGTCCGAAGTGTCCGCGTTTCCGTATTTATGGGTGTTCAGGTAGTCGTTCAACCCCTTCTTCATCACCTCTTCCAGCAAGAACTCCTCCAGCATGTAGAGGATCGAGGCCCCCTTGTTGTAGCTGATAGTGTCGAAGATCGCCTCTATCTCCGATGGATCCTTCACCGGAACGCTTATCGGGTGGCTCGAGGCCAGAGCGTCCAGATGCAGGGCTGATTGAGTCTTGTCCAGAATGAACTGGTTCATCATTCCCCATTCTGGAGCTACGTGATCGACACCTTTGTGCTCGAGGAAACTGGCCACACCTTCGTTCAGCCACAAGTCGTTCCACCAACGCATCGTTACCAAATTTCCAAACCACTGATGGGCCAGCTCGTGGGCGACGACTATCGCCACCCACTGATGAGCGGCTGTCGATGTTTCCTGAGGGTCGTAGAGGATCGACGTTTCTCTGTACGTAATGAGACCCCAGTTCTCCATGGCGCCGGCGGCAAAGTCCGGAATCGCTATCAGGTCTGATCAAACGAGGTTGGCAAAAGTTAGGAATGAGGATATCAAGAACGTGGATACGGGCTCACCTTGCTTCGGGAGCGGATAATGAATCCCGAAGTAAGACTCGAAGTAGTCCATTATTTTAGCGGCTGTTTTAACGGCGAACTTAGCCTGTGGCAGCATAGCTTCGGGTGCGTAAACGCTTACGGAAACGTTCCTTGAGGTCATTTCCGAGACCCTCTTGTAATCGCAGACTACAAAGGCGACCAGATACGTCGACATTTCGACTGATTCTTGGAAATCATCTCTGAGCTGCGAACATGATTCGTTCTGAATTACCCAAGTGTATTTTTTGTCGTTCCGCGCGATGATCAGGGGATGATATTTATAATGAATGATTTCTGACGATATCTTGGTTTTATCACAATTTATTATGCAAAGCTGTGTATCAGCGACCATGAAGCAAAGAAGAAAATTGCCAACTTTAGAGCGAAATAGAGGAGAGCAAAGCACTGTGACATTGACGAAGATGACGGTGGAGCTTTTGGCAAGACTTACGAGTCCCGTTCCCATGTAGAATCCTGCATCCTCGGTATTGACGACTGGCATATTGCACAGTGCTATGTGGAACCTGTCCCTGATGATGGACATTTTGAATTTCGCCTTGTACTGAGGCTCGTCGAAGCATGGAAAAGCGGACCTCGCGTAGGTCGGTTCGAAATGTGTGGTGGCTAGGTGCCTGAAGGTTGATAAAAAATTTAAACCTCAATTATGCCGATCGTGTGTGAATCGATCGCGTGTCGGCACAATATTTTTCACTCACCTCTTTTCACCGTCAGCCATTATATAGCTGCTTAGGTAGAACCCTTCGAGCTCGTTACCGAGTCTCGAAGTGAACTTCAAATGTACCGTGTAATTTCCTCTCTTACGAAATTTACTCTCTTCTAGTTCTAAGTAAAGCTGCTGGTGCTTAGGATATTCTAATAGCTTAGATATCTTCAGACGATGGCCCTTTCGGTCCTGAACCATCTGGAACAACGTCAACTCGAGGTCAGTATTTGTGGCCAATCAATAATAAAACTTGATAAATTCGTCAAGCGAATGTCTACTGTAATCGTGGTATTGATTGACCGTCTCGCTCAGCCAATCTCATTCAGAATCACATCGATACCAATTGATGGAATAGTTGATCAGACTCGGTAAAGAAAGGAACTAGTCTGGCATTAAAATGATCGATTCAATGCTCGAGTGAATAGTTAGAATTGGAGTACCGACCTTTTCATTTATTGTCAAATTTTTACTATGGAAGACGATGAATTGGGTCTCTTTGTCGACGTAGAACTCGATGCTAACTAGTCCTGAAAAATGGACAATCTTTAGTAGAAATTCACCACAACAAAGACAACGTTAACGAATCCGTTTCGATTACCTTTGACTTCGAGCGTCGTTAGGTTTGGATGAATGGTGATGTTGTACCTCGTCGGATGCGCGAACGATGGTAGCCGGACGTTGTTCCACGGGAATAACTGCGGACAAATGGAGTTTTAATTTTTTTTATCACAATTCGCAATATTGAAAACAGCTTTATTGGATGGAAGATTGACCAACCTCTCCGTTGGTAGCGATTGGTCCACCGGAGTCACCCTCATCTTCAGCGACAAAATTTGCTGGTTTTTCACCGGCACAAGGACAATCTATAACGGATAAAATGTAGAATATTAAAGTGTACGAAATTGTCGTTAGCATTATTAAAATGAGACGTGAATGAGTGTGATTTTCATCAGAAGAACAAGCGAATCAAATCGATCAAAAAGTACTGCACACTTCAGACTGAAGTGCTGTTAGTTGATATACGTTACCGTTTTGTGGACCGGCAAAAGCGATTATGAGAGAGACTGCGAATAGTATGGCGAAGACGATCGTTGCTATGCACAAGGCTCTTTTCTGTGAGCATACAGCGACCCCGTTGTGCTCGTAGATGCTACGTTTGTGTAATCCGGTGTTACTGTCCCCTGGAGAATAGAAACGAGGAAAATTCAATTCAATTGATAAAATTCTGGAGCTTTTTCCGCCCTATTACTCCCCACGCGAGAAATCCATTTAATTTATCCGACGTTGAGAGTCTCCACGGTCTATGTACTCGAGACAAAAGTTTTCACGCCACTTTTGAGAGTTTCTCGATCCCAGGTGCACGGGGGCGTGAAATCCAACGGAATTTAATCTCGGCACATACTAGGAGAACATTCGGAGTGAACAATTGGCAGTTTTTTTTTTTTCTGGAGAAGAAATATCGTTTCATACACAACTTTGAACGCAATATATCCGGGAATCATGATTTCAAAGAATGCTGTCATGTTTCAGCGATATCAGAGTCCCTCTGATTTTTCAGAGAACATTTCTTACAGAATTTTCAATTTCCTGTCTGCATTGTAGTAGCCATGTTTTCCAACAGCTTTTTCAATCGTAAAGTGCCAATCAAAGTTTGAAACGACTCAAAAGTAAAACCTCAATACTGTAGGAATACTTCGATATTGTATTCATCAATTTTTCTCATGTCTCATATCTCCAATCGAATAAAGTATAAAAAGTACAGTCAGAAAAACCTTGAGCTTTAATAAATTGGGAGTTTAAATTATCTCTAATGGTACAGTTACTACAATTATGTTGATATCGTCGATCATATCTGCGTCACGCAATCAGACACATTAACTAATTAATCAGAAACGCGGGTTTTCGGGCCGACCAATTTATCAAACATGCAAATAGAGGGCCAAATAATCGATTCGTATGGGTTGAATATGTCATCAGCTATTCTTGAGGGTAAACCAAACTGAAATACAGTATTTCCAACCATAATTTCAGTTCGATTTACTATTTTCATACAGGGTCTCTCGCTGTCAGGGAATTCGGGCTCATATACTGGATTTAAAAAATGTTTCACCTACAGCTCGTACAATTTTGAAAAAATATCTAATACCTCGCGCTCATCCTAGAGTTACCTTAGTTTCTTTGAATCGAAATGTTTATTGGTATGTTTGAAAATTGATCGTATTCGTAAATTTTCCCATTTCAATTGAACCAAGGCTGCTTTACGCTTGAATTTTTCCACTCAAAATTCGTTTCCTAGTTTGATTCTTGGAGCGCCACACGAAAACGTCTTCATCGAAAAGCGGAAGCCGAAAAAATAGCCTACTTTGAATTGAAAATTACGAATTTGGAAAATTGAACAATCCTCAGATCAGCGTTAAAAAATTGCTTGATTATAAATCAGGTTAAAATATCCCTGGAAAACTTGACATTATATCAGGGATAATAGTTTTGTCGATCATAATATGCGTCGAAATTGCGAATTTTCCTCAGTGCACCGTATGGAAATAGTGCTGCTCGATTTCTCATCGACTGATGTCACGTTTCATTAAATACGGTGCAAGCTCATCGGATTATCAGGATAAAAGAAATAAAAAAAGACTATCAGTATGTGTATGCATAGCTATAACGACGCTCGGCATTATTGATCGCGTACACGTGCTACTTGTGCCGTATATCCAAGAGTATGTCGAGCACGGTATAAATGGGCCACTCGGACAAACCGATGTGCTGCTACAGTTTGTTTGAAAAAAAGAAATGGTATGATGCAGAATTTTGAAAATGATGATCGATTTTATTTTCATCCCATCCCATTTATCGTCTTCCGATTTTTTGTTTGTCGTAGATTGAAATTTATAACGAGGTTAATCTCACCTGTGAGGAAGGCAACGTCGTCGACTTCCTGCTCACTCATAGTGAACCGTATGGGAGGAGGTCTTCTGTAAACAAAACCCTTCACCTCGCTTTCTGTCAAAGCGTAAGATACTTTGATGAGTGGTTCTCTCTGTTCCGCCACAATTCAACGATTTATAACTATCAAATATGTTTATAGAAGACCGTTAGTTCTTCCCTGCAGGGGGTCGAACTAGGGTCGATAATTACTTTTTTTAAGCTATTTATTATCGATACCGGCTAGTCGATTACTAAATCGACGGAAGACTTGCCCTTGCGGTTATTCAAATATTCAAATATTCAAATATTCAGATATATCACTAAATCACAATCAGGGGGAAGTATGTGGGTCATGTGCGAATCGCCATACTGGTTATAGGGTGAAAACGGTTCTAGCTTTTCTTTTTCACACCCAACGAGGGACACGCGGACCCGATTAGCAAAACTCGCGGATCTTCTATATCGATCGGATATCCTCAATACCACCGACTAACGACCCGATTATTATCCTCGAGTTCTAAGATACTGTTCACCGCGGTCAACAGCGACGTACGGTTCACCGTGGTTTGACATTTCATTGATATTCGTGGGGCTGCGATATAGCGACTGCAGGGGCGACCCAACAATGGCGACTCGCGTCGATTTCGCCCGGTCGAGGCTTCAGGGGTGGTTCGAGCTTTCGGGGTGGTGGCTGGATATCGCCAACGCTATCCTTTTTCGTACTCCGCGAGTGTTGCCATCTTCTTGCGCTATCGAAACCGCGCGCATCATCGCGAAAATTAGGCGACGGCCTGCTTTACCCACCGGAGGTTACGAACAGGCGATGCCAATGTGAGGTAACTTTGGCATGATCGTGCGGAAAGTTCTTTTCAACCCTCGATAAATTCGAGAAGCACATTGACCATCGTCTTGACATCAGGGGCGTAATGTTAAAAGGCGAAAATTTAATTTTAGAAACGGTGCAAAATTCCTGAGGCCATTTTGGAAGACATTTTTCACTTTTTGAGAGACTGAATCCAATATTCGACAGTCTTCAAGACAGTAACTTTCGAATACTGTCTGAATTATAGGTGAAATGAAATCAGTGCAGTTGATCATTGAATGTCGAATGAATCTCAGGATACTGATCAAAGGTCTTTATAATCGTGAATCAAATCTCTGCTAATTATGAATGAAACCCCTGGTCTATAAATGCCAGAGACAATTAGACTTGAATCGAACGATCTATTGAAATGCATTCGGTATTAAAAGTATCCTATTACATGCTAGACCGAAATAAAGAAATTTGAATACATTCATCAAGCATCGCTCTTGAATATAATCGATGAAAAAGCTCTTAGCCCTCTTCTAACTTTTCTAGAATATAAAGAAAAGCAGTAAAAACCAGGTCGACGTGAAGTATTTTATGCTCGAATAATATCATTAGAGCCACTTGGAGGTTTAATTCGCTCGATTATTTCTGTTTGCGTCTAGTTTAAGCGATTTTCACGTGGAACAATAAGCCGAGCTTATTTTCCCGTCTATTCTACTCCCCTAGTTTCTCGAGGAATTCGTATATATCGAAGCCAACGCAGCATCTGCTGCAGCCATCCCTGATAGTAGCGTTGGGGTAGTTGCGACTAGAAACATGAATCGCGCATCGATCGGCGTCCAACTGAGTCTGTTTCATCCCCCTCAGCTTCGCTCGGTCTCAGCTACGTTCGACCCTACTGCCGATACTCTACGACCGTGTTTTGTATACTATTCTCCTCGTGTCTAGGGGGGACAACGAATGAAAACCCCAGACCTCAGATTCGACCCTTGCAGCTGCTGAGTCGTCGAAAACCGTCTTCTACCCGGTTTTTGAATTCTAACAGCTGCGTTTTTTTTTTTTTTTGTAGAACATTTTCTGCACGCGGAAATCGAAATTGAAGGACTAGAATTGATTCAAGCACCTCGGACACTGTTTTATTCATATTCGACCGAGGGCTGACAAAATTCATTCAATTATCCAGTTAAAGTTACACCTCGTTACCGTTGAGGGTTCCACTGGTCCGCGACGGTTTATTCCGCACTCCTAGTCACGTCGAGTGGGTGTAATAATTATTTCGAGCCTGGTCGCAGCGAGCGAAGAGTCGCAGTGTAACTTTTACACGGTTTTATATTTTTTTTCATATCTCTCATTCAAAAGGAAAGCACGGAATACAGGTCAAAAGTTCACTAAGATAAAAGAGTAAAAGAATAAAAAAAAATATAATCGCGAAAAGAATGTTTTTGTTATCCACACGTACATTTAAACCCCTTTCGTGACTCGTGCGAACACTTATCTGATTTCAAAAGCTCGGGTAAAGTTCCTGCAATCATTCCTGGGCTCTCCTCTCATCTGAGCTTCCGTTTTATCGAAGCACTGCCTTTAGATTTGATTTTTTTTTTAATTTTTCCCACCTCTGCTAATCGCTGCAATTAACGCTTGACGCAACCCCTGTTATCAGACTTACCCCTTCTCTGTCTTAAGGACGTAGTTCAGGTTGAAAAAGGCCCAAATAATGCGATTTTCAATGGACTTTTTATTGCGCATTTCGTTCTAATCCGGGCCCAACAGTGATAATGTGTAAAAATGATCCAATTGATAAGAAACTTGGAACTTCTTGTCAGACCAAATTAACACCAAATACAAAACTATATGAGTACATACTTGGACTACTCTTTTTCTAGAGTTTTCAATTGATATGCAGCCTCTTACAAGTCTTGGATTATGTCAAAAACTAATTTTCACCTACTTTTTAGATTTAAAAATGCAACTGGCGATGAAATATTGATTGAATCAACTTCTAGTTCCACAGATATCTTCTTTAATATATTATGAACAATTCCACGTGAGCTTTTTTAGGTCTGGTCATTGAATCCCCAGGTAAATAAAAAAATAACAAAAAAAAAAAAACTACAAAAAGGTGCCTTTTTGGAGACAATGATTGTTTCAAACTTATTTTTCGGCAACTTTTTCACTGTACAACGAATTCCTGACGTGAATCTACTCTTCTTTCTATTCTGATATTGAAAAAAAAATTGAGATTGCACAAGTACTTCATCGCCAGTACCAATTTCAGTTCTTCGGCGGCTTTTGTTATGTATTTGTATTTTGATTATGTATTTTGTTGTTTTTTTCTTAGTTTCGAATGTAAAAATTTGCGATAAAAATTTGTCATCGGTCAAATATCAACTGTAGAAAATAGTTTTTAACCCGAACTACATCCTTAACCCGCGTTTAACCACACCGAGCACACTGCGTGCGATCACTCTTGCCTCACATGTACATCTGCGAGTATTTTTCAGGTACGAAATGCGAAACTCATTATACACGGTATGGATAATGCGACAAAGACACTGGCATTGTTTTTCTCGCAGGCTGGTCCGCAATTAACCGAGTCTTTTGTGCGCAACGTCGTTTCAACGAGACCCGACGCTAAAATTGCGAATTATTTCGTCAAACTGGAGAATAGAACGCGAATGTAGCAATTGAGATCTTCAGGGACTTATTGACCCGCTAAAGCTACGTGTTTTCGATATTTCGTGAAGCTCCACGCGGATATTTCAGACCGTTTTAAATATTCACACACGATGCCTCGAGGTTCGATGTGGAAAGTCAGAGGTAGCAAAATTCTGGAACCGGGTAGGTTTTATCGGTTATATATCCAGATAAGCTTTTAGCGTATTGGTGTCGTGTGTGAGATCGCGAGAGTGAAAAGCGTATATCATCATGAACTCTACCCACATTGACGCACCTGTATTACGGTTCGCATGCATGAAATATATTCGCTTGCACGAAGGCAAGGGGTGAAGACTGAAAACGCGACCTAGGGGTTACGAAAATACGTTGGAAATTGTTTGCGATTACTTTTTGCGCTATTTTTCATATATTATTCACAATCTCGGGCCTGATCGATCTTATTTTGTGTGCCCTGCCCCCCTCGTCGGACTCGGGTGAAATGGTATTATCGCAAGTAGCGAAATTTCTCCAGGGAGTCACAGTTTCATTCGGAGTTTACCATGCGTGAAGAGAATAGAGAGCGGGTATAAAATCGCACTTTTTTTTATCAGCACGCTGCAGGTTCAGGAAAAGTTTTTAAAAAGCGAAAAAAATCGTGACCTGGATAATGGAGACATAGCCACGTACGCACACTGCGTTAATTTTCATGATAATTCTACTAATTAGACCTCAGAGGCTGAAATTAACGACAATTAGTTATTGACGTAGAACGGAACTATTCAGTTCCTCGAACGTTTCAGATTCTATGATAATACCTCCTTGGAAATTTTCATTTTAGACGCCTGTGTTCAAAAACAGTGGAAACAAGAAAAACTGATCGCATTCGTTACGTGATTCGAGAATTGTATTTTCTGTGGAAATATCACGTATTTTCCGCACCTGGCACCCGATCCACCATTTCGAGTCGCATATTGGATTAATTTGATTTTGAAATTTTCTGAGATTCTTTGGGGAATTTGAAAGGTAATTATTTTTGTTATCCTTTACCTGAATTTCCAGGTACTTCCGTGTTTGCCTTTCCGTTCTGGCCGGGTGGTCTAGAAGCGGAAGTCTTCCCTATGGACTCCATGCGAATTGCTTCGCAGTCCTCCCTCGTCGATGTTGGCGGTGGCATTTCTTCCTTTCTTCTCGAAGTTGTTACTATTTTTTAATTTATTTGAATTTTGTTTATCCAAAGTCTGAGTTTTACTTTTCACTTTTCAGTCCTCGATCTCTTTCGCACTCGACATTTAACTCAAGCGCGTTTCAAAGACACTTATTTCGAGATTTCAATTAAAAACCTCTCAATTTTAATTCGTTAAGCAGTCAAGACGTTAAGCATAGTTGCACTTTCGTTTTGGAAATGATTTTTGGTCCCATTTCAGGTATGTTTATTTATATCGATGGTAAAGGTAAAGATTTTAGCAAAAATTTAGACGTTTTAAAAGCTCGAGTAGAAAAGTTTAATAGCTATCATAAAAACATAAACTTGTACATCATAAAAAGAGCCACAAAGCTAGCAATTATACCGATAGCAAAAACACTTTTACAATTAGCCAAATACTTCTTATTCTGATCAGAACCGAACTTCAACCAGAGCAGGATTTGTATCCAATCTCCATTATTATTCGTCAATTTCGAACCACCGATTTATTCAGATTGCAAGAGCTCATCGTGCAGTACAGAATGCAAAATTCTCCCCAGGATCAAACTGCGATCCTGAAACGATAAAAAGAAATTTGATTATCGAAAATTGAGGGTCACTGAAACGATATAATCTCGTAATCTCCTTCCGCAACGACTTTTGCAAAACTACAAGGAGGATTTACGGAATCGTAGTTGTACTCCGGAAGTTTAATTTGAGGAAAACATTCATTACCCTTCGGGGTCTACCGCGCCATTGTCTCGAGATAATTAGGTGCACCGAGTCCTCGGTCAAAGTTTGAGACTCTAATCTTTTTCTATCCTCTCAAAGAGAATTAGCGAAAATTTATTATAATTACACAGAAATTGCGACGATAGAAAATTAACGACGGCTTGAAACGTGCCACGCATGTCGGTCACCGTTGATGACTACCCGTGGAGCGAAATACTCGGATTATTCGAATCACGCTCTTTCGAGTTGACTGTGTATAATTAGCCGATGTTGCATGTGGGGGATAAAAGTAACGAACGAAGGTGTGAGAGGCTCTGAGTGTGTCGTGCGATAGGCTAGACGCGTAGTAGCGCGGATATTTATCGCGATATCTAAGAGCCTATGGTTCCAATTTTATATCGGGAACCCAATTCACGATCCTAGATCTCACCCTCTGCATGCGCCACACGCGGAGTTTCGACCCAGACTCGTAACTCATTGTCTGACAGACTAAAATCCCAAAAACGAAACGGGAAGAAAAACGGCGATACGACCGTGAGGCCGCAAGCTCTATTATTATACAAAGTTCGCAGAGTGGCACGTGGAAGATAGGGAGAAATGAGAATCGAGTCATCTTTTCACTCTGCGGTGGATGTTCCGAGTCCGTGTAACTCTTGGGCTGTAATTGCGGGTCGTGTCGTGATCCGGTTAGCTGAAGTGGGCTTGTCGAGCACCTGGAATGATCCAAGGCTTCGCTACTCGACTATGAACTAAGAAGACGCGATGGCTTTCCTATACTTTCTCTAGATTTAGTTTCTGAAAAAAAATTGAACTCACTCAGAGTCTCGAATCCGGTGTTAATCACAGTACATCATTTCTTAACTTTTTCAGGGTTCTCCAGCCCCTAGTGAACCCTTTTTTGAAACGAGTTCAATTCATGAGCTTTTTTTCTCATACCAAAGTCTTCGAAGTCAAATTTTTCTTTAAAGGATTAGATTAGATCGTCGGAATGACTGAAAATTGAATTTTCATTCGGGAACTTATTGTTAGGAAATAGATAAGTATACAGATATCTTGTTTTTCACACTGTTAAATAATTACAAGGAAAGAAAACATTCAGTTGCACAAAACGCGACACGCTCTCGAATTTTGGAGAAAATTTGTACCAAATGGATTCTTTTCGTGTTATCCCAAGTTCGAAGGTGAACCAATTACGGGTTGATTGTACCAAAATGCTCCTAGAACTCTCTTAGCTTCACGGAAGGAAAAAAATCAGACAAATTTAACAAAAATGCGCAGCTATTTTTACAAAAGTGTCTATTTTCACTCAACAAAAACGAATGTTTCTATATTGATAATCCAAAGTAGACCCCAAAACTAGCTCATATATAGGATGAGGATGCGAAAAACCGTGCAAATCTTTTTTCACAATCAAAGTGGACGAAAAACACGTCAACGTTTTGCCCTGCTTGCGTGCTAAAATCTAGACTTCTTAATCATTCTCTAAATTATCGTCGACCCAAATGAAATAATATTATAAATCATTCCATTCTCGAAATTTCCAGCCCCATCCTGGTTTTTAAGGTTCGGTCCAGCATCTCACAAACCCTGATCATTTTCTATAAATTGTTTTCAGGAACTCGACTAGCAGAATCTAGAACCGAAGGACGAAGATATTTGGTATTTTGTTTCACGGTAGAATTAGTTCTGAATTCGAACCCTGGGCCCTGAGTGATTCGGTATTCAATTCTGTGTCGGATAAATAAAAACCCTTGTACGTACGACTTCGGGCGTAGGGGTTCCGATCGATGAATGAAGGGGATGTGACGTTTCCATAAAACAAAGTTAAGGGGCTTGAGATCGGGATATAACAATAATTAAATACCGGAGGTATTCCGTTCAGAGTCCCACGCAGTCGAAACTGAACGAAGATCGATTATCGACTGGCTCCGAGCCACTCCAGAGTTTGTACTGTAATAACTGTAATTTCAACCCAATGGATGAAGGAATCTTCAAGGGTTTCGAGCTCCAGGTCGCCCCAAACGGTTTCAAGTATCTTGCGAACCACGTCGAATCGCAGACTTGAACAACTGGCTTTTTTTTCATTCAACATCCATTATCACCAATCGTTTAGATTACAAACGAGTTGGATGACAAGTCGTCATAGTCCCGGGTCAATGGGAAGATACAATTATTTGATTACCGATATTAGCCTCAATTTGTTAACGCGATCGTTTCAGCCGCAATTTACCACACGGTGATCATCCTCGAATCACTGGCTAAAGCTGTGATCTCTTTTCACAACGGAATAACGTATCTCCCATATAATCACGGCTCGAGGAAAACCGCGGGAATTGACGTATCAACTATGATCAAGTTTGGCGATCTTCTATTCGATGCGTGGAAAACGGGATCGAAGATACAAACATATTTACGAAGAGCAAGAGACTCGATTGCATGGTCGATCTGAGATAGAAAAATGTGGAAAAGCAGCTTAAGGGGACCAGTACAAGCGATTCCAACAAATCGTCCATACTCCAAAAATTATTTTTATCTCATCCAAAGTTCATTACCGATCCGATTATGTCTCTCGACGTCTTATTTTCTTGGGAGAGCAATTCTTCATCACGCGAATGAAGGAAACTGGGGAAAAAAAATCCTGTGATAAGTTGTGGTCAGTTATCGAAATTTAGCGACAATATAGTCACTCTTTTGCTGATAACTTGGTAAAAAAAATTTTGTTTTTCAATTTCCTTCATCCACATGGTGAAAAATTGCTCTCCGAAGAAAATGAGACGTCGGAAGACATAATCGGGTCAACCGTGTCCCTGAAACCTTACGACAAGTGACTTTTAAATATGTCAATTTTTCGATGTGTGATGAACTTGGATAAGATATTAATGATGCTTGGAGTATGTAGAATTTGTTGAATCACGCTGTACTCGTCCCCTGATGTAGGTTTTCTCTCGTCTCTCGTCTCGTGCAGATAATGTGAACGAGAAACGATTAGCATTCGTCGTCTTCTGGCAATTACCTGTCTTCTCGCCAATTTCCTAGCCTCCGTGTGTCTCATTGTTTGAGAGGCCTTGTTTTCCGCGTAACTCGATGCTGCAGCTGCAGGTGAAACTTGTGTAGAATAATTTTCAGACCTCATAGACCGAATGACGTGTATCAACTGCACGAGGCTTTTGTACCACTAATTCGCGCCAAACGCGATGTAATGCTTGCAGAAACGGAAATTATGCTCCGACAAACATTTTAATTGTCGCCTGTTACGTCGCGTTGCACTTGCACCTATTGTACACGAAAATTGTTGAAAATAAACTACGGTCATTATTATTTTACGACTTTTATACTCAACACACCGAATTCTCTCGGTCACCGGGATGAAAATTTATTCCCACTGCTTCGATTTTTCTTCGTCCTTTTCCCGCACTTTGCCGCGATCACCTGTTACGCCCAAAACGTGAGGCGGATAAAATACCCTCGGAATTATCGAACCCGTTAACAGAATTTATCCATCAATGATCAATGATCACAGATCGAGTTTCGTCAGTGTAATTGAGTCTCCGAGGGTTGGATTGTCATTTGCAAAACGGGGCGTCGTCTGAAGCGCCAATTCTTTTGAGCCAATTTGCGAAATCGACGCAGTCGTGTTCCGCGCACTAAACGGGGTTAATTTTTGCAACGCGTTGGCCTGACCCGCCGCATTACGCCTTCTAGTCAGTTTCCGCTTTGTTTATCAAACTCGTCGACGTTAACGTGGAAAAAGACCGACTCCCAGTTCCGACGATGCGATCAGCCCGGAGCTGAGAGTGCCACTGAGCCTAGTCGGCGAGAACAGAGCGTGCCGTTCACTTCCGGCAAAAGGGGGATTCCCGCTGGCACCCGACAGCAATTCGCGGTGGCACGGCCCAGCCCGAACGGCAGCCACAGGTTGCGCGTTCTCAACCTTATGAGGGTTGCGGAGGGTGAGACGAGGAACTTCTCATAGGGGTTGAGGATCACACGAAGGATATCCTCATACCTTCGTCCTGGGGGTTGGTAATCGGGTCAAAGCGCAGACGCGAGGGTTCAAGTCGCGCTGATGACCCCACAATTCTGTTTTGGGGGCTGGATTCTTGCTTCATTCTACGATATCTAAGGTTAACTCGAGTCATTGATGAAGAAAAGCGACCGCGAGGTGTGACAAGCATGAAGCAACTGAAAAGGAACGAAGATAAAAAATTGTAAAAGAAGTAAAAGCGTTGGTCTTATTTTAGCAAAAATGTTACTCGTTGTACCAATAAAGGAGATCGTAAAGCTTAGTTTAACGGCAGTCTGGCTAATTTCCGGAGATGGAAAATACGTCTGGCTCGTGAGGAAAGGAACTTCGATTGGTATTTTGGTGAGCCAATACTCGTTTCTTACTGCTAATGAGTTTTAAGGTACGGGGAAATTATTAGCCAGACTGTCGATTTTTTTTAAATATCCTTAATAGAACTGAAAAAACCTTGCGGTCGCTGCGTGAGGTGAAGAAATTGGAAAAAATGTTCACTGGCTTGCGGACTATTTTAAAGACTCAATTATTAAATGGTGATTGGATCATCGATAGAAAACATGATCAAAAAGCATCAATTCATGCACTGAAGCCCTTCGCTGACGATTTCTTATGATTTTCCTTAATTTAGAAGAGAATAACTCTGGCTGATATCTGTTTTTGATGACGTTTCTTTATTCGGTAAGATTCTTTTTCGATCACTCTATGCTCACGTTGCGTTCGGAATCGCGCGGTTTTACGTAGTTGACGGTACGTTCCGGCTGAGAACGTATATCGGTATTCGGGTTGAACCGTTTCCTAGCTTTTCGGACTTCCTTGTCTCGAGGGCCCCAGTCGAATACGGGATTGAAGAGGTACGCAAGATTCTGAAAAAAAAGTTATGACAGTGACTCAAACTTGAAGAACAATATATAGAAGACTTGGGAAGGTCTAAGGAAAGCCTCGGGCATTGTAATGAAGAAATCCACTTGGGCACGAACACCAGAAATTCGAATAAAGACTTTGCTGATGAAGAGAAAATCAAAGAGCCCTCATTTACGTTCCGTTAAACGAGATCCCACGTCTCGCAGAGAATATGACCAAGATCAATAGATATTTCAATGCTTGAGAAAAGGGAGACGAGACTCGAAGAAGAAAAGGTTCCTCGACCTCTTGCGATTGCAAAAACTTAGACCCTAATTTCAAGTCGCAACTTGACGAATCACGAAATAGAAATAATCTAGCACACAGCGTTCAGTCAATTTCCTCACGTCGTTGTAGACAGCATACGCAATCTGCTTCAAAGCGAATACCGGTATTATGGCGTACAAAGCTCCTTTGAGGATCCAGAGGGAAGTACTAAGTGGCGGGAATCCCTTATTCAGGTTTGTGACAAGGGTGGACAGGTACAATGCCTGTTGGTAGATGAAGTTATAAATAACGTTTAAACATAGGATCACAGTTTAATAATTATAATGTCGTTTTTTTTTTATCACAGGTCAAGGAAATGCTCTTTTTCTTCTCTCTTTGACGTTTCGGCCCTCTTCACAATTATAAATTTATTTATTTATTTACAAGCCATTCCAACAATCTAAAAGGTAACATGCATGCATCATAGAGTCACATTAAAAATACTCAAAATTAGAGAGATAGACCAGCGCTCCTCCTACAAGATTCAAAAGAATTACAAACTGTGGGATGGATTACCGTTCTACCACGACTACCACCGTTTATCAGTCTTGTAAGAAAAGCGCTTGTCTCTCTCTCTCTCTAATTTTGTCTATTAGATCTCATTGTTCCATAACTCTAAATTTTGTCGTTATAAGTACCCGACCGTGACAATCCTCAAGAACATGACTTTGCACTAATTTTCAGTATCTTTTATGCGAGTATACTGTGATCTGTGTATAATTTTTTGGAGGATTGTTGGAGAGGAAAGATAGGAAAAGAGGGATTTCATTGCTCTGTGATACTAAAAAAAACCCACGAAATTGTTATCTACGATAAGGTATGTGAAGAAATACAGAAGATTCATCGGTTTATTAGTTTTGACCATGTGTCTTACCATCAACGTGAACGGGAGAGCTCTCCAGCAGAATCGCCAGAAAAGTGAAGGCCGGGATCCGCACATGAATTGAATGTCGTTTAGGAAGACTCCGAGCCCATAGATTAGAAGGATGAAGACTGACTCGATCAGTGGCAGCATGGCAATACCACTGAACACGATCTGGGCGTGAATCACGTACATGTTGGATAAAGCTGATTGCTGAAACAGAGAAGAGAATCAGGACCTGAACTCCCATCAAAAGATCAAACTCACCTTAATTATGATAATGGCGTTGATGATGCACCCAGCCACGCAGTACAGGCTGACGAAGTATATCCGAAATTCTTTCCTCACGTTGTTCTTCAGGAAGAGATTATCGAGAACCGCCTGCACGACCATCGTCTGAGACGGGGAATAAAATGAGCGCAATTCATTTGAGAGTATCGAAATTTAAGAACCTCTGGAGTTCCACTCACGGATCTGAGCCAGAGGAGTAGATATCGCATGGCAAACCAATAAAATGTCCACATAAGCGGCATCGGCAGAGTGCCAAAGTGCTGGGGCATCATAGCCAGTGCGCTACTGGCGTCTGTCGTAAATATTCAGCGGATTGGATTGATCAGAAACCGTCTTGGGCTGTCAAACTGAAATATACTTACTATTCTTGGACAAAACTCGAGCCGCGACGTTCAATCGTTCGGCAAATATCATCAAAAGCCCAGCGCGTAACATGGTCTTCATTAAAATAACTAGAAAGGAGGAGAACGTGAGGATGATCGCGCAGCAAGCTATGTTGAACCTCGCATCGACCCTGGCCAGGAAAGTCATCGTCAACGGAGGCATCGTCACGTGGCCACGCCAGAGCGTCGAAATATATGCAAGTGCCCAAAACTGCAACACGAGGATCAAAATAATGCTGCAAAATAAGATGCAGGAAGTCCGGTCAGTGGTTACCTCTTCACTAACGAAGTCGCTCAGATATGGCGGCTGGAACGCCATCTTTATCATTTTGCTCACGTCCACGTTGTACAGGATGTAGAGAATGCCGACCAGGGCGAAGGCTAGCACCGCGACACCCAAGCAGTATATCAACTAAGAGCAAGACATGAAGCTGAAGCTGGAAGCCATAATTTAGCAGCCAAACATTTCAAGCCTTTCCTGAATAGAATCACATAGTAGACCTTCAGATCTTCATTTTCGTCGAATGATTCGCATTGCATAACATTTTGGCCTCATTGTCTGATTTCAATTGAATTTAGCACTTTTGACACACTGATATACGTCGACAGAACCTTAATTACCGTTCCAAACCTGTAGATAGTTCTTACGACACTGAGCATAACGATGCCCCAGTGTGCAACCGAGCAAAGCACGAGCTTCCACTGAGTATCGAGCGGCATGGCTTCGTCGACGACTTGGTACCTGGATCTATGAGAGAAGGTACCGTCGTCAGAGTGTCTTTTCGAAGCGAGACTGAAGCAATGTGATAAAATTCACTTGAACCAATGTTGAGCCGAAAAGTCAAAGGTTCCCAGATCGGGGCATGATATTTTAGTCGTGTTATCGGCCATCATGCATCTCATGGATAGTTTAGTTTTGTCGTCGAGTTCCAGGCAGCTTGTACCTAGCTCTGGATCACATCTCAGCCACGGTGCTTGATCGAGTACAGTCTCCATTAAGTAGAGCAGAGTTCTACCGCAGTAGACGGTGTCCAACGAGGACAACAGCGCCGAGTAAGCGATCAGGGCGTAACAGTATCCTGGTCAGTATTAACGATCCGATTGGCTGACAGTTCCAAGATTATGACCAAAAAATGTGGGACCATATTACCGAGAAAAATCGGACAGATTTTCCAGAGATTTATCGGAGGCTCTCTTGTGTATTGCGCAAGGAACACTTCCATGTAATTTATTGGCAGGTGTATGAACACCATTACCAGTATGAAGTGGGTGGCCAGTAAGCCTGGTAGGGTTTTCGAAATTGTGGTTAATCGTTGAGTCTGGGACTCGTTGCACTAATTACCTCGAGACATGTGTGACTTCGTGTACCAGTTGGGAGCCCAATGAGGAATGTTATTGACCATGATGAACGCCACCAAACAATGGTAGTACGACTCCCAGGCGTCACCCTTGACCTTCTACATAGTGACGATTTAACCTTATTAATCGATTGTTAATATCCGTAATACGTACAAACCTTAGCCTCTACTGTCACTGTCAGTTTTTGAGAGTCCACGAATGTCGTTGACTCCGAAGACTTACGATGGAGATCTTTGTCATTATCTTCGCTGTCTGCGGTTCCGAACATCGTGATATCCGATAGACTTTTTAACGATTCATTATTCTTCGATGTGCCGGCCATTATTAATCAAGTATCCAAAGATTCTATCATCCGAACATGGCTGCGGAACGCGTACCACGTGCCACCGTCATTCATTTGCTCGACAATATGAGATTCGTCAAAACTACGAACTCTCCGTCTACCGATGACGAACTCGATTGATGGGTCAAGTAGGTGACTAGGTTTGCCGAAATGCTTGCAGATCATTTTAGCGATCTTGATTCAATTTTTAAAGAATGTTGGCATGGTTAAATGTGAGCAGTTTTGATAGATCAATGACGTTAGATTAGAGCAGAACTATGTAGTTGAAAGTCTGGGGAATAATTGGTAGCAGCGATTGACCAATGATCGATTGCTTAATGCGCCTCCAGCTAGACCGAGATTCTTATCAGGCACCTCTTTTTATATATGAGCTGATACCTTATCAGGATGATAACAACATTGTTTGAATAGCCCGAGAAAACTGCTTCTCGGGTATCAACTCATTCTGAGACAAATAACCGTCCCACTTACGGAGTCATTTACCACTACAACACGCAATTATGGAGGTAAGTTGTAGCTACATGTGCATTAGAAGTGTAGTTTCGATACTTGAATGAACTATCACGCAGCAATTCGCCAATTGGAATTAACTGTTTTGATGAAGCCATAAGTTGAGGGGATTATCAGTGAACAAATAGTCGAAGCACTTATCACTGGCCAGAAGTATAGACGCATTTACATGTCACAAAGAAGATCTTCTGAAACTAACGAATCCAATGAATCTCACGAATGTGCTTTTCTTCATATTGCAGATGTCATTTCATTTCTCAGTCAGCGAGGTGATCCTCTTTGACGGATGGAAAGTGACTAACTGGCAGGGAATACTTGGTTCCGCTGTTGGTATCCTGCTCCTGTCCGTCCTCTACGAGGGTCTGAAAAACTACCGGTGGGCATCACGAAAGTGGAATCATTCAAGGTGTTGATTATAATCGTTTGACTTTCAGGGAACATTTGTTCGCGACTGCGGCCATCGCCTCCCAGGAGAAATCGATCGGATCCAATAAGTGAGTTTTCGATTTTCGCGAGGATTTTGATGACTTTTGATATCGAACGCGTCACTCTTCTCCTACAGGGATTCGATGTTGTCCGGAGTGCACATCTTCCAATCGTTTCTGCATCTCGTACAGATCATCATCGGATACTTGCTCATGTTGATCGTCATGACTTACAACGTTTGGCTCTGTGCTGCAGTCGCCATTGGCGGGGCTCTCGGCTTCTGGCTTTTTGCCTGGAGGAAAACTTCCATCGATATAACCGAATGTTGCAATTAATTTTCACGACCATACTGCAACCAGATGGAACCTGATTCACGACGAAAACTGCTAAGGACGAATTCACAATGCGAGAACGATTAACAAAATTTCTTAACGAATTCATGTCAGACTTATTTCGAGGGCCACGGGTTTGGGGAGACTTACTAACCGAAGGAAACGCTATCCAAGATCTGAATTGAGCCGTCTCGCCAATTTCCGCCTGCTAGCGAAATCTCTGACTTGAAATCCATCGCGAAATGATCAGCAAAAAAATAAAATCATTTCAATTGCAGAATGCTCTTTTCTTATTTCATTGACACAGTCAACGAATACCCTGAGATTTTGACAATCACCTAATTAAATGCTTTACTTCATATTTGTGGAGACGAAAAATCCTGACGTTTCATAAAAATATTCTAATCTTTCATCTGTCAGAGTTTTTGAGTCTATCCTCATAAATTCTAGGGATTGGAAGATTCTTGAGAAATGACAACGATTTTTCTGTGTGATTGATGACACGAAGGACGCCATCGTTTGCTGTGGATTTTGCACCAGCTTTAATCAGAAATATGTCAAACATCCTGATTAGAGGGTTTAGGATCGATCCAATCGGGGGGCCAAACTGGCTCTTGACTCTTAGCAAGTAAAGGTGATACAGCTTATAACTCGATAATGCCAGGATTACAATCGAACGGATCAAAATTAATTAATCTCCGAGTTTGAGCTCCTCATTGAAGATACCAGAACAGCTTTAGCATCCGAAAAATACAATATACAAAGTTATGAATGGAAAAACACGTACGTCCTTTTCGGGAACATTCATCATATCATCAAAGGATACGAAAATATTTGTTGATAAATTTGTCGACGCCTAGTCAGGGCCAACCAGTGCATCGATGAAAATCGTGTACAATTTAGTTTTGACCACATTCCACGTTTTCCTCTCCCCTGGGTCACAATTTTGGGAATTTTGCGAGAGGACTTGTGCCAAAATGTAGGTGAAATATTCTATTATCTTCGGATAGACGACTGCAATTGTCTTTTCGAATACCGACTCGTACTGATCGATGGCACAAGTTGTTTCTCGAATCTTTCTCTTCATACTTGAACCAATCAATACCGGCTACTGGCAATCGAAATAACCTTATCAGAAAATATTTCAGCAACTGCAGATAATGGAATTGTACAGGGGTGAAAGATACGCGCATATATATTTTCCCCGAAGACGAAGATGAACGAACTGTGATATAGAATCCTGTCTTATTCTAAGGAAATAGGATATGGGTTCTCGATAATGACGTTCATGATCGATCGTGCCTGCGCGTTACTGATACCAACGATCTGAATTGTCCGTGATTACGATATAGCAGCTTAGTTTCGGCTCAAGATCAATTATCAAACCAAAGACTTGCCTCCATTCACGTGTAATAATCGAGGGGTATGGCCAGGTATATAGAATACCAAGATCATTCTCTGTCAGGTTTATTCACGGAATACGATGCCCTACAGAATATTTGGAACCTATCCAGTACATCAAACGTCAGAAAGTTAGCTATACAGCACCTCAGATAAAAACTTGGCAAGTTTTATGCTGAAGCAACTGAACGATTCTCATTTCAATTTCACTTCAGAGGTTCTCAAGATTTTTGAAGATCAGCCATAAACTGCGATCGTATAGATATTTTATTGAAGATTTTTACCGAGTAGGTGAACATGCAACGGAATAGAATTCGCATCCAATTCACTTATTCACTCAATCCTCAACCCTCGCTGAATTTCTAGCAGAGTTTTTCCTTTTTTCATGCTCTCAATATTGAAGAGCCCGTTTTCGTTTTGCCATTAGGAGTGACATTGGCAATAACTTATGAATGCCTTGAGAAGGTCATCGATATCTAATCGATCCCGGGATAATAATTACAGTTGATGATAGTACAAAAAGAATTCGCCTTCCAGGGGTTGCGAGGGTTGGGCCAGGATGATCATCAGGTCAAATAATACTGGCTGGGTTTGGTTTAGGTGGACGACCACCATCCTGCTGTTAGCGTCCTTTGTCATACTTTTTCGCACCACAAGGACCTCGCGAATTCAGATTCCCCGTCACTGACCAATCGGAAGTCACCTAAAAGCTACCCGAAGTATGAGATGTTCGTGTCATTCGAGACCCGAAATAGACATTTTCCCCGAAGTGTTTTTGGTCATGAATCCATGCTGCGAAGATTCAAATTCCGCAGCTCGGAGAGAAAGCTTTTTTCCATGTAATTAGAATGCGTAGTTTGAGATTGTATTGATGGCTTCATGATTGCGTACTGCGCAAAATATTACAGTTATTATCTCTGCCATGACGAGGATTGGTACAGATGGATGAAATAGATTTGAATTTTTCGGCGAAAAGATACGGAAGGGAACGGAAAAATTTATTCTCATATAAAAGAGTAGAGTGTCAGAAGCTTTGCGTAATTATGTTGATACATTTGTAACACGTATCAGTGACGTTAATTCTCTCAGATAACAGTGATATTGTGTATGGTATATTTTCGATTAACACTAATTACTTCATCTCATCCGTTACAAAAGATTCGACTATCGTAATTGAAGTTGAACTACGACGCAGGCAACTTTTGAACCAAAGTTCATCGAAATACTGACGACTTCTACTCACGTACATTCAGTAAACCATGCGGCTTTGAAGTAGACTACAATCTATGCATATCATCAATCACGAAAAAAAACTCCAACTAAATACGGTAATGGATGGATGCTATCGAAACACTTGACACACTTCAGCAACGACCAACATCACCAAAAGTCACCCAAATCGTATCAATCATGATCTAAAATTCTTTACCATAGTCGAACTTTGAGAGCAAATATCAAAATTCAATGCTTTGACACTGGTCTTAGTCTATGATCAATTTTTACTTTGAAATTGCAAACTTATCTTGTAAAGATATGTATGCTGAAAAAAAGATCAGTAAATCTTTGACTCTGCATGAACACTTTCAGTGTGGGGATTATTGTAAGGGAATAACGGCGGTGTTAATCACCAAGTGACACCGCAGCTGTGAGAATTATTGACGCTTAACGACTCTAACAATCCTTGAATAACGATGAAGGGTTTCGATCCTTCGAAGCGCGTGTCTCGTTAGAAAAACCCTCATTAAAACACCACGGCCATTATTTCTTCCGCCGGGTGAGAAGATGGGTGGACATACACTGGTGCAATTCATTCATTCGCATTCAATTTACCTCGGCACATACACAACACAAGACAGTAGACTGGGTAGATGATGGTCAATTTGAATCGCGTCGTGAATAATCAACTCCGTAACATCCTAATTCCACTCCATTAGCTCTTACTATCAGACTGTCACGTTTCATGAATAATATACGAAATTGTATCGTAATCGATCGACCCGGGGACTCCAAGTCCCAGTCCCAGTTCGTCATGCCTGCACCTTTAACACCGAGCCATATTCCACGTCCGTTTTCCCCCGAGCATCTACGTATGTAGTACGTTACGTGGCATGTGGAATGCGGGATAAAAATTGTTGCTTCCCCATTTGTGAGCAAAGCCTGCGAACTAAAACGGTAAAGTGAAAATCCCAAGGGGTCCCAACTCGGTCGACCTGTGTAAATTTAACCCGACATCCTCGAGCATACATCTTGAATTATAAATATTCCCAACCCCTCGCAGGCCTGACTTCAGGATACATAGGCCATAGTAGATTCTATGAAGAGTGCGAAAAGTTATTTCCAAGAAGCCACAGTGCGGAAAGTCAACCATCTACGATGTGCGCTTGCGCCGAGTTTTCTTGTCCTAGTGCGGAAAGTGAGGCATTTACGATGATCGCATGTGTCATCGTTTTTTTTCAAACTTTACCAGCAGGTGTTAAAGAGAGAAGTAAAATTCCAAGCCAGATAAACGTCGTAAAAATGTGAATAGAATGAATTATGCAATCTGGCGAGATTTGTTTCAGGTTCGAGAAAATCGATGGATTCCTATCTTCCATCGCTAAATTTGGTTCAATCGACGTCACGAAGCGGGGTTGGAACCGGAGTAGATACTCCGAGTTCTAGAGCTAGACGTGTGATTGGCAGATCTTGACGAGCAATTATACGAGTTCGAGACTCTCATACTGTATCTGGAAATAGCTATGGAATATAGACTACAGAATTGTGCTATTCCTGCAGGTCTCTGTCGTCAATTGCTGATATCACTCATAATTTGGAGTTGGAGTCGCGGATATCGGCTTCTCCGATATTTCGCGGTTGCCATAAATCAAAATCTGTCAGAATGGGTAGAATTAATCACAGAAGAGGGTTCAACTAACATAAAACTCCCTCTTCACGTATCTGAGATCAATTTTACTCGAATCTACTCCCTTTAAAAACACCAATGAAGCATCGCCGAGGCTAAAGATGCGTGCGTTTGATGTCGGTGATGTACAGGGGACGCTGTGCAGGGGGATTACGGTGCACAGTGCGTAACCCTGGATCGATACCGGCTGTGCTCGACCTCAGGATCCCTTTCATTATTCATATTGTTACTCCTGTGCGTTCACTCGCGATTCTACGTACGTTGGGATCCAAAATAAGACGAAAAAGTGCCTTTTTCTGATCTCGTGGTTAATTTTTCAACCGTAAATCGGCGAGGCTACATTCAGAAAAAATTCTAGTTAGAGAAATACCATTCATATGGGTTGAATATGGCATCAACCATTTTTTCCAGTGAATCAAACTAAATTATAGTATTCCGCGATTTCAGTTTCATTGACTATTTTTTATAGTTCTGGGAATGATAAAATGCGACAAAAATAGCAATTTTTCATTGATTACTTAAATTCTTGAGCAGATTATCATTATTTTGTATTCTGGTTCGAATCTCGTTCGGTCATGATAACCCCTGCGGTGCAGATCGTTGAAAATTTTTCACTGTCATCTTATGACGCAAAGGATACGGCCGCATGATGTCATGGAAACGAGGGTTTATTCAACGATTTACGTTCGAGATAGTAAATCGAAGTGAGGGCGATCCCCCAGGGTCTGGATTATACCGTGGACCGCGGATGCATCTTATCACCACGTTCATGATTAGTCATAATGGAAGTTATGCATCCCACCGACTGTTTCTTCTCTCCTTACTTCGTTTCAAAAAGGAAGCAAAAAAACAATTAGGTAGATTAATTCAAGGTCAATCGACTATAATGAAGGAATGGGACTCTGAACAGCTGCTAAGAATGTTCTAACCGAATAAATTGATCGAATTTTGAATTAGGTTGAAAATGGCGGACGAAACGGGAAGCTGACTTCATGTGAAGCTGTGAGTGTATGGAATTCGAGCTCCGTTAGTAAGTCAGGAATTTATTCATCGGTAAAACAATGTCGGTGATAACATGCTTCCTTATCAAGCGTGGTTTTTATCAGCCACCGGAAAGTGCTATCGATGGAGTTTGCATCGATCTGTGCGATCGAAGTGGTCGGATTTTCTTTCGGTTTCCAGTAGACTGCAGCACTGAGGACTGACGATGAGATACTTACCACAGGGTAAAAATTCTCGTACAAGCGTTACAAGGAACTGGAATATAAGACGACCTCGTTTTTAGAAAATCACTTGTAAACGCACCTGCGGTATTGATTATTTCATTACGTCACTTATACTGTAAACGTTATGGTCTTCTTTCAACTTTCTTTACCGCAAAAAACTAACACGAGTATTTCGATTACAATTTCTAGGGGGTTCAGATAATTTACTTCACTCACAGAACCGTGTAATTGCCTGACTGTTTGATAACTGCAGACCACAGAAGGTAATTTACGACTTTGGGGCACCCCTAGATCATAGAAGAACGTACCTTTTGGCTCGACCTTTCTAGATATTCATATCCATATCCTGGACGCGAGGATGTAATAAAACGAAGTTTCTTACATCGTGCTAAGAATAGCCATACCGTTCACATACGAATGGGGTGCTAATTGCACGTATCATTCGTGATTTCGCGAAGCGGAATAAGCCAGGTAGGGTCGACTAACACGTGTGCATAGATAAACCTGATTGTTTGCTTCAAGGGTCACGACACCCTGCCTAATATGTATTTTTAAAGATTTTAATTACCCCTTTTACCGTGATTTATGTACAGAAATACATTTCCCCATTTTTTACCTCGTTAACTGATGATAAGAATTTCACGTCAACGCGGAAAATTTATTACTAATTGTAAATTTCCAAACTTGCATTTCGAGAAGCTGAATAATCAGGAAACCCCGAAGGATTTCATGAGTCAAAGGACGTCTTTTGAGTTTCAGTTCAAAACTGTTTTTCCCTGGCAACCCCCCTCCACCCAAAAAAATCTGCCGAAAATGTAAGCTGTGTATTTTATCATCCGGGTATTTCTTACAATCGTCTCGACATCGCGGTACGTACTTTGCTGCTTTTTACATATTTTTCAGGCTTTGATCACAGCCCGCAGAGTCAAAGGTCCTAGTTCAAAGTTCGAGAGTGATTTATAAAATGTTACAGTACACGTGGCATGCGGCATTGGTCGTTTGATAAATTCGGAACGATATAACAAATATTTGTACACTTTGTTGGACCAAATAATATGATTTAGTTGGAACGAAAAAACTTTACGTTAACTACGTTTCGTACGCTCCTACATATGTAGTACCACCTGCTTTCGTCCTCCAGTTGGAAGTCACGCACAGGATGAAAAAACAGAGTGACGAGTTTTTCACCACTTTTCATTCTTATCTTCGAAACACGGCGACTCCCATATCGCCACATCTTCATGCTCGAACCCCGGAGAATTTGCCGGAGAAATTTTTACTATGCCAAACTCCAAAATTGGATATTGCATAATCGAAATGTGGACTTCATTGTTAAGGGTTGACCAGTACAGCGTGATTCAACAAATTTCCCATACTCCAATAGTTATTCATAATATTTTATCCAAAGTTCATTACACATCGAAGAATTGACTTTTTTTTAAATCACTTGTCGTAAGGATTCAGAAGCACGGTTAATTCGATTATGCCTATCTCGACGGAGAGCAATCCTTCATCGTGTGAATGAGGGAAACTGGGGAAAAAAAATCCTGTGATAAGTTGTGGTCAGTTATCGAAATTTAGCGACAATCTAGTCACTCTTTTGCTGATAACTTGGTGCAAAAATTTTGTTTTTCAATTTCCCTCATTCACACGATGAAGGATTGCTTTCCGAAGAAAATGAGACGTCGAGAGACATAATCGGATCAACAGTGTGCCTGAAACCTTACGACAACTGATTTTTGGGAAAGTCAATTTTTCGACGTGTAATGAACTTTGGGACTTTTGGAGTATGGAGAATTTGTTGAATCACGCTGTACTGGTCCCCTTGATTAATTTACTGGTTTTTGCATGTAGGTATGACATTTCCGTAATATTTTTTGTTTTTGCCTCGAAGGGGTTTTTCCGCTCGCCATCCGTTCGATGGAATTGCAGGATTCGTCCTTGACCTCAACCATGGTACTAAATATTACAAAACACACAAGAGTACCAAGCTCGACACGCGAGCCTGACCACAGTCTAATGTATATGGGGCATTCCATGCCAAATCGACCTACCTCTGACCCTCAACCTCTCATATCTGGTCCGTGATTTTTTGTCTCATTCTTCCGACTCTAAATAGCAACGAGATTTTATTTCAGATTTTTCAAAATAAATTTGAGCACGTGATGAATTTTCGAAGTTTTTTTTCAACACCTCGATGGCCGTAATCGAAAAATCTGGAAAAATTCTCAAAAAGCCTATGTCCAAAATGAACATTTTTGACCCAAATTGCATAATGTCCAAGCTCTTCCTTCGACCTGATTTTTTAGCTTTCATCTATTTTATTAATATTTTATTAAGTTTTTTATTTTTATCTTACTTTTATTCATGATTTACTGTGATTCAATGAATTCACGGTGCATTGATCTCCACACCAATTATTTGTTGGTAATTTTTTCATCGATAAATCTAAAAATCAGGTTGAAGGAAAACTTTGGACATTATGTTGAAAAAAAAACTTCGAAAATTCACCACGCGCTCAAATTTATTTTGAAAAATCTGAAAAAAAATCCCGTTGCTATTCAGAGTCGGAAGAATGACGCAAAATCACGGACCAGATCTGAGAGGTCGAGGGTCACCGGCAGGTCGATTTGGCATGGAATGCCCCATATGTAGTACGTAAGTAATACATGTCTAATCTAAGGCGAGAAGATATATACATACTTGCTGACTTCCACCTACCGGAGTTTTTGCGTCCACTAACGTACCTGTATCGATGTAAGGGTGCCTGCACGTGTGATTAGAGGGCCAACATCATGCCAGCCAGAGAAAAATGCGATTGTATTTATACCCATATGCGGAGTCGTTAGAATTATGCGGTTTCCTTAACGTTGCAAGGACGTAATGGTTCTTTTATTTTATTCTCCACAGATTAGCCCCCGCCATAACGAATTTGCAATTTTCTCTTTCCTCTACTCCTGTCGTTAAACCGTTGATCAGTATCATCTGGCTTTGCGATAACCTCAGAATTCGCATGCATCGAATCGACCTCCGACCCTCGACTAAACTTTTTACCGGACTCAAAATCCACGCAGAAAACAGGTGGAACTTTTATTCATTCGGATTGACGAACCCCTCGGTATCCGGTCTTCGTGTCTCGTGAAACGGCAAACAGCTTTCGATCCGGAAATGTTTCTAATCTTGAGAATAACAGGCAATCATGTGTCTAGGCTAACCGGGCAGGCAAACTTCCTCCCCGGGGTGAAAGGAAGCCTGCATAAACATTAAATGGAAGGAAAAGGGGTCGTGGGCTAGTCGCTTTCTATCGCCTGCCCATCTCCTTGGCGTGTGACCTTTAACGTATCCGCAACCCGCTAATGTTACTCGATACAATGTTTCTGCATTTTTAACCGACTCTTGCCTCGCGATCCATTCACTCAAATAATTAAACAGTCCCTCCCTGGCATCTGGCAGACCGTTTCTGTTCATCACGTCTTTGATTACTTTCTCCCCGAGCAATCAGTGTGACAAGGTGATTAACTGACACAATCCTCGGGGGTTCGATTTGCTCGATAAATAATTCGATCGACCATTTTTTATTTTACACAAAAATCTGTGACCCAAGACTTTTTTGTATCAATTATAGATAGTCGATCGTAGCCAGGTATCGTGTGAATTAGCTGAGATTAGGTTACCACCGACTGGTTTTCCGGAGGCTTACAGTGCTGTTGAATATAATAACAGACTATCATTTGGCACCTGACACCTGAGAATTTAGACAGGGTATTTCGATAGAAGCTTTTCGCAGGAGAAAGAAAAAAATTATTACACAAAGTAAGACGGAGCGATTATTTCCTTTGGAGTTTCGTTGGAGGTCAATATAAAGGCGCAGACCTTGTCCATGACGTAGCTTAACTGTATAAATTGTCGACGTGACGTCACTGGCCTCTGACATCGTAATAGATGACCATTGTAACCGAGTCTAGGCTGATCGTGGGTCTTCTTGCCTTCCGAACCGCGCGGTCGAACCGAATCGCGTGCTGCAAATACTTTCCAACCTATCAGCAATTCACCCCCTGCGGTGGTACCGGAGACTATATGGGACTTTCGAATCTCTGGATCTACGATCGCGACTGGTAGTTTGAAATTCGGATACGCGTACCTAAACACGCGATAAGGGTTTATTAGAAACATCGACTGCGGGGGAGGAAGAAAAAATAAAAAAACTAGACGGGAAGCTTCCATTTTCCTGAAAGGTTAATCGGGAGAGTGTGAAGAAGCAAATGGAACGAATGCTTACTCCGTCATTTATCGAACTATGACGTCCTCGCCTCGAAGGGAGGTTCTGCACTCTGTGATTTATTAAATGATGGCGAACTCGGGGTGGAGCCCTAGGCCCGAATCTTAAATCGGTATTGATGCCGGTGTTGGCAGGCTTCGATCAAGATTAAGTGCAGCCTTTATGCGATGACCCCGACATTATCGGATGTTCACAGAATACAACTAATCTTTTAAAAAATTAGTTGATTTATTGTTAATGTCATAATTTAGGTATGCCAGCAAAAAAAAAAAAACGAACTCCGTCGATGATCAGGCTACAACAATTTTTACACCAAGGAGCATCAGTCCCATCCAGGTCGAGAGGTAAAAGGTCGTCGCATCACCTGCAGAAAAACAACAAGTCGTGAATAAAGCAACCTGACGATAAAGTAAATGGTTGAATTTTTCGGGGCGTTTGTACAGCCGGATGTAATTTTCTGAAATCGTTCTTATCGGCGAAAAATCAAGCGACCTGTGGGTACGATAGATTCATCAAAAGGTTTAAATGTGGGTTCTCGACGGTTCATCAAACAAAGAAATTTCGGAATACTCGGTCTTAGAGAAAGAGCGGAGAGGCCAAAATGAATTACCTTGGATTCAGACCGCAAACTATTGCGTGAGTCGCGGTCGGGGTAATTGCGAGCTAAGCTGCGCGGCAATGTGCACGGCCACGTGATTAATATGTATTAATTTTCAGTTTTAATCTAAACGCGATTCTTGTCGCAGTCGGAGTCCCACATTACACAGGTAAGTGAAAAAAAAATCTCGGTGCACTTATCGAACGTCTAGAATTACGTTACAACAATTTGAAGAATGTCAAGGTAATTTCCTCGACCTTTGGAATGTTGCCTATGCAATCATTCGTGAATAATGTCGATTCGCAATGACTCACTTGTTCGGCTGCAAACTGTCGTGCCGGACGCCGTCGAATCGAAACTGCAAGCACAAACTCCCTTGCGACAGACGACATCTTCGAGTCCGTCTTCAACGTAGCAGTCGGCAAGGCTCGTGCAAGAATCTCCTATGGCTGAACAATTCGGACCAGAAAGAAGAACAAGCGTTACCAATCACTCATCACAATTGATTTCCGTTTCTGGACCGATACAAACCTGACTTCAAGTTGCAGGAACCGAATCTGTAGTGATAGTCAGATTCGCACTGGCATATCGAGTCTGAGCAGTACGAGTTGCTCAATGCTGTCGAGCACTGCACGTCCGATTCGCAATCACCGCCGTATTCCGCAACTGTAAAGATTGAATTACAGAAAAAGACGCTGTCGCCTACTCTCAAGATTCGTGTAGTGAAGAATCGTTTAATTACCTGCGTAACAAGTGTTCGAGTCACCGACATAATTTTCCACGCATTCGCAGATCGTTGAATTGCTACAGGCTGCATTTGTCACCACGCAATCGGTGTCGGAGGAACAGGGCGCTTCGAGACCTTAAAGAAAGGAACCTTTATCGCAACGATGGCTCCACGAAGATGAGATAATATAAAATAAAAATGAAGTCAAGTGGACTATTGATTCGTCGCCTTAGTGTTTATCTGCCCTATAGACTAATTTGTATCAAACTGGAGTTTTATCAAATCACTTTCAAAGAAATCAATTCAAAAAACCGTGGTCAGGATACATCAACGAGAAGATTACACAAAATTGTGATAGAAATGCTTTAAAAAAATGTTATTCAACTTTGAAGTAGAAAATTTCGGTCAAATCTGAATGATCTATACGGAAAATAAGTACTAAGGCGACGGATTGTTAGGTTATTCAGTTTTACCTGCTGCACATGCCTCGTCGAGCTCGTAGTAGTTGTCAGGACACGCGCATGCCAAATCGAGGCAGACCGAATTGGCGGCGATGCAGTCGGCGCTGTCTTCGCACGTTTCTCCAAGAGCTTGACAAAATTACTTGGGTTACTCGTAATTGAGGATGAAGATCAGTCGATTCTTTTGACGCTGATCATCAGACTTACCTGCATTCTCAGCCTTGCAGGCCGTGTTGTTGGAGTTAGCGACCGTGCCATTAGGACAAGCGCACACAGAGTCAGTACACGTAAGTTCTTCGTCGATGCCATCGACGTAGCAATCTTCGTCAGCCTGGCACGATTCGCCGATTCCTTTGCTGACCCAGCAGAACAATAAATCGTCGACGAGATGTGAGCCTTCGTCACAAATACAGCGTTTGCTTTGGCAAAACGAATCAGGTCCAAAAATGTAGCATTGCTCATCGTGGAGACATGACCAGTTGTAGTTTTTGGTACCTTGAAAAAATTACACTTTATCCCTTGCTCTTCCGACAAGCAGACCAAAATCTCCGATCGAAAGCACGCTACATACTTTTTCTGCAGATCCTCTGGCTGATTGAAGCGACCGTCGTGTACCCGCAGCTCCAGGTTCCGTTACGACATAGAGAGTTCGTTATCAAGACGTCGTCATCGTCGGTGCACTCCTCGCCCATCTCTAAACATCGCCAATTCATTTTTCATTTCAACAATATTTCTTCTCGACTTGAGGAAATCAAAATGGCTGCACAGTTGATTTACCAATATCGTCTACTGACCTGGTACGCACGAGGTCAAATCGGTTGACGCAAAATAGGCTCTGTTGCAGATGCAGTATCCAGCTGCACCGCATCTCGAATTTGCAACGGATGTGCAATTGTCGTCGGAAACACATTCAGTCTCGATAGCTAAGAGATTGGAAGCACAGTTATTGTTGTTATTGATTCGATTTTCGATTCGATAGAGTTGGTTATTGATTCGATTTTAGGATTACACTTACTGCGACCCAAGCTTCTGACACTGCGGCTCTCTTCCTCGTCTTCGTCGTATATTTGATAATCATCAGTGTCGAAAAGTCTAGTGGTATCGGTCGAATTGTCGGTTTCAGAATAGGCACAAACGTAGCTACTATTGCACACGGAATTTTCAAACTGACAATCGATATCTATGGTACATTCTTCACCCTCCGCTGTGAACATTGGAGAATATAGTTTTTACATAAATGAACACATGATTAAGACTCACCGTAACCACCACGACGACAGGTACGATATTCTCGCTGATAAAAACCATCGCTACAAACGCAGACACCGTCCACACAAGACGTTGCCTCTGCGTCTGCATTCACGTAACAGTTCACATCCGCAGTGCAGGATTCACCGAGTCCTAAAGATCGGAAGAATGAAGCTAGTGAATAGGGAAGGTGCTGAATGGTGTCTAAAATCGACTCGAAGTTCACTGATGAGATTATGCATCCATGAAACGATGAACGATGGCGGAGAGACCTTCTCGCCGCGTCTCATTAATATTGAGAATAACTCACCACTTGACGGATAACATCTCCCACCCGTGTAGTGATAACCATCGCCACACGCGCAAACTTCACTGTCGCAAACTGCTCCGGTAAGTAAGTATGTGCTGCACTGCAACGTCTCTGTGCACTCATCGCCTAATGCAGTGGCGGCTGCAAGAAATAGTACATTGTGTATCAAGGGCGCAAAACACTATTTTACGAGTGTGAAATTTGCAGTACGAGCCGAAGGCGAGTGTACTGCAATCACGCTCGCCAAAATAGCCTTGCGCTCGTGTTGCACACGATTTTTTTCTCAACACCTGATCTGCAAAAATGCCTCTTTTCACGATCAGACTGAGTGAGCGGGCGCAAAACGGAACTTTGCGCCCGAGGGCCGAAAAGATCTGTTTTGCGCCGGCTCAAGAGGTATGAAAAGTGGCATTTTGCGACCGGGTGTGAGAAAATGAAATTGTGCACGATATTGTGTTTCGTCAGGTTTCATTTTCGGAGGGATGAACAATGGGGTGTCTCTGCAATGTTGGTTAAACTTACTCAGAAGACACTCGGTCATTGCGGCGTTGTAGGTGTAACCACCCTCGCATTCGCAGCTACCGTCGACGCAGGTGCTGTTGTTCGTTGTGCAGTCGGTATCTGACGAACATTCCCATAGCGACAATCTTTCCAGCAGAGATGACGCGCGGTTCGCCTCGGATTCTGAAACTGTTGATCATTTCGTCAAGCTTTGAATTTCGACTCGCACATGAATTGGATCGAGATGTTGCTGATGAGTATTCGCCAGAGAAGATTAGGATGTTGTAAGATTGTGGAACAAAATAGAACGAGGCGAAATTCTAATGTCGTGACAGCTAATTATAAGATAACTCGGAGCCCAGCTGCAACATTATGAACGTAGATAAGGATATTTTACAAATTGTAATACAAATAATATAAGTGGAATTATGTCTCAAGAGCTCTTCGAATGTATGGGTGAAAAAGGTTAGTAAAGATACAGCACACATGTGGAAAACACAGGTGTGCTATCAATCGGCATCGAACATTGTGTCATGAGCGTTTAGTAATCTCGCCGATTGACGGACTGAATTTTGTCACAATGACGGACTGTTTCCTCTTATCTCACGTACTAGGACTGTTCAGTGGATAATTCTCGTGATTCGCGATCGATAATCGCAAGCTGTATGATCGAGTGGGATAATCGGGTCGAAATTGCACCTGGTAAGATTTCTAGAGATTATTTGAGGATCATCTGATCGGTATCGCTACAGATTTTCCTCGGAGGGTTTGGCACGCGAAACACGACCGGATTCGTGCAGAGTCAGGTGGACGAGACGTAAATATTTGTTGTAACACTGTGTAGCGATACAATTGAGACGGGGCGTTGCGATGACTGCCGTTCAATGGTAACGACCACGAAGGAATTGAGCGCATGAAACAGACAGCAGTAGAAACGGATCGCGTGACACGACCCAGAAAACTGATGGATATCATCTAATAACCAATACGCCACATGCCCCGTGATTTATCGTCGGATACGAACGGAGAAAAAGAGACCGTCCGAAAATGAAGGAATTAGGAATCCACCGTCCTGAGCTAAGAAATAGTTGAATACTTTTTTTTAATAAGGCCAAATAATTTTCCAGGTGTTCATTTTCCCAAAAAAATAGATTCGTACTGTTAGATCGGATTATAAACGGAGTAGAAAATTAGGGGCAATCAAATAGTTCGCGTGTGGTAATAGCAGCGAAAGAAAGAGTGAGAAGTAGAGAAAAGAATCAGACACCGCTCAGAAATTATGGGGATGAATTTTGATGAGCCATTTAATCAATTTTTTTTTATCGGAATGAGGGGTAAGGTCAGGGCTGTCACTCACTGGCAAGAATTCTTTGAGACCTCGAGTTTTCTCGAGAAAAAAGCAGTTGAGTTGAAACTATTAAAGAATGCGAATTAGGGAATGGATAAAATTCTACAAACCGTGGAACAGCAGCGTGCAGAAGACAAGAAAAACGAAGGTTGAGAAGCGGAGCAACATTTTGAGTTGAGCAGGCCACGGGCGATCCAGATTCACCAAACTCGATGGGTTCAGGTGGTCAACTAGTCGCAGTTGTTCTACGGTCTGATGATAAGCTGATCCCGATCAATTTCTTATCGATCAAGATCCACGTACGGTTAGCCACCTGGCCCCGTATCGGAGACAGAGATTTACCCGGCTGATACATATTCGAGGCTCTTTATTGGTTTATCTCGTTCGTCGGTTAAAGAATTTACGTAATTCTGGATGAACCTGATCAACATACGGAGCAGAGGCAAAGTCAGATAGCATTCAATTCAGTGGATATTCTGATCTCCGTCATGTAATATGTTGTCAAAACAAGAGTCGATAACGAGAAAAAAAAAATGGTAAATCAGCAAATCAGATAATTGGACCGTTGAAAATTAGCGAGCTTGAAGATACTAATGATGGTCACGAAGCAAAGTCAACAATTGACTGTATTACAGATTTTGTAGCGGAGGTTAGTGGTTTACAATAGTTATTATCGTCAACACGTAGAAACAATGGTCAAACGCTCCCTTATCTCGTTTACTCTCATTCCTTTGTTTTTGAGTCTTCGAAAGACTATAAATCGTACCATTCATTATCACTGACTGTACGAGATGGTCATCATTTCTAACATCAAGAAGTACGAGATTATCAGAAACTTACAATTAGCCGAGTCGATATATTGGAAACTAGGGGCTCCGCCCCAGCGCCGGTGTTTACGAAGGGAAGGGAACATGTTGCCCAAATTTCAAGTTTCTAGGTCAAGGGGTTTGGGCTGGGCGTTGATGCCACTTGTTCCTTTATAGATATAGATTGTTGGCATTGCAGAGATCATGAATTACGATTCAATTCGAACTGCAAATAATACGCGATGAAAACAGGGTGGCGTTTTAATGTTGTTGACAATCGCGTAATCCTGAAGCCGCGATAAGGGTCGACCCCTGACCCCGAGTGGCTAGCACCGCGTATCAAACGCTGTAATCAGTTGCTCGGCTGGAGTTTTTCCTAAAAAAACACACTGACGGGTCAAGGTGAGACGCGTCTCGAGAAGATCTAGCCGTTAGAGACATTCGCGTAAGTCTGCAGTTTACGAGTGATCATTCAAGGATCGACATGGACTGTCACGACAGTTGCGGTGAGTGAGAAACTTTCTTGTTTTTTCAACACGAACACCAACGTCAACGTTGTTCAAGATTGATGGCAGTTGAATGGAACTGAAAATTATTCACTAATTATACAATTCAAAGAAAAAAAAGCATGACAAATGTGATGCAGTGCTGCACGTACCACGCGTGCCACTCGTGTATCCACCCTAAACTACATTCAACGAGAATTTGATAAGTTCGACGCAGTATCTTTGCATGAATAAATTTGTAGATGGCTAACAATAGTATCGTTAAGTTTATGCGCTGCAACGGTACAATTTACTTTGGTTCGTGACCATTGACGTCTGTTATCTTGCAAAGTAGAGGGTCGTGGTCGCTCTTCCTGAATTTCATTTGTACTCGCAATCAGACTTCAAAATGCGACCCCTGCACGTGAAATGACTAGAACTTCTGGTGATTGTCTCTAATCGGTTCTCGATCGAACTTAAACTACAGATTCGGACTGACTGACTTAATTCACAATAAACATTCATTCAAACGAATTCAGTAATCATATATGCAGAAATATAACATCCTCCAATTTTTCTCGTCAACTGATCAATTTCATTTCAGATAAGCTAGCGAGTATTGAATGGGGATTAGCACACCCGCAAATATCATCGATCAAAAAATCCCAGAAATCGCATGGATGTACAAAGAGGATTTTGGTCTACGTAGCCACGGTCTTGCTCATAGTGGTCTCCTATGAAGTTTGGCGAGCGGTCCGTAGTGATTATCTTTTGCACAAACTCGAAGATGGACAGCAGACATTGCCGTTAGAAGCAGAAAATACGAGACTCCGCGACATGGCCGCGGAGCTGAACAGAGTGCAGATCGAATTGAAGGAAATCAACGAGCGAATCGATCGGAGAGCACAAACGACCCCGAAGATGATCGAACTACCAGAAACAACAACGGTCGTCGATTCGATTGCCGAAGAGACCACCGAAGACTGGGAGCGCGAATGGATCCCTTCATTTCTTGATAAGAGTTCGAATAGTGATGTGAAGAAGGATTCGAACTCGAAATCAGAGACTCCGAGCACAAAGGAAGCTCCGGAAGTCACGATTGCCGATGAAGAGGGTCCGATCGTCACGAGTCAAATCGATGAAGCGGAACCGGGTGGGGATTGGAGGTTCATCTTTTTCCAAAATACTGATGACGAAAAAGACACCAGCGAAGAACCGGAGGTGATTGAAACAGAAGTAGGCGAACCGACGCAAGGGGAGAACGTCATTTCTGACGAAGAGCCGAAGGGCTTAATGCACAGGTTGACCAGGATGCTGCACACGGTTTGGCAATTGGGATGGAGAAATTCGGGTGAAGCAGTCCAGAGCAATTCGAACAACGAAGAGCACGAAAAATCCGACATCGCCAAGATCGACACGACTACAACTCCGGAACCGGTCATCGGCTACTATCATTGGCCTGACACTTACGATGACGACGCCAGCTCGTATGATGACTTGTATGACATGATGGATTCCAACTATTATGATTCTTTCGCTGAACCAGGAGATTCCGGCCTGAAGGAAACGACCGAATCTAGTGTAGCTTCAACTTCCGTCCAAGATGAGCCAGAAGTATTCGAACCAGAAATAACAGAGAACAAAGCTTCTCAGACTAAGATCTTCATAACATTTCGGAATCCAAACCAGCTGAGAGAAGAAATCTTTCCAGAAAGTGAGCAGATAATGGACTCAGCTTCGGTTGTTGAGCTCAAACAGTTGGAGGAAATTCTTGATGCCTATCTTCGAGGTGAGATGCCTTCGACGACCACGTCACACGTAGAGGGATGGAGTTACATATCAAAACGGTCGATAGACTCAGCCTCAAACGGTGAGTTCAACTTCCTCATTCCGCTTATTGTTCTTCAGCCAACAATCAAAGTCAGTGTTTCTGAGTGAATTTCAACTGGAGCTAAACTAGTTTTTGGGAAGTGAAAGTCGACTGCAACACTCGTGTCATCAGCTTCCCATTATTCGTTCATCACGCAACCATAACTTAACATGTCTTTTGCGTGTTTCAGAGAGACCGATCGAATTTTTCTCGCCTGAACAGATGTCACGAAAGCTGGCTGTGATCCGACAAGCAGTAGACGATGAGAAGCACATCCTGCAGAATGAAGTTGATGTGGCTTCAGAACCGACGAAGAGCCATCTTCGTCGAAAGATAGACGACTTTTATAGAAAGATGGAGGCTGTATCCGCTCATATCGACAGGCTCCATGAACGGTACCTCAAGATGAACAAATTGGACGATGATTATGTCTCCAGAGAGTTTCCGGCCGACGAAGAGAATCTGACTCCAAACGGCGTGGACAGACGCTAAAGATCGACCCTAATCAAAGTTTTGCAAATGCCAAACTTTAAAGGACACTGTTTGAAGTAGGGTATCACTTGTTGTGTTTCCGATATAACACGCATGGGGGAACCGTGTCAGAGATTCTATTGACTTTTGGTTGCCTGTGAGATTTTTTTTCAACATCGAATGACACGAGTTTGATATCACTTTGTATCCAAGCGACTATATCGATTGTGTACGGCTGAAAAAAAAACCAAATGTGTAATCGCCTATTTTGTTACTTATTTGTAATTAATACAGTAACTAAATGCTTGTGTACTGCAGCAGACGAAAAGCTGACGAAATAAAGAACTTATCTCCCATTCGTGGAAGACGGATTATTCTTCCATAGAGGAAACAACACGATTAGTTGTTACACTGGCAGGTACGGCGTGTGAGTTGAGAAGCTGAGAGGCTTATCTACGTACATAACACAGCTAAGCCGTAGAAGAGTAATTAAGACGCATTAAATTCTACGTCTGAGGAATATCTTTCCGTTCGCTTACATTTAATAATATGTTTATAATATGAGCTATGGCAATCATGCATGGCAATTATGATGTTCGGTGTGCTTGTTATTGTTTGATAAACAGGAAAGCTAATTCAGCGATACAAGTATATCGTATCCGAGGCGAACGTAACTCAAGATTTGACTGACACATTGTTTTTTTTTTAGCGAAATAATTCAAATTATTTCAGTTATTTTCACAGTTATTGCTCATTATTTCGTTGATTTTGTCAGTTATTTATTATTATTTCATTTATTTCTCATTATTTTTGTTATTTTTTATTATTCCAGTTGTTTCTTATTGTATCAGTTACTTCTCATTATTTCAGTTATTTCCTCGGTTATTTCGCAGTATTTCACGAGCCATCGAAACGTTATTCACATAAATTTTAATCTCTTGCAGATCAATGTATAGTTAAAGATCGTCGAACAGGATTTCCAGACATTTTTCCTGGTTCGGTACCAGAGTGCATTACGTAAATAAATTTCAGCGAATGTTACGTATTTAATGCCAATTCCACGCGGAAAAAATCGCCTGATGCTCACAGAAGCTGATTCAGTATGCGGAATAGATATTGGTATGCAATTTCTCAAATTAGCAACATCGATTCTGGCGACATTCCGGCATTTGAATGCAAATAATCAGAAATATTATCTTCACGCCACTGGTTAACCGCATATATTTTTTTTGCGATGCTTCCAAATCCTGTCTCGAAAGAAACTCACAAAAAATGTACCATTACAAGAAGGTCGAGTGTTATCCGAATCTTAGAATCAGACCGCGGCCTTCCTTCGAGAGAATCCAACGTTTCCTTGGATCGATAAATTCTTCAACGTGTAGTTTTTCACCCCAACATAAATCGACGCTGTCAGTGACCTGGGAATTATTCTCCTTCCGGTATCGTTGATTCGCCTGACATTCGTTCAACGGAACGACTCTGATGCGAGTCAGATGCATCACCGAAGACTTATTCGATTTCACCCTGACTGGAGAAGTTCATGTAAAATCATGTATATCACGAAGAAATAAATCGTACAACTTTGCTGGAAGCTCCTGCATAAGAAACACCACGGTCAGTGGTGAACGGCCAACTTCGGCACGAAAGCTTAGAAGGATTTACTACTTCGCTTGCGGTGATTTGCGAGATAGTATTCCTCTCTCGACTGACATTGGTGCAGGTTTGAAGTGTCGTTAGATATCGTCGTCTGTATGGGTATTAAGATATGTTTTTAAACGTGGTAACTCATTGATCATCCCAAGGCGTACGTTGAACGCGTCGTTCGGTTTGACGTCATCGTTCGTATGCCTTGGAGAATCGTTTTGTTCTCACACAAGCTCGAACACCAGTATCGTGTCTTGGTATTCGTGTCGGGCTAATCTGCCCCGGTCGTGACGTAGCGGTTGGCGTGACGTCCTTTCTTAGGATGTCGGTTAGCCGGCTATCGTATCGTTATCAGAAATCAAGGATCTCCAGGGTTAAAGTCGTTGTTACAACGACTCTAAATCTTCAGAAAAAAAAAAAAATGGAAAATGTCCCCTTGACGTAACCCTGGGAATACGACTACAATCTACCCGATTCAACGATACCAAAGAAAGGAAATATGCTGGAACCATCAATCAACAACCGATGAATGGCTTTTCTGTCGAGGATCATAGACAATGCATGAAAGCGACATTAAAAGTATGCCGGAGGTGGCGAAAATCAATCAACGTAACACGGAGTCGTCATTAGTCTCGCATTATTTCAATTATTTTGATTCTTTATACGTGCTTAGAATGTCAAACAAGTCAAAACTGCCAAAACTAATTTTTCATATTTTAGAATGTTTTTCACACGATTTTGGAAACACATTTTTTTCTTGTCTACGATACACAAAATAAAATCTATCGGTGGATCGATTCAAGTTTTTCTGATCTCAAACTATTCAGTGAAGAGGCCTTTTCAAAATGAATAGCTGAGAACTGCTTGATCCGATCAAAATTGTACGAGATATTCATCACTTTCTATAATAAAATAGCTTTTATCTGTTTTTGTACGTTACTTTTCATGATAACTCGAGTAAAAATGAAGTGATGAAAAATGTCTCTGTTCATATTGAAAAGACCTCTTTACTGAACGGTTTGAGACCAGAAAAACTAAGATCGGTCCACCGGTAGATTTTATTTCGTGCATCATAGACAGAAAAAAAATTCTTTCCAAAATGATGTGAAAATCATTAAAAAGTCTCAAAAATGACTTTCGGTGGTCACTCTTGAAATTTTAAGGTGTATATTCTCCCCTTAACTTCGTACGAACAGATTCTGCGACTCTTTTGTTATTCATTGTCTTAAAAAAGGGCATCCAAGGTCAGCACTTTGATTAAAGCGTTCGAACCCAGGTTTCGTACACGGAGCATAAAACTCGCGACTGGAGGGGGTTCCCGAAGAGCATATAAGGTGGTGAGACTTCTTAGAGTCACGCAGTGCAGAAATTACCGTGGTCAATAGTGGGCCAGAAATATATTCGATAGAGGTGACAACGAGCTGTTGAGAATACGAGTTTCCTTCAAACTAGGGGACATTTTTATGAACAGCTAAAAGTGCATCGAATTTTTGTTCATTCTGCTTTTCGACCTTGTTCGAATACTTGAGACAGTTCCTTCTCAACATTGATTGATATAATAACCCGATCGGAAGCGAAATATTTTTGAAAAGACGCGCCATGCGGGACGTGACGAAGATGTTGATTCTGATACTGCTTCCTCTTCTTGGGCTGAATTTGATACCGAGCAGCGGGGCTCTGACGACTTTTGGAAAAACGAACCCACAGAGTCAAAATCCACCACCGGCGCCCACCCCAGGTGAGAATTGGAAATCAAACATTGACGAATTACGTCGAGTCTATTACTGACTCGACTGGATCGAACGATGAAATCGATTGTTTCTAACACAGAAACTAATTGCGGAAATTCTACTGGCGCTATAACAGCACGATTATTTTTTCGAAGTATCATTTTGAACGCGTCATGAATAATAGTAGGTACTTGAAATTATTTGCGATTGATGATCGGTTGATTGTTAATCTTTGATCGTCGTAATAACATTTAGCCATTTTTCAACCTTTTGTCTGTTGGTAAGTAACGAAGCTTCGACTGCATACAAATGTAGGATTTATCAGGGTCAGTCAAGTTATCAAATGGCACTGTGGGGGGAGAGTAGAAACAAAATGCAGAATTTTGATTCGAGATGATTAAAATCGTACTGCGATGGAGGAAAAAGTTTTATTTCAAATGGATAAATACATTAATATGAGGAGTTCGGTACCATTTCGAAAATAGTTTTGCATCGTTCTACACAGAATTAAAAACCAGTGAAAAATTCGGTAATGGAAGAACGTTGGCTCGAAGATGACCTTCTTAATTTCTATCCAACCCCCAGAATTTTGGATTTGTTCCGTGAATTATAGTGAAAAAAAAGACAATTGAAAACTTGCTATTTTTTATAATCAATAACGCATTCTATTCTCTATCATGTAAACTAGTCGATTTTTGTCACATGGGATTGAAATTGAATTAGAAATTTAAAATCAAACTGTATGTGAGGCTATAAATTCGTAAAAAAGTGAAAAATCGATCAATTTTATTTACTACTTTGAACCGTCTAACCACAGTACCTACGTTTAGTGGCAATATAATTCGAATATATTGGATTTTTCTATAACACTTACCTTTTACTCACGAGGAGAGTAAAACTTGCAGAGCTGCTTCTTCGGCCAAAAATATGAAACCCCTGATGCGCAATTCTATCTAAAAGTCCAATCTTCGGTGACTCCATTTGGGATTGATCATACCAGCAGTTTAATGACGAAAAATACCGTGTCCTTATGCTTCGAACATCAATTTTTTTGCGTAGTCTTATGCACTTTCAGTGATAGGGTCTTACAGAGTCGAGTATAAACGGATCATCCTACGGAAATAGTCAACTAATTATGCATTTTCCTGATATGAGGTATAGTAGATGGAAATACGCATCAGGGGTTCTATAGTTTGGGTCATAGAAACAATCCCTAAAATCCATGACCCGGAGGCTCTGATACTTTTCTTGTTGGTTGGTGACATTGATTTGAGTCTCTAATCTTGGGTGTAGATTGCTTCTATTTTTCTATAATTGTGTATAATATTACAATGAAGGATAAACTCTAAACACACATTTCACCCCTGTATTCTAGTTGAAAATGGCGAAACAAACTTCTTGACTAACTTACAACTTACGACGTTAGACATGCGAGAAATCGTATATTGAATTGTTGGCCAGACTCTGATACAAGTTCTCCAACACACGGTGAATAACTATATTCTAAACAAGTATATATATATGTATGGTGAAATTTGCGGCAAAGATTACGGCTGACCTTTCTCCGGCACTTTAAACACAGGTATAACAATATTGTCTGATGAATAAAACATCGTCCACTTATCATAAAGCTACCTAATCGTAACTTTGAGCCAGACCGTTTCGCCCCATGTCTAAAATAGTAAATAGTCACGTTTCTACTTTTCCAATATAAAATCGCACAGCTCGCAAAGCTTTCCAGAAATTTGTCAGGATCGACGAAACGAAAGCTTTTCCTCGTGAATTGATGTTGGCGTTGACAACCCAGACGGCACGAAACTAAAAAAGGCATTCAGACGTCGAAAATTGTTGCATACGTCGGCATATCGAATTCCCTGATATTTCCCGCGGTTTTCCAGTTGAAAATTTTTCCATTTTTCTAGGATATTTTTAGCCTATTTTATTCAAAAAACACAATTATTGGAGGCGAATTCTTAATAACTTGAACAACAAAAGTTTTAGCTGAAAAATTCAATTTCTTGTGACATTTTGGAAATGTGCCATTTTTGATTCAAAGTAGGCATTTTTTGGCTTTTTTTTTTAATTTTTGGCGGCAAACATTTCAATTCGAAGAAACCACAATAACTTCAGGATTAGCGCGTGGTTTTAGATACTTTTGAAAATCGTACAACCTGTAAGTAAAAAATTGAAAAATTCCAGGATACGAGTCCGAATTCCCGGACATTTCCCAGGTTTTCCAGATCGACACATTCGAATTCCCTGATAAATTCTGGTTTTCCAGATTATATACCTCGACTGTTTTAGTTTTATGCTGTCTAGGAATCGATGCGTACGTAGGTATGTTTACGGAAATTCGTGCAAGCTGGTGAACTGGTACGCATTCGCATAGTTCAGGGGATATGACAATACCCAGTCTGAGGGGTTGGGGGGAATATAAACAACGTAGTTTATGATTCTATATATTTCGCGGTGAATGTACCCGAAGCATTTAGTCTGCAGTAAAATTTGAGGAAACTGTGATAACTCCTCTTCCACCTTCGTGACAGTAAGTGGTAACGATTTCTCCTTTTTTCTTCTTCGTGACTAAGTTGTGATAAAGATAAGCGGAAAAACAAACCACATCCGGTGCTTCTTCGATCACAGAGAAACAAAAAAAAAGTTGAAAAGAACAGTCAATAGTTACTACATAGAATTTTGAACTCTGTGATTACAAAAAATTATGTGGCAGTAATAGGGTAGTTTCATGAATTTTTTTTATTCTCTTATCCGACAATTTAATGATTAGGATTGTTGAAAATTATATTGCACCTAATTGTTTGTAGTCGGTTTTCACGTGAATCGACTTTTTCTAATACAACATTTGAATTTCGCGGTCGCGTGTGACGTCATACAGTACCTTATACGCACAGTTTTACCGTTTGACGCCGCCGCGGACAACCATGCTCAACAGAATAACATGGCGGCGGAGGTACTCTGTGACGTCACGTGGCTTCTGAAAATTGATCATTTTCAATTACCGTTTACAGTCACCTGAAGTTGATTCTATAATTCTGATAGTTTAAACAAATTGTAATTAATTATCACGCACCAATTTATTATGGACACTTGTCAACGTTCTATCTCAGGAAACTTCTCTATTAGACTCTTGCCCAATTTGTCATTCTTGTTGCATGCAGCTGAAATTGATACCAACGCACTTGAAAATATGAGCTCGTAACGAAATTTATTGTTAATTATTCATAGGATAATAAAAGCGGTACTCGGAACCGTTGTGACTTTACGACTGGGTACCTCGTTTGTGGTACAAAATTTAGTCGCGTGTTACGGGGGACAATTAGCTGATATAATTATCTATAATTATTATCGAAAGTAGAGATCGCTAATTCAATTTCGAGGGGGGTTATTTTACTTTGTATGGGGCGCGGGTTTTGAATAAAATATTTTGAACGATTCTTCCTGGTTTCGTCTAGTTTATCAAAGTTAGGGTATAATACTTCGTAGACTCGTTAATATCATAATGATTCTTCAGGCTACACGAAACAGGGCAAGAAATACCATGAATTAGTTAGTTCCAGTTCCACGATCAAATTCGATTTAGGTCAAGAGTGGTTTCAAAGCTTCGCGCGTGTGTCCCTGACGTAAAAACTTTTGAAACGACTCGACCTTCGCAAAGCTGCGAGTTACAAATGTTGACAATTTCTTCTAATACTGCCCACAAGCAAATACACCTTAAACACACATACAAAAATTGGTTTCAGTCGTTTTTTTTTTTTGTACGGTAAAAATGAAATTCTTCACGCAAAGCTGAGTATATTCATAATTATAGACAACGAGGTGCCATTTTCGAATTTTCGAAAAAAACAAATTTTCGTAAAATTCTATAGAATATTTAAAAAATTGCAGAATTATACAATCGACTTTGTTTCTATCAAATTGTACAGTATATGATTTCATAAAACTTAATCCAATCTGATAAAATTTCACCTGAGTCTATGAAATTGTGTTAATATTCAATATCACCAAATTCGATTCATATTATACGATTTGCTGAGAGCAAAGTCGATATCAAATTTCGAATTTGATCCGATGATACGAAAATCATGATCACGAATGATCGACTGATGAGTATTGTCTGAATATTGACCGTTACTGTTTCAGTTGGAAAATCACGGACCTGTAACCTGGAGGCTGATTGTCGATCGATCCCAAATACAACTTGCATCGCCGATAGGCAGAATGGAAAGACTAGCTGTCTATGCGGAGACTACTCGGCCCCAGTTAATGGCGATTGTACCAACGCACACAAAGGTAAAATACCACATTCTGAACCCAATTTTTTTCTGAAAGTAGCATTTTTCAGGAATATAACGTCCAAATTTGGCTTAAAAATATTGAAAATTGACAAAGCTATGATTTTTTAAACGAAAAAGCGTATTTCTTTTTGCATTTTTACCTCTTCATGATTTTTTTTTTCAGCAAGTTGAAATTTTTTTTTCAACAAGCAATTTTTCGTTCATAATTTAGAAAGTTTGGAGCATGTTTTGTAATTTTTCTGAATACTTTGGAGAAGTTTGACTTCCCTCGCTATAATCTTATTGGTGTTTAACCCGTTAGGAAATCGGACACTTTGCGCACCCTCTACAGTGCGGAAAGTCGAACTTTCCACGTATAAGCGGCAAAAAAACAAAGACATTGCTCTCTCAACTTTGAGTCAATTAGGTTTGATGATAAGAATTTTATCTTTAGATATGTAGGAAGTTTAGCTTCTTTTCATCTTTTATTAACTGATGCTCTATTTAAGGCCTAAGGGATCATTATCAAATTCCTTAATGTATCTGACCCTACATGGATCAGAAATCTATGTATAAATGGGGAAAAATTGTAGAATTTTTTCTTAGAAGTCCGTTAGCCATAATGAAAGGTATAAAACAAAAATCATTCTGAATAATTGTTTACTTGAGGCTCGACCAGGCGCACTAGCTATAAGAAGTTTGTTCAGTCTGCAGAATATTCGACTTCTAATCTAGATCAGATGTATAAAGGTCATGCAGTTTAAACGCGAGCCAGAATTACCGAACTAAATTCCAACCAATATACGTGCGAATATTCAATAAGATAAGGAACTCGAATTCGAATAAGACATTGCATGTCAGGGCGCCATACCCATCGTGACATTACACTGACCCATAATTCAGTTGCGGAAGTTCTCCGCACGTAGTTGTAACCGGTGTAACAACGAGGTGGTAAACTTTACGGCGAATCGAAATTGCCCTCATAATTTTATATATACTCTTGATTTTGTAGTCGTTCAATTCCTAGACCCGGAAGTTCGCGGTAGCTGATAGCGCCCTAAATTTATTTTGCCCATTCAGAACGGATATGTGAACACTTTTTTATTTTATTCAATAAAAATAATCGATCATTGCGTTCATTAATCATTGATGCGTCGTTATAAGCTATCAGGCTGCTAAATACGACCGATTACTGAGGATGATTGATTATTGAATATCGTTTAATGTTACAGCTGTTAGATTTCCGTGCACCAACGATGCGGAATGTGATCCCAACGCCCATTGCGTTAAAAAAGATGCAACAGAGGCGAAAGGACGATGTACTTGCCGAGAAGGATTCTTCGAGGAGGACCTCTTCTGCAGTGGTAATTATCATTTTACATAATTATCTACTTTCATTTACCTTAGCCAAACGGATTAGAGCTTTTTCTTAAAAAAAAAAAAAACAGGGTCTTCGTCAGAAAAGACGGATAGTCGAGGCATAATGATAACATCGATAAGTAAAAAATCAGCAAAGTTATGAAAAATTAGGTATATGATTGATTTTAAATTGTAGTAAATTAAGAGACTAAAAATTCGATACGTTATTTTTTTTTACTATCCTTTTATTTGAGTCTAATTATCTGCCAATTATCTAAAGATCAAAGTATGTAAATCGAATTTTTATGAAGAAGAAGAATATATAAAGTAGATCATATAATTTGAGGGAAGTTTAATTTTAGTATTACTAACGAACGGCGTGTAATTTTGTTTTTCAGGAAGTTCACCGATCTTCAGAATCTCTTTGGCAATTCTATTTGCGGTCTCGGGTAACATTATCCTGCTGTAGAGCTTCTGCAGTGCTTTCGAGGTCCATCAACGCAGTAGAGTAACTGTGGTTTTTTGTGTGTGTATTGGAAATCATGTTTTACAGTCGGTCGGAAATAACAGTCAATATATTTAACCAATTGGTTACACAATCATATTAATCCCTCGCGATAATAGTAGGACTCGTGATATCTACCTTATAGTTACCTAATCATAGATCGAGAAGCTATATTTTAACGAATAACAAGTATGATGATATTTTTACATTTTTTTAGATAATCGACTGTAGAAAAACATTTAAGACACCTAGAATTTCGGCTGATATTTCTGACCGACGATCTTCACCAGATTGAAAGCAATTATAAACCGACCATTTTATACTTGGTTAATTATATTATATTCGACTAATATTGCGTACGGCACTGATTTTTGATTCTTGAATTCTATATCCTGCATATTCTGCTACGATTTACCACAGACCTGATAATTGTTATATCCAACCTACTCGAGAAACCTGATTATTAATTTATGATAAGAATTATGCGAAAAGTGAATCAGAATATATATGAATTGTTAATAATCGCTATTTTTATTATTAAATTAAGGCTATTTTGGCTGGAATAATTCGATACAATTTTCCAAATTATGCTAAAACAGCCTGAATTTAATAAAAAAAATCGAATCTTCAAATTTTAACAATCAATTAAAGAGCGTTGTAATGACTAATTAATGAAAAAAAACAAAATAGAATTTGTTTTGGTTTTAGATTTTAGAGTTTATCAGGCTTCAATTTTATCGATGGCAAATCAATAAATTTTGAAAAAAAACTTGCAATGTATAAATTAAAAAATCGAAAACGTGCTTTAATTAACTTATCTTACGAAGAGGAGACTGTCATCGTTCCTCGATTATAACGGATAAATTGAGGTGTCAACTATATCAACTATCGCGATTTATCTAATACGATCCATCCGCACTACCTATATTAAATTACATAGGATAATAGCGTTCAAATATAAATAAATACGAACTCACGCGTTTTCGACCCTCGAACAGCCGAACCACTTTTCCGTTGAAAATGAAATCACAGTCATCAAAAAAGTGAAAAATGAAAAATTGAAAAATTTACTGTTTCAATATTTACACCCGAATAAATGTTTCTTTGAAAAAAACTAAGATGTACTATAAATTTTTGATGAGATTATCTAAGTTGTCGATTTTTTTCCGAATTTTTCGTTTCATATTGACGAATATATGAATTGATGAACAGCTAAAGAGTTGAAATAGCTGCTAATCTAAACGAAAACTGTGTGCCTTCGCGTTTTAAATTAGAGTGAAAAATGGTCGAATGATAGACCAGCTTCTAGAAAAAAAAGTTCACAACGTATCGTGAATTATTTTGAAATAATTAGTGTCTCCTATTATTTACGGTACCAAGATAAAACTGGCTATTCTGCCTCTCACGCCAAGGATGCCTTATCAAATTTGAAATGATTGAAGAAACTAGAAAGCGGCTGCACTTTAGTCAAATAGAACAAGTTTGACCATCAATATTGATAAAACGAAGAAACCAATTATATCATAAATCTCGTCGTTAGGTTTAGAGTATTTTGTAAAGATTTGTAAACAAATAGTGTATAATCTATCTATAACACACTCTTCGATTTTGTTAATCAACAATTATAACGATATTATACAATATAAATTATCAATTATTTATTCCCATGAATCTAAAATCAGAAACTCGGACGATTCAATTATACGGAACTTTTTTATTCACCAAAAACCCTCGAATAGATCAGAAACTAACAAAATACTGATAGAAAAGAAATAAAGAATAATAATGGTAACTTCAAATCCATTAGGTGAGTAGAAACTCCCTTCGATTCCACAGCCTTGCCAGAATAAAAAATAATAAATTGCAGGAGTATAAAAAAAACATCCATCTCGTAGGGAAATCAGGATCGTCACCTCTTCTTGAAGACCATCGAGCTTATCAAATTTCCAGTTTGTCCTCCGAACCGGAACGAAGGCGTCGGGATAACGTGAAGTAGCTCAAAGTCTGAAACGATATAAAAGTTTGCTTTAAATAACACAGAAGATAAAAAGACCTCCATCGATGAATACTAACGAGTTTTGAAATGATTGAGTAGCTCGTCCTCCGTCCAATTGCAGGAAGTGATTACTAGCAATCCCCCAGGTACCAGAATCTCTCGTACTTGGTTTATGTATTTTTCCCTCTTGTCTTTGGGATCGTCCGGATTCAGACTAACAGCGTCGTAAGTCCCCTTGTCGTGAGCTACTTTGAAGTACGATTGAAACTCTCCCGCGTCTCCTTCGAGTATATCGAACTTCTCAAGCCTCACGATATCGAAGAGATCCTTATCCTTCAGGACCTGCGACGCTAGGTCTATAGCGTTTTGGGAATAATCCACTCCCGTTAACTGCGTAAATCCTTCGTCGTAAAGCTCCACAAGCATCATTCCGTTACCGCAGCCTAAATCTATTATGCGATCCGTCGCGTTCACAAGATCTGGCCTCGAACTCAACCATCTGGAAAAGAAGAGGGGGGAATAGAGCAGAAGAAGACAGATTTGGAACGGTAAATTCACATTGTACGAGTATCTTCGTCAGAATCGAAGTTGGGAACTCCGAGACCTTTGAGGCGACTTTTTATTTTGGAAATTAAAGAAATAAAAATTGAGTCAGGTAATAAAAAATAGGCAGATTGGAGTCAGCAGCTTTGATGTGGAAGAGAAAAAAAACAGATGAAAAATGAAGAATCTGAGACAATATTATCCTTATTTTCTTTAAAAATGAATCGATTAATAAATGATATCGATGACATTGTTGAATTGATTATTTGAATTCTGACAATGAATTCAGATTATCCACGGATTATCTAGTTGAAATTCGATTATAGATTGAAACGATGAAAAAATTGATGAAGCAAAAACGAAAATTGAAAAATTGGAGACCAGTTAAAAAATATAGCATCAAAAATATGAAAATTAAAAATCTGCAGAATAAAGAAAAAGAAAAAAGAATGAATACTGCATGCAATGAATAAAGTTTTTAGTTAAAATGAGATTAAAAAAAAAATAATAATAAAATCGGCCAAAAAATGCATAGAAAAAGAAAAATTTTGTATTTAGATCGAAAAAAATGTGGAAAAAAAAACCGGTCAAGATATGGAAGAAACGATAAGATGTGATTAAAAAAAAAGAATAATACGAATATCTAACGATAAGACACTTTTTCTTCGTGTTGTTTGAGTTTATTGTGGAATATATTAATTTGTAACCGTTTTTTTTTTTTTTACCTTACGATCCTAAGAGCGCTGTCTTCCCCGAACCAGACTTCGCCGACGTCTCCGTTGTGTATAAAATTATTTATTTCCGAAGAATAAGTTTTATCCCAGCTGAAAAACAATAAAACAAACCGAAATCAGAGATCCAACGATCGAAGGAAGAGGTTAGGTCATCCCTAACCTCTTCTAGATCAATAACTCACTAATCTTGTGTTCCTAGCTCTGACGGGTCTAATTCCTGCTCCTCTTCCGCCATTTATCTCCCTTAAAACTCTCCCTAAAATATTAAATTCACTTCGAACAATGAGAACGCGTCTATCTAACCTCCAACCTCTGACTCTAACGACTGTAACGGTAAATTATTAGGTTAGGTTAGGCTAGGCTGGCTTTCTAAAATCCTAACCTCTAAAATCTTCGTGACTCGCTTCTCTTTTCACTTCGTGTATCGTGTCGCGGCTTCATTTGTTGTGTCTTTTCGTCTGCGTTCGTAAACCACGTGGAAGCCTATTCTTCAATCACGGCGTGTTGCGTCAGATTCGATAACCGAATTGGAACCCAATGCGATCCGGCGGCGTGGATGTAATCAAGTCCGATCGCCGAAGTCGCCCGGTCATTGCGATCAGAGGGAATAATAAATCTGGGATATCGGAAGAATTGTACGAAATATTGAAGATTTTTATCGGCACCAATTCATCTCACGATGAACACGAGCTTTGCGAACATATCGAATATGATCAACTTCGGTAAGTTTTGGCCTTGAAATATTCACTATAATTATTCACAGGTCAAGTTAATTTGAATATCACACAGTCAGAGGCTTAGATATCAAGTAAAAAACAATTGCGAGTGATTTCGTGCGATTTCAAACCGATTTCAAGCCTCATCGATGATCATTTCGATTTTTATTTTTGTTATCAATTAAATTTTATCGATATAATTTAATCGAATTTCTTTTTCAAAGCATTTTTTGTTCGGTCGTAAAAATAACGAAATAAATTACGATTTTTCATTCGTCTTTCATGGAACTGACAATGAATGGATATTCTTCTCCGCAGGAAAGCAGTCCGTCAAGGCGCCGATCTCAGCGGTCCGCTTCATGTCTGCTGCGGCTCAGGCTCAGCCGAGAGAGCGTTCGGGTGTGAAACCAAAGACCGGTATTTTGATGCTGAATATGGGAGGACCGCAGACCACGGATCAAGTTCATGAATATTTGTTGAGGATTATGACGGACAGAGACATGATACAGCTGCCCATTCAAAGGCGGGTCTTTTCTGTGGCAAGAATCCCAGTGTTTCGAATTTTTTAGCTAATTTTGATCCTTTTGTGACTTTTTACAGCCAGCTCGGACCCTGGATCGCCAAGAGAAGAACCGCGGAGGTGCAGAAGAAGTACGGCGAGATCGGGGGAGGTTCTCCGATCCTGAAATGGACCAACCTGCAGGGAGAGCTTCTGTGCAAGAAACTCGACATCGTATCGCCTGAGACCGCGCCTCACAAGCATTACGTCGGATTTAGATACGTTGATCCACTGGTCGGAGATACTTTACAGCAAATTGAAGAGTAAGGGGGTCTCGATGATCTTCGAAATGGGATTGTAGCTTACTTTCTTAATTCGATTTCAATTGAATTATTCCAGAGACGGAGTAGAACGCACAGTTATATTCTCACAATATCCGCAATACAGCTGCGCCACTTCAGGATCCAGCTTCAACTCCATTTACGATCATTACAAGAATAGGTAAACTTGATAGACGAAGGAATACTTAATTTATTCCATCTAATAATAGAAGAGCGAAAGAATCTCTTGGATGAAACAGTTATACCAATTTTTTGAAGAGAAAAATCTACGTTTGTATTATTTTCGAGTCAAAGTATCTTCGATAATAATCAATTGTGAATGATTACAGGAAACTGCCGAGCAATATGAAGTGGAGTATCATAGACCGATGGGCGACGCATCCTCTCCTGATAAAAACCGTCGCCGAAAGAGTCAAGGAACAGTTGAACCAATTTCCGGAGGATGTGAGAAAGGATGTGATGATATTGTTCTCCGCTCACTCCCTGCCCCTGAAGGCTAGTATATTTTTGACTTGGGTACTTTGATCAAAGTACCGCGAAGTGTTTCTCAAACGGAGCTTTTAGTACCATTTCAATTCGATTTTAGGTCCAATTATCTTTTGGCTTGTAATTTATCGTGTATTTTGGAATCTTAAAATTGATATTAAGGGTTCAAATTCTTTCTATTTCAGGCAGTTAACAGAGGAGACGCTTATCCCTCGGAAGTAGGAGCCTCTGTACAAATGGTCATGCAGGAATTGAAACAGTGTAATCCTTACAGCTTGGTCTGGCAGTCGAAGGTGAGAAGCTCAATTCTGGAGATCCTGGAAATTACAGCGAATCTTAAAATGGGTCATACAAAGTCTGGGAATATTGATCGTGGTCATATATAGATTTAAAAAAAACCATCAGTTTAGATTGAAAAACCTGAAATCATTCATTTGGACGGCAAATTAAATTCCTTGTGACGAAGTAAACTTGTTGAGACCGAAATCAAAAGACTTAGCTGGAGAATTCTTCAACTAATGGGTCGATTGTCGGGGAAAAACTGTATTGGAAGACTTGGAAATGTCATGGAATTCGATTTCCGAAAATCAGCGCTCATCCCGACGAAGAAAATCAAGGCCTAAAGATCTCTAGATCATTAAATATATCCAAAAACTTTTATCTTCATCCCTTAGATTCTTCAATATCAGTCAAAATGATCCTAGAATTCAGTCTAAGTTGACAAATCAATTTTTTAGGTCGGTCCTTTACCGTGGCTGGCGCCCTTTACGGACGATGCTCTGAAGGGATACGTGAAGCAAGGAAGAAAGCATTTTATTTTAGTCCCAATCGCATTCGTTAACGAACACATCGAGACTCTCCACGAATTGGACATTGAATACTGCCACGACTTGGCCAAGGAGGTAACAAATTTCGATGAATTGTAGAATGAGTGAAATTTAAAAAGTTAAAGATCGAAAAATCCTCTGATTTTCTCGTAACTTTTCAGCTGGGAATAGAGAAAATTCGTCGAGCCGCAGCCCCCAACGATCACCCGATATTCATAGACGCTCTAACGGACATTGTGGCCTCGCATATGAAATCCGATCAAGCGATAAACCCCAAGTTTCTTACCCGATGTCCTCATTGCGTAAACGCGAGGTGTGGACATAGCAAGTCGTGGTTCGCAGAGCTATGCAAAGTTTGAATTAAGTAGAATTATAGTATCGATAACAATTATTATACACAGTGCAGCAAGTCGGTCTCTTGCTCCAAGAATTTTATTTGTGATTTATAAAACGCTAAGGAGGATTTTTTTTTCATCAAAGGTTCTCCGGGATGACGATGATGAATTGAAAACCTCGGGATGATTAGATATTATTGAATGATCAAATTAATATATAATGGGTTTCGTTTATTATTATTAAACATGTTTTTGTTTACGAATCAGTGTGATTTTAATACCTTGTTGTGCTTTCCTTCTCAATAATGAACAAATTTTCTTTTCCATGTTTGTTTTGTTGTAAAACTGATCAATAAAATATTCATTGATCTTCATAAAAATCATGAACAATAGAATATACCTAAAATGATCATAAAGAACGTTTTTTTCTTCAAATCAGAGTCCAAAAATTGAAACATACTTTGCCTACAGTTGTGTAATTTATTATGAACATTTTCACTGTTTTTCTCTACGTCTTTTCGATTATTAATTACAGTAAAAACAATTGAAAATCAGTATGATCAATTATCGAGCATCGATAACAATATTTTGCTATCTTTAATAACGAATTATTCATCGAACAATATTACAAGAGCTACATTTCACAAAACTAGATTTATTTGATTGAATTTACGTATATATTTGATTTTTAGAAGTAGAAAATAATCTCAAAGAGTCGAAGAAAATAATTGAAGAGTAAATTTCTAACTTGAAATAAATAAATAAAAAAACTGATGACAACCATATTGAGAAAAAAAAAGGAAGAAAAATACCACAGATATTGAATAATTAAACCTAGAAGGACGAAGAAAGATAGAGAGAGGAAGAAAAATAACACATAGGTTTGGTTTAATTCAGTTTATTATTGTTCCAAATATTGTTCCTGGTTCCAAGGTTTCTCCGAAACAGAGAAAAAAAAAACCAGCCGTAGTACATAAATATAAAATAATTGAAGAGCGCGCGATGTTTCAGGAAAAACAAAAGTATTCGATATTCAAAAAATCGAAAAATTCGTTTCGCGCGATCCTATTGGCCGGCGTCTTTTGTTATTAAAAGTTGCTACTACCGCGTTCGATATCCGTTAGATGGCTACGGGCCGGCGTACCTGCGTGTGAATCCCCGGCGGGCATCGCGACTGATCGCGAGTCTCCACGACATATAAACCTTCCCGACTCTCGGTCGGGCGCGTTAGTATGTGTCATGCGTTGCGAGTGCGAGGTTCTGTAATGACGGTCAGAGTGCGGTTGAAGATGCAACGTGTAGCGTTGTTTATAGTGTTATTTGTGTACGGTGTGGACTTTGTCAATGGAATGTTCGAGCAGAGGCCCTGCACCCACAAGCATCCCCTGCCCCACGAGGTAAGACCCGACGAATCGTTAACCTTAACCTCAAACGTTGAACCAACCCCAATAACGCGTGTCTATTTTTCCTTTTCTCTCCCGGATTTTTCATATTCAAACTTGCGACTGACATAAAAGAGGAATAATTTTGTCGTATCGACCGGTCGAAGAGTCGTTCGAATAAAAATTCGCTACGATAAAGTATCGCTTTCTCTTTAATCCTCGTGCTACCTAACGCAGCGGATTCTTTTGTTTACGGAAGTAAAGATCCTTGATTTTTGTTAGATGGTCGATTATTTTATCGCATTCGGTTTTCAACTGTTTTCAAACAGTCTGTGTACAAGGCTAGCGTCATCTGTCAGCCGAGTCGCGTGATCAGCTGATCAGACAGTCCGACACGTCCGATTTGAAACTCGATCCGATCTAAGAAGAAGAAAACCCGGAAGAATCGTGTCTCTGTAGAGACTCTTGTTTTAAAATTGTTATTATTGACCAAAAATAAATAAATGAATCGTTATCGAGTTGTCGAGTCGTGTTAGAATATTTCGCTGTACGTGCCTCGCGATGTCAATTTAATCACGGTATGTTTTTGTTAGCGTTCTACATCTCGTCACACGTTGAATTCGTCACGCTCGGAAATCGAGTTGTGATTGAATTATTGCATCGCTCGTGTCGTGGTCGATTATCATTTGTTTTTACTTTTTACTGATCGATAAATTGAGTGTACTTGAAAGTTTTTTTGCCACGCAAATCGACATTGGACTCGATTCTTTCGAGGACAAGAACATAATAGTCGCTTTTTATGTCGAGGAATGAAGGCCGAGATTTTTTTTTTCTATTTGTGTAATTCGTCACTTTGCGCACATTTTTTTTTCACATAATTTATGTCCGATGTTTGTATAGATATTAGACTCACACATCATAGAATGTTGATGTTGAATGATAATGATACATGTTTTTTTCCCTTTCACTTTTCCAGCTGCAGTAATAAAGTCTGTTGTAAAGAGTTAATAATCATTAGCAATTATTCTTTGTTCGCACATAATCAACGATTACACCACTCATATTTTTCTTTGTTTCCTCAGACAATTTTTTTATCATCCAATAATATAACGTACACATTTTTTTTTTAGGTATTGATTATATGAATTAAGATAAGACAATAATTAAATCCGAACGAAATTATCTTGTTGTATTGGATGAAAGAATTTAATTATTTGAAGAATCAACAAAAGATATGAGTACAGAATTTTCTTCCGTTATGTTCGATACTATTTTTAGTGATTTGGGAGAATTCGCAACTGCAAGTTATACATGTAAATACAGAAATCACACTTTTCCAGACTTTATTTTAATCTCCAATGATATTATTATCTATCCTATTATCAATTGTAATTTACTCACGAATCGTATTTTGTCACGGTTTACATTGACACGATAATAAACTAAGATTAAAGTTTTTTTTATTGCGTGTTTAACGACTGCTGCGAACATAAAAATATGAAAATAACGTCAATCGTGTGAATTTTCTGATCAAAAATGAAGAAAGGAACGGAAATAAAATAAGTATCGGACGTTCCTAAAAATACCGTTTTTTTGTTGCTTTTTTTTCAAACGTTTTTACTTCAGGTATGTACATGGAATGAAAAAATGTTTGCTCGACTCAATAAATCAGTTTCTCGAATATTGTCAAGCAAACGTATATATTAATGAACAGTTTATTATTGATTGAATATTCACTACTGATAAATAATAATTGATTTCTCGAGTCGGAGGAAGTCGAGTCGTTTCTTTCCTTTATGCATGAGGATCGAGATGAGGATACCTGCACAACGATCGTTGATCCTTTATCCCCACTCTCAAGAGGATTCGTAACTCCCGGCATATTGTGCAATGTTAAACCAGCGCCTCATGGGTGTATGCTAGTTTTTTTCATTCCGGTATGGTATCCAGTCAAGCGAGTACGAGTCTACGACCTTGCGGTATTTTTCTCTTGCTTTTCTTATTGTCTTGCGGACGACGTGGTCCGAGAGCAGAGACCCGGACCGGAAAATTCTCTCCTTGATAGAATTTGTCGCGTTTCTTTAAATTTTTTTAATGGTTTTTCTTTTCGTTAAATTAAAATTAAAAACAGCTCTTGGATATTGTAATAATGCCGTTTTTTATCGCCGATTCCAGCACCCCTATCTTTCTCGCGAAAGTTACAGATGTAGGGGATGAAACTTTCTTCCCATGGATGTTGTGGAATATGTATCAACTTCTTGAGTGCTGGGTCCCTAGCAAACCCTTCCCAATACAGTACCTGAACACTAAAATGCACGAACCTACGGGTCAGGCTTCTATACTTGTGTCTTTTTAGCCACATACACTGACGTTGAGAACACCACTAATCTGATAACAGGGGTGGGTTCCGGATCGGTAGAAAAAACCATAAAACCTATGTAACAGTATTTCATGGTGGCCATGGTCAGGGAAAACCGGGAAATGTCAGGGAATCAGGGAAATGTCAGGGAATTTCAAACTTGGTCAGGGAAAAAGTAAAAGAAATTGCAAACGTGTCGTAAATGATTCAGCAAGGAAATAAAAAAAAATTCATATAACTGGTCCCAACATTGTTGGATTTCCTAATCAATTTGCATCGAAATGAAATCCAGAATTTGGGGTATTATTTTGTAGCACTAATTAAGACAATATTAGAATTTCGGTCAGGGAAAATTGATCAAACCAGTCATGAAAAGTCAGGGAAAAGCCAGGGAATTTTTTTCCCGAAAAAAGTGGCCACCATGTACTTCCAGACTACGTGGCAAAAATTCTCAGCACGTAGGTATCGCGTCGAGTTTCTTGCTCTTCCATATATAGTCGCACATCAGATAAAAAAAGTTTGCTACAATTAGCTGAAGATCTGCTGAATTAATTTTGCTGATTTAATTGTCATGATATGATTATCAGATATCAATCAATTTCTAGTTCTTGTTAATCATTTTTTCTGTTTTGTGTACTCGAGAAACTCAAGCGAGCTCTAAAGACATGTATTTCGTTTTCTGTTAGTTACCGCGATTTATTCATTCGATCACAATTTCTGTCTTGACGTTGGCTGGGGTAGCCTAATTGAATGAATTTATCATCAGCGGAGGAAAGGAGGCGGAAGTCTATTTAATATTCTTAGGGAGATTCTCGAGTTTAAAGACCCTTTTCCAGTTCACCTGTATGTATTCAGCCTCTTCCCTTTTTCTGCTCTGCATGTCACGTACATGCTGTGACAAAAAAAAAACTGTTGCAGCTGATTTACACATTTTAATCGAGTAATTCTTCCTTAACGTATGGCTCAAGTTGATCCTCATTATTTGTTATCCTCTCGGTTATCCTGTATATAATATAAACGAAAGAAGAAAATGTTACTGAAATAGCTAGGATTTGAGCGATTAGTTTGACTTGATTGGAGAAAAAATCGCGACTTTTGACCATTTTCCCTATTAGGATACGTCCAATGTTTCGATACATCTGGATGAACTACTGACACTAAAAGTCGGTCGTTTTCACTCACAGCATTGAACATGCCAATAGCTGTTCACGTAATGTGATGCAAATGATATGTCTTCATTTTTGAATTCATTATTTTTAGGGTCTCAGAGATTTTATTATCTCTGTTCCTCTGAGCTCGTATTTCTTCAGCGTGAAAATTGATCTTTTTCACTCTTTTCGCCTGACACTTTGTTTTCTTATATGTGGAAAATGAGAACTGTCAAAAAGAGAGGAAAATAAGCAGGAAAGCTGCTGGGCCAGGCGAAAGCGGAAAGCGTCTCAAAGCTTTGTTACACGATCTCGTTCATATTTTTACATTTTCGCGTCTACTTCTCTTTTCTCTTTTTTTTTTTTGTATTTTTTGCGGATTGAGAAAAGATTTACTGGCAACTGTTCTGAAGTCTGCATATGTAATATACATGTTACGAAAAAGACCTAATACGCAACTTAATTCCTGTCCGATTCGCATCGCGATGTGAATGAGATTTTTTATTTGAGAAAGGAAATTGTCATGGAAAATGTAGATCGTGATGCTTTATGGAATTGCAAACGATCCTATAGTGGAATGTGAACTCAATTATGCCGTGATTGATTAACCCCATTTCATCTTTCTTTTATTCAGTTATTTTATCGTCCAGTTTTCCGCTTCGATATTTGCGAGTAAGTTCGTTGTTCAATATAACAGGTACATTATTCACCTAATTGGACACATTGTCCTCTCCATTTGCTCCTGTCTTCTATATCCCATGGTAACCCTTTGGCCCCGTGTCCCCGAGGATGTGCCCTCGGCAGTGCTTCTGATACAGCTTCTGGTTACATTTTTTCACTGACACAAGTAAGTCTTTTCTCAACCACGAGTTAGAGATGGTCTTGATCCTTCTGATACTCTGGTCAGGGCCTGAAGAAGCGTGTCTCTTATAGTTATGTAACACGGCCTTGACAAGACTGCAGACATGTAACGTTTCGACAGGGCCTCGATGTGCTGAGGCGCAGGTAAAAAGCCGCTAATTATTTGGAATTTTTAATAGAAAATTCCTAGTTCCAATGCTTCCTGACTACGACCTTTGATAGGGCCTGGTTATAAACTGTTCTTCTTTCTTTCTGGCCAATTTGAAATGTGATTCCTCCTTACTTTTGTTCGGGGTAATCGAGTTTGTCGTCATTTTTTTCATGTCAACCTTGATTTGAACTGAAAAGTTGAAATCTGTGAGAGTTGGAAAGAGCTTTTCCAGAATTCTATGTACATACAGGGTAAATTCCTAACCATTAAACCTCGGATTGTACAGTCTGAATGTCGGCTGAACTGGAGAAACAAGCGTTCAGACAGTTTTGAATCGGTCCAAAACTGTATGAATAAGATCATTTCTAGATTCTAGCCAACTCAGACTGTGCAGTCGTTACGAATAGTCTACATTCAGTGTGATTCAGTCTATATGAACAAAATTTGATGAACAAATTCTTCGCGGAATTCTAAGAAAGAGAGTCCCTGACGAAATATTGGAAGCACCCTTATTAGATTTCGGATGAAACCTTATTTAAGCAAACCAATGTGAGGCCTGATTCGAGAAACAAATCCCCGGGTTCATCGTCAGATACCGAGAGCCATCATTTTTTTCTGATTTCGAAATTAGATAGTTTTGATATTCTGCTCCCTACGTCCTCGGAACGCATCCCCCTGAAGGTTCTGGGTACAGTTTTCCAGTACTTGTTTGGTTACAAATCAATTTATCCAAAGGTTGAAGTGTTTTTGTTATACCGTTTGTGGCCACCGTTTATTTTACATGCGATATTGATAGGCCACTAATGGAGAAATTGATCGCCAGAGACTGTACTAACGATAATCAGGCCATGAAAACTTCGCATATATACCCTGTAGGTAAATAAAGTGAACAAGATCTTCAACAATGTAAATTTTTTCATCGAGGAATAATATTAGAAACAGAAGGGACTCACATTTCGAGATTTTTAACAGATAAGAATTAGAGCACTAACTGTAGATGGATATCTACTTTCTTCTGTAAGTTTTTTTGTTTGTTGAACCAGTTTTGGAATGGAACGGTCGTTGATCCAATTTGGCCAGTGGAATCCTGGACATACGGGCGTATTCCGGATTACACCCACTTTGAAACTGTCGATTGGCAACAAGATAGTGCTTTGAGTTGACAAGGAGGTTTGCTGTCGGTTAGCAATGTAATGTAATTAGCCTCTATAACACAACAGTGCCTGTCTTTGAAGATTGGTATCGAATAGCAAACGGGTCCATCTGGTAAAAATTTACCGTTTCAAATGTGGATTAATTCGCTCCAGATACGACGGTTATGATATACTTAGAGTATTTTGAATGATGGACGTAGTACAAAATTAATGAATTCTAATTAATAACCGAGTTTCTATACATGACTGTAATTAATCAAGTGAGTCGGCTGATTAAATACAATCTACCACACTGACGATGGCAAAGTGAGATATTTAATTTAACCTATGCTTTGAGGTTGCATATATAAGAGTGACGAACAAAGGTTTTTCCTTTCTTGTTAGAAATACCCTGTGGGAAAGTAAATCAGATAATACAAACAAGAGTTGATGATTAGTTTTCTCGCGATAAAAATTTTTGACCGTGGTTTTCAACCTCCAAGGCTTCTTGTTCACACCCAGAGTACCCCACAGCGGAGACTCGAGGTTAAAAAAGCCGAGAGAAAAGCTTTCAAGAACTTTACAAGTACAGCGATCGACGTACGCGAAGAGATTCAAACGGAATTTAACCCTTCAAGTCTCTAGCGTGATTAAAAAATGATTTTGAACTTCTTTTAGACATTATTCCACTTTTGGTTTATCCTAAAAGAGAATTAACCAGACTATTTTTTTTTAGAAGGTTTCGAAATGAAAAGGTTATCACAGGTTTTTTTGCGTACAATCTATCAAACGTCGGTGTCTCATTACAACTGACATTGGAGCAAAATTATTTAAGAAAAGCCGGGCCTGTCACCCACCCCCTTGGATTTGGCTGATTTTTTGTGAGCATGTTACCTACCTGGAGAGTAGTCAAAAGCCAAAATATTATGTCCCGAAAAAATTTATTGGCCGAGTTACAGTTTTTTTTCACATTTTTGACTCGAATTTGGGTATTTTCGATTATGCAAAGGTTTTTTGTACTACGTGACTGGAAATCGGTTTCTTTATGTAAAATTGACCCAGAAACACGAATCTGGCAACAGATTTGACCTACGACAAAAACCTACAGTAATATTAGCCAAAAACACCCAAAATTGACCAAAAAAGTCCCAAATCTTGGGGAAACGGTCAAAAAAAAAATGTTTTCGACTTTCTGAGGCAGCAATCTTGTAGGAAAAGAGCCAACGAATCCAATAACCACATTCCCAGATTTCTAGGACGATCCGTTCAAGAGATACGCGTTGTCAAAGTTGGAGAATCTTGTTTTTCTGGCAATAATGGACTTTTTTGACCTCGTTGGACAAATGTCCGACCTAAAGGCCTATTTTGCGGCATTCACCACGACTATCTAAATCGAGTATCAATAGGTTATTTTCATCAAATGAGATTCGTCAGATTCTGGTCAAAATAATTAAATTTACTTTTTCATGAAATAAAATAATAAGAACCCTTAAAAAGGTCCATTATTTGCAGAAAAATCAAGATTCTCCAACTTTGACAACGCGTATCTCTTGAACGGTTCGTCCTAGAAATCTGGGGATGTGGTCATTGGATTCGTTGGCTCTTTTCCTACAAGATTGCCGCCTCAGAAAGTCGAAAACATTTTTTTTTTTACCATTTCCCCAAGATTTGGGACTTTTTTGGTCAATTTTGGGTGTTTTTGGCTAATATTACTGTAGGTTTTTGTCGTAGGTCAAATCTGTGGCCAGATTCGTGTTCCTGGGTCAATTTTACATGAAGAAACCGATTTTCAGCCACGTAGTACAAAAAACCTTTGCATAATCGAAAATACCCAAATTCGAGTCAAAAATGTGAAAAAAAACTGTAACTCGGCCAATAAATTTTTTCGGGACATAATATTTTGGCTTTTGACTACTCTCCAGGTAGGTAACATGCTCACAAAAAATCAGCCAAATCGAAGGGGGTGGGTGACAGGCCCGGCTTTTCTTAAATAATTTTGCTCATTGGAGAGGGTGAGGTTGATAACGCTTTCATATTTTCCTATTAATAATTCAAGAAGCCATGTCTATAGTAAACGCAATAGAACATTATTAGGAGTTTTTTTTTTTTCAAATAATTCAAAACTGGTATTACGGTTATCGGGGTTTAACAAGTAAATTCGATCGATGAATAAAACTTGATGTTTTATCTAACTGATCGTGAGCGGTTTTTGAGTCATTGCCCTCGAAGAAATCTGTTCTTTACATCTTCTGATATTTTTATAGAAGTAAGTTCGTCAGTTGTCCAGTAGTCAAACGCTTGGTATCGTATTATGCTGCTACATGCTTCCGCAAAGAAATTGTCATTCGAAAGTTCTTTATAGTGGTATTTTGGGCCGAGTTAAGGTTCCCCTCTGTCTGAATGGGAGGTGGAAATAACGGTCAAGCTCCGTCTAGATATATTTGCATTTATTTTAGACATCGCACATCACTCTTTTATCGCAGATAGACACAGAGAACATATATCGATACGGTTCTTTACACTCGAATTGTAATTCAGCATCCTATGTATCATTCGATATTCTCCTTCAGGTCTAAAGAAGGGTGGCTCCCGCGTTTGTACCTTCTGATAACCCACGTATCTGTACCTTCGGTCAAAGACTGTAGCATGCGTGTTTGGAAACATGATTTCGCTACCGATCTAGCATCAACCTAGTGGCTTACATTTAACAGCACGTACCATGTTTAGCACGTGGGCGTTAGACGGACTGCGCGATCCGGGTGGAAACGAGAGAGTTGATATTGCAGAAGGATTAAAAGATGATGGATTGAGAGAGACGTTGCAGAATCCTTTAGTCGACATCATTTTTCATCGCAAAAGTGTGAGATAATTGTTTTTATCTGGAGCCGTTCTGATTTGATGCGATGATTTATACAGGATATATTTGTCACAGTAAGAGGTACTGTGTACAGAGTAGAAGAAGTCGTCGTTTGCTTAAAACGGATATGAAAAAGTGAAACATGAATCTATAAAGTCATTTTAATGAACTACGAAGAAGATTTGGTCGCACATAGTTGAGGGTTTCCATGCGTGTGACATTTTGATCAGAAGGCTGGTCATGGTTTTTTCACAAGCTTTGTAGTGGAATATTAAAACACTGTGAAAGTTATACGCGGAGTATCCCGGCGATTATTTTCTTTCTACTATAATATGCGTGCAGCGTGATCAAGAAAATTGACGAAGCTGAAGGTAGCAGCCATAGATAGCAGCCAAAAGTGCTGAATTCAATAAAAATGAGGCAATGAGGCCATAGAATTTGAATTTTGTGAAATTTCATGGAAAAGAATACTATCAAAACAATTATGGACATGAATATTTACTGCATGATTTTATTCAGGAGAACTTTGAAATGTTTGGCTGCTAGCTTCAACTTCATCAAGAATTAACGTTTCGCTTTATCATTCATATGCATTGAACTTATCTGCAGTGACCAATAGAAATAAGAATGACTGCAAGCTATCTGACTATTAGATATTCTTAATCTCTGAATTCTTCGGAGTGACTATTCTCTTCAATGGAGTGAAAATCGTGCCAGTGGGAAAAGAGCGAATTGTCACTCCAAAGAATTTAGAGAGTACAGATGTGGAGCACGAACTGCAGATTATGTATCAGATTCTGACGTAATTGAATCGAGTAAACGAGGATGTAAGTAGTTGCATACATTATTGTGATCATGCCTTCTTTGGTTTTGTGGAATAACGAAAGTATACTCACACTCATACCGTTACCATTCTCCTTTTTTATTTCCTACATTCCTGTATATATACGTGCGTAAGGAATTCCAGATGTTTCCATAAGAGTCAGAAAGGAAGAAAGGTTTCTTTCATCTTTGATCAGCTCGCTTGATGAATCCTTTTGGGTAAAAGTTGAATACGATTATTTTTCTCAGCCCTAGAACCTCAGGATCGCTTTAGCAGATTATTCGGCTCTTACGTATTGTGCACAAGCGATATTCGAATTTCATATAGTTATTTCCAGTTCAGTGTAATCCGACGCACTTTTATCGCCTTGGCTAGCTTTTTGGGCTTACATAAAACTTGCACTCGAGGTAAATGTGTATAATATACAGTGGTAAACATATTTGCACAACTTTTATGTCGAGGGGAGAAGAAAAGAGCGAATGCGGGAGAAATACTATGGGAAATGAGCGTAAGAAGAAAATCGTACAGACTGATGTTGATGTTGGCTAAAAAATGTGGTCATTTTATGCCTGCTATACGTATATGCATGTGTGCATAGGAGGTACAGAGGTTTTCTTGTGGTTATAGAAGAATCTTGTTAGAAAGTGACCATTTGTAATCGATTGATTCACTCCTCGGTATTTTATTCATGGGGATTCTTTCCGTGTTAGATTGAAACGGGAAATTTCTTTTGATCGACAATAACGTTATGAAGGCTTCTTTCGGAGATGGAATTTTCATGCTCTAAATAAATACATTTTCCAATCGTATCCTCAAAAGGCATTTCACAAACTCATATGCTTTTGATACTCTTTGTCGTTGCCGATTTCTCTTCATTTTTAAACCCGATTGATGCTTTTTGTCTCTTGACTCCCCTCTGTCGTCATGAAATTTACTGACAAATTGATCAGCTGTATCAGAATCTCTCTGAGAATGATCACTATGATGACGCATGCGTGTTGGAAATGTGTCGAGTTTTACTTCGAGACTATAAGATGCGCTAATGAGGATAGAGTGAAATGAAAAGTGATATTATACATACATATTATTGTCTGAATACCTGATCCTGATAATAAATTATAAGGTGGATCATGTTCCACATCAGCGTTACTTGAAAATTGATTATATTCCGCAACGGCCATTAGTCTAGTCTACTGGAAAATCGTTTATTGTTTCATGAATACCAATTTGCGTTACAAGCAGCTTGGAAGATGCGTACTGTCCTATAGTCACAGTCTCGAGTACCAGATCTGAATCATAATGCTTGGAATTTGTATTTGGAAATGCAGAAACTTTGTTTTCAACGTACGTACATATAAACCGATGACCCTTGTTTCCCCCGAATTTTTACACAATATTAATTCCAAAATACTTTTCTTAATTCTTCTTCGTGTATCGCGGGTTCAGTCTTCTTCTCATTGTTCATATATTTCTGCTTATGGGAATTCTTCTCAAATTATTCGTCTATTAGTTACGGACGTATCTTAATCAGTTACGATAAGATGTAGAGATTATAATTCTCTGAAAGTTTTCATGTTCCACAGTCTTTTTACTGGGACTGTTTCCCCCTAATTTTCCGTTGATTAAAAATAACGATGTCTTTGCTGCGAGAAGTTATAAACTTCAATCTTACAATTAGATGTACCGGTGACTTCCAACTTCCACAAACTTCACAGACTTTGATAAGTGTGTGCCAAAAATCGAGGGGGTATCCACTCGTGAAATACTCATGAAATGCCATGAAATACCCATGAAATATCTATGAAATGGTTGTGAAATGTGTAATGGTTGGTACACCACATTTCGAAGTGGTTACCCCGTCGCTAAAAACATACATGGATATCCAAAAAACTTACATGATTCGTTATCGAAGAAACGTACACGAGTAGGTATCCCAAAATTGTATGTAAGTATATTCCGAATACTTTCAAAGACTTTCGAGCCCAGCTCACATAGAACTTCCCACGTAGATAGCAGCCCCTTGCTCGGCTCCCATTCATCTTCTAGATTTCTGTAAAATGAGCAGTCAAGAAAACAAAATCTTGTACAGGTTGAAGTTTCTGCGTAGAAGGAGAGGGTGTCCCATTTAGGGATGACTGATGATGGTCGCAAGCTTGTGATATACGTTCCAGGTTGGTTTTGGAGATGGTGTTGAGGTTTTCGCTTATCGTTAGTAGAAACAGCGACAGGAACAGAGACTGTGACATAGCCCGTTCTCTGCTCTACTATTAGATCGCTTAGTAGTTGACGAGTTGAGTTTCACGCGAAAACTTGGGAATCCACTCTGAAAAACTCTGTCGTCGACAGGAGAGCCCGGAAATCGGAACTCAGAATCCGAGGTTCTTTCCACGGTCTTGACATACGTTGCAAATGTCCAGGAATTCTACGGGGAAAAAACTACTGGAGTAGAATTCAACACAGAATTGACTCATTTTACCAGATGCTTAGGTATTTCGACATTTATCCTGTATAGCATACCTATACCTACGTCAAGATGAATCATTTTAAGAAACATAGTAGAGCTCCATTCTGACTAGCTGACAGAATTTTGACGAAGCAGATTAAGATTGAGGAAGAGTTTCTCTGTCAGTAGTATTGATCGTGGTTCAATAAACGTAGGGTATGTAAAAATGGCAATCGTTCGATCACCGCGGATACAAGTTTGATCCGAAGTTCATTCATGTTTCTTAATGCAAGTATTCAAAGGTCAGGACAAAGAGATCGAGACTACACGATTTGGCGAATTATTCACAAGGATGAAAGTTGTACTGTGAATACTGACTTCTCAAATGTCTTAATGTATGTGTGTGATACTCGATCGCCTCGATGAAAATGCCATTGGTATTGGAGCCACCTTACTCTAGATATCGTTGTTGATAGTGTGGGTAAAAATAGGTTTGGAGTTGGAATGCTAAGGCTGCAGGTTGTCGGCGAAATCTAAAATGCAAATTAGATGTTTTAATCTCAATGCTACAATAGGGATCATAGACAGGTTGTTAATCTCGTTTGTATCGCTCGCGATTCTACGGAACCGTATTTTTCTATCCATCGTACGAATCCAAGTGAATGTTTTCTCGAAAAAATATCATATTTATACGATATTTAAACCCGAATTTGCAAACTTCGTTTGATATCATCGTAAAAATTAAGTTTGCATGATGTATGAATATAAATATCAATGAATATTTGAATGCCTTCTATTTATAGGATGAGTAACGTGAATCAAAATTATTTGCAATAATTTTTGCTCTCTCATTTTTATTCAAAATGATTGTGGGTCACTTTCGATATCGATTTAATCATAATTAACGATCTATTTGCTTGAACTTTTCCAGCCGGGCTAATCAGGTTATCGATACAGATATCAATTACGACTCCGTTGAACATTGTTCATTTATGAAAGCTTCAATCATGGTAAATTCATGCCTTGATGTTCCAGGTAGTAATTGTAAACCCAATATGTTTACTTAATTAACGTACGAATGTAACAACCTTGTCTATCATGAATCAACTAAACATGAATTTCACATGGTTCTCTCTGAAATCTGAATTGGCGTAACTCGCTGAGTGATAAGTATACCGCTGGAAAAAATCACAAGCTCATAGTAGCTCATTCAGATTTAGAGATTTGCTTTATGGTCGTTACAAAAATTTGTGAAAACGTTTTACTAATAACTTATTTTCAAAATTGTTCGATCTTGTAGATCTTGTTATAAAATAGTGATTACACTGCTTGATTCTAAATACATATAGAGATGGAACTGCAATTAGGTATATGAGATAGTTTTTATTACATTTAATCATCGAAAGTGGGCGAGTTTTTGCGTCTGGACAAGTTAAGCCTCGGGGAGTTTGACCGAGCATTTTTATTAATAACCTCATTTCGTTATAATCATTGCAATTGCACTCTGTAGCCGATATCGTGTATAACGATATTCGAAATCTAACTCTTTGACTCGTTCGAGTTGCAGCGTATATGGAGTTGACTAACATTCGATCACTAATTCGGGTATCTGCAGTTATAGATATTTCGATCAATCCATTCGACGATCACCAATATAGCAATTTTGTACGCTCTTCTTGAAATTGTGAAATCAAAATAATGAATGATTATCGAAGCAAGAATAAACTATTCACAAATATTTATCATGAGACTCCCCAAATCGAACGTACATTTATAATCTAAGTTCTTCTTTTCTGATTACAGGTAAGATTTTACCATCCATGTGAATGTCTTCTTATGATTTCTTCGAATAGAAGTTTGGTTGAAGACATCCGACTGTCTAACCACACTGGTGAGCAATATCGTTCCGAATTTCCATCATGTCTGAACTTTTATTCATCCAATTAGGCTATTGTGTAATTTTTATTCTCCGAGTAATCGTATCTAAAAATCTACACTCTGAATACATAATCAAGGTTCGTGAATAAACATCGTAAATTGTATGTCCGACAATCTTCCATGCAGATCGATCAATTTCAAATTTGTATATCGTGGAAACTTGGTCATTGTTGACGTTGTTTAACGATGCCACCAACTGGATGGAGGAACGTACTCACAGGCAAAACGTAAACCTGAACGCAAACAGCGTTCGTTGGCGACTATCTCTATACTAATGAAATCTCTCCCTCACGTAACGTTTGCTACACAAAACCCATACTCATTCATGACGCTGTTATTTCTGTATATTTCGACACTATACACTAATACATTTGATATTTTACAACCTTGGCTCTGAAGACTATCGTTATAACGACTCGCTTGATACTGTATGTTAACTGTTTATAGGGTAAGGATGGTAGCGGGGAAATTGCAGGAGGTTGAAATGAATTGTTCGTTGAGTGCCGGCAAAATATAGTATTGTTTATTGAATAATGCAAATATAAGGAGACGAATACGACAGAAACCACGATTGTAGGCTCAATGGCCCGTTGTGAAGAGATCAAAGATCTAGTATTAGGATTATAACGAATTATTATAATGAACGGTTAACGGACACGGGCGTTTCACAATTAATAAACTCAATTCGGACGTGTGTCTATTACGAACGTTGGGTACGGACTGAACTGCTCATCCTAGGTAAACCCTTTTCGGACGGTAGGACTCTGTCCGGTTGGACTTCGTCCTCGGTCATACACATACACAAGACATACTGGTATTCGTATATACGCAAACATACAGGAAACCATTCACACATACGCATACCGCTACTCCCATCGTGCACTATGATTTCGCGATATTTGTATTTCTACTCATTCGTTCTTATAGTTAACATGTACACAAACCTCTTTCAGTGTCAGTGGCAAATGATCGCAATTCTCCTTGAATAAATTTAGAATTATCTACCACCCGCGCGATTCATCATCGTCAGCTGTCTTTCTTACTGCCACGTTTTTTTTTTTGCTATCGCACCTATGTGCTGTTTTACACATATTAACACTAATTTCTGTGAAAATAACGGTCGACATGATTGACTCAACCGTGCCCGTTCCGGTTTCCTAGTGCTGTTATTTTTGCATTGACCAATGAAAGTGTCAATCGAATGTCTATAAATTTAGAAATTCCTTCACATTTAACGATGGATAAGATTGAATACTGAGGAACTCGAAGTAACTACTACACATTTTATCAGAAATTGTAAGAACTGGAAGCGGATTTTCATCATCGATCATTTTCTGTGAAATTTGAATGAAACATTGAGCGATCGATCGATCGAGAGGCGAGGAGGAAAAAAGGAAGTGCAGGAGCTGAACTGTGTGGCTGCCCTCTGAATTCGAAGGGACCCACGAGATTCGAGATCACGAATCAACCATAAACTTCGATTTCCACTCAGACGACGCGGACGGACCATTCAATTCCACTCAACTCCTGGGCCGGTCATCCACGATCCTGCAAATCTCTCGGCATTTCCTCCAGGCCGTAGTTTTTCTCGTTTTTTCTATCCCCCGGCATTCAGTAGAACATCTTTTTTGTCTCGTTCGTGTTTTTCTGATCTTGTGTATATGAAGCTACGTGGTTTTTCCCGTCCCAACGTCACATACATGTCAGACGAACGTGATGAAAGTTTATACAAAATAAAAATCATGTATATAAGCAGCTTTCATCAGATTTCTTTCTTACATCGCAATTGAAGCAAACTGTGATTAATCGTTGCAAGAAAGTCAAAGACTACACTAGTTGTCATCAGTCGCGGTCGGCCGCCCTAGGGCAATAAGCGTGAATATTATCTACTTCAGACTAAACTCAGCCCACAGTATCGTTTCAAGCGAACTGCTCTGTGATATGAATTTACTGCTGACTGTTGCAATAGCTCAAAACTGTGGTTTACCGAGTTTGAGGATGTTTCAAAGGAATTTCCTCCTCTCCTCTTCCTTTCTTTTTACATCCACCCCACTTTTGATCATTAAAATAGAAGGTTCAAATTCAGCTCGTTTCTTATAGATCGCTCTTCGCTACTCGACACTCTTTAATTGCACCTTCTTATGCTATCGTAAAGACTTTCTCTCATTTCTCAGGACTGTGCCATCAAGAAGCGTGCCTCGCATTACATTCTGCATCAGAGTTCGACTCCTCTCCACGTAAAGTGTGTCCCGTTAAAAATTGAGTCATGTATCGATCAGTTATGGCTTCGATCCTTCTTTTATCAGGTTCATCTTCCCCGAATCTTGGATTAATTATTCCGATATCTGTCTAGATTCTCTGGTAATTTGGGCCAAGGTAGGAGAGAATCGCCACGGATTCAGTAGCCGAGTTCTCGTATCGGAGGCAGTGTTGGGCACCACTAAATATTTAGTGTGACTAATCCCTTCAGAATGGTTTCAATTACTAATTACATTTGTAATTCGATTACAAAAACGCCCAACTCTGATCGCGGGCTATAGGACGTAAACTGCGTTATGATACTGCGAAGAAGCTATCTTGGCGCGGAACCCAACCCAGTCGAGCAGCATCGGTTATTCAGTGACGCTTACCTCGACGTGTTACCGTAATCTTATGCACTTCGGTCTGATGAAGTGGATTACGAACGGTGGCGCTAGGCTTCCCCGCATGAAAGCTGATTTATGATGAAGTTTGGAATATTAATATTACGGCAGGGCATCATTATCATATCTGCATTAATGCAGAGAGATTCATCCCAAATGCAATAATTTCGAGTGAATCATGAAAATTTTCAATCTCATTTGATTATAGAATCGATTGATAACTTGAGTAACGAGTGAATTATTGTCTTTGATGTAGATCAAATTATATCTTATTCAGCTACTAAAAAGAGCAAAGAATGTTTGAATTTGTGTTTGCTAGAAGGAAGGATAAACAGTGTTATGTACATGTCGTTGTAGTTCCTGAGCTGAAGTTACATACTTGAGAAATTTACGTCAGAAGTTTCGAATTCTATTTTAGCATATAAAAGCAGTTTAAACAACGCTTTTACTGAATCGTCGAAACTTTCAAAGTTATACGATTAGCATCTTTTTCTCGAGAAGAATACACATCTATGTGATATATATCTGAAGCTTGTAGTAACCCAAGGATCTTTGTCTCCTTCTTGACTACAGCGGGTCCCTTGTGAGAACCAAGATAACAGAATAAGAAACGAGGTGTTCTCATTATTCCATAAAGCTTTCTGAGCCCTTCGGGCATCTTTAGCTTAATCAGCTTCATATCTCTAGATGCCAGGTCCGAGCTTTAAGCCAGAATCAAAGATCGCTGAAAATTCTTCACCACATACGACCTCATAAATCTGCGATCATGAATCGATTTTATTCGATTTTATTATCTAATCCAATAGCATCGATACATCAAACTATATCGAAGGTGATCATGTGCTATGATAAAAATGGAAATGGGTTTAGATGATGATTAGTGTGTGGTTAAAGTTTGCATAGACGGCTGTGATTACAGTCTTGCGTAATTACTTGCGGGAATTATTCCGTCATCATCGTTTGCCTATAAACCTGTGCTGTTCGGTTGACAATTATTAGAAAGCCCAAGAAGAATTCTCGGACTCATACTTATACCTGGCAGTATGAAATTTACATCACTTTTGATAATTTCGAAACGGAAAAACCTGATCGAAGACATTAATTTGACAAAATGATGGAATAATAACCGAGTTGTGATAATTTGAAAACACTTTTAGACACTATAGTTCACGTTTCGTACAGAAATAACCAATTTCTGTGCATCGTTTGTTTCCAATGTAAACTGTATAGATAAATTTTTGTCTACTTATTCACGATGCCAAAACGGGCTGACCGCGACTCTTTAACCCCGTTAGATTGTTTTTGTCGATACTTCACACCGTCGTGTTGCGTGTGCATTAGGTATTTTCGTGTCCAGCCGAACGCCCGCGCCTCTAGATGGTGGTTCATCTTTTTTACAGCAGTATAACACGTCTACATGTAATATACATGTCTACTAGACCTGATGGAACTGTAATATACGCAAGTATCATCCATGCGATGACCGCGGCAGCGTCGTCGATCGGGGCCAAAGACCGAATGCCATAAGACATAAGTTGGAGACAGAGACTTTCTCGTGGTTCGTGAGAATACCAAGTATGCGTTCGTTTGTGGTAGTTGTATTTTATTCACTCTCTTCACTGCTGATATTACATAGTGGATAGACCGAGAAATTGACAATTTTTTTGTAACATTCGTAATTCTTTCATCACCAATGGTATCAATTATTCTTGCGGAATGATGCAATTAAATTCTAGATCAAAGTGGTATACCCATGGGGCGAAAGTTTGTTTCCTCGATTGATGGTTATTAAAAATCACTGTTAATTATCACACCGAGCGATTATAGAGTTTAATTTCAAGTGAAACTTCCTGTTTCATGCCGTGGAAGTGAGACTCGGTGATTCATCTGTGATCGAAAGTTGTAAATTGGATAGCCAATAGGTATCGATGATAATCAACAATATATATATATATTTTTTTTATTATCGGATCTCCCAATGTCAGAGAAGAAGGTATAGAATTGCAGGTAATTCGACTTACCTAGCGACAATGGACAATGGACAATGGATAGTGTTCCCACTGCGGCACTAAGCATCGGGTAATTACAAGAGGAGGAAGACATCGTTCTGTTTTGTTCTCAGAATTCTCCATACAGAAGTCAAGCAAAGTTTACAGCATGTGCTTGCAGTTAACTGCAGAAAAGCTAGAGGAACTCGGAGCTCTTGGAGTATCTAGTTTGAGTCATTGTTCGTGGATTTGCTTATTATTCGTTCGAGTTGAGAGTTAGTTTGATCTTTGCACAATAGTTTAATTCGTAACTTTCATTTATCGCATAATTGAAGAAAAAAAAAATAGTTATTGTCTGATCATTGCCAGAAGTTTAAGGAAAGTGAAATTGTTCAAATTTCTCAAATCTCTTTTTCGTATCAGCGAGATGAAAGAACAGTAATAACGTATTTGCAGCATCCCACTGATAAAACGAGAACGATGACGAAGAGAATCACTTTTTCAAGTGGATCAATATCACGGATTGCTTTCTCTGTATAACTGAAATTTTGCTACGGCTTCATTGTGCCAAGATATCAATACTGACAATACATCTGAAAAGCAATTAGATATTTTCTGTGGTGATCTTCACCTCGATGAAAAAAATTGTTGCGAGTGAAATATGAAACGTGACAATGTATAGTTCAGTTATTATAACAAATAGTTAAATATTTTTCATAGTTTTTCATGGATGAAAATTTTTTACTCTTGTACGAATTGAACTCTGCGAGTTGGGTGATGAGAACCAAGATGAAGTGACTGACAATGAGAATAAAATGGAATGGAGCAGATCGAGATCCAAGGCAGATTGAAAAGGTCTACCTCTGTGTAGTTTTATTCTCTGTTGCTTTGTAAAAGATTGTGTTACATCTTTTTTTTTTTTAACCCTTCGTGGAACATCTAAAAGTCTTTATTCGGGACTCAATGATCAAAGTAACAGAAAAATAATGAATCCTCGTAGGTATCTTTGTGTTTCAAAAGAAGAAAGTCTGTAAAAGAACAATTATACAGAATTTTTATAAGCATATGTAAATAAATTGATACTGAATTAAAGAAATAAAAGAAAATTAATGAGGTTTAAGTTTCTGATGCTAACATTACACAAGAATTACCAAAAAATCGAACGTTTCACGAAATCTCGAATTTCAATCTCATAGAGTAATATCACGATCCTGAAACTGCCAAAACTCGTCTGATTTAATTAAATAATTATTGTTCGCTTTCAAATTGACCTGCACTCTTGAAATTTATTATATCATTCAAAGGCAATTCACGAGATTTTGAACGGTACATATTACTCTTGCTAATTTTACTACTTATCATGCTACCATGGCTGCTTCCCATTATTCTTCCTTCTCCAGGGCTCTGATGGTAAGCCTTTCCGAATTGAATTCCAGTCTTTTATTCGAGCTTTTATACTCGGTGTTCGAAACAGGATTGAATCGTATGGCTAATGCGGAATCTGTTCTACCAGTAGTACTACATTCGCAGCAGTGTTCATCGACGTGTAAACGTCCTTTGACAAATGTTTGTGCTCGTGTGAATTCAAAGACCGATATTAGCGACGTGTCACGAGCTTTGTACACAGGAGCTTTGTTCTGTCTTCACAGTCTTGTTCCTGATATCAATTTCAATCGCGTCCTACTGATGCTGCTTTCAATCTACATCAGCCTATCCTGAAACGAGTCTTGTTTCAAGTCTGTCTACCGCATTCCTTTCCGGCTCCGGACGTAGTCTCTTGGAAATTTCTCAGCTGATGCTTGGGTAGCTTCACCCTCGAATGTATATTCGCAATTCCTGAACAGAGAAGCTAGAAGCGATCTCAAATCGAACTGAACTGAAAATTCTCTGGACTTTGTTGAGTATTCGTGTCACTTTGATTATCATGATTTTTAGATGGTATCTTAATTAGGAGGAGCTGAATGGCCACTATTCACAAACGTAGACTCCACACGCGTGGGTATTATACTAGAAGCGGAATTCGAATCCTAGATTGTAGATCTAGTCAAGGATATGGAATAACTCGATTCCGCACTTTAGCTTAGCCCTGAGTAAAGCCACGTAGGTATTGTCTGCCTAGACCCTAGGATGAGTATAGGACCATATCTGCGGAGACGGTGTACGTTCCTGTTTTGAAATGATAGGGTACAAAGTCTGCCGCATATAATTCCGAAATTTCCGGAGCTAGTGGAATCCAAGCCTCCGTGACCCGGAGGCCTGATACTCTCCTTTGGCTTTAAGAAAGAGCATAGAAAATTACAGAAAGGAATTACGATCTGTTCGAGCCGGAGAAATTCTCCCCTCAGGCCTCATCTTGAAAAGAGTTGCATATCGATTTTCGCAACATGTAATTAGAGTTTTGATGGATAATTTACTTGCTATTTCGGGGATAATCGAACAACGTCACTTCAAGGTATCAGGTAACACGATATGACGAAAATATGGGCTGAACCTCTGATACCGATGTATTATTATCAACGAATACCTACTAATTACGAATTCAATTTGCTATACACGAGTATTAATTATCGTCCAATACACCTGCCACGTGTAGTTGATCCTGACTAATTGCGAATATTACATGTCACGATTAATTGTGTCCCCCACGGTATAGAGTCCCTGGTATACGTATTTGGCGTATATTCGAGCTCCCAGGCCTAACTAACTCCCTGATAGCTTCGTTATCAGGTTATTAATCGAGCCTCTGAGTTTCGACGGAATCTATTAAGCGCAATATGCCTAGAATCTGTTCGTGGAATCTGCATATTTATTACATGCACTGGAGTTTTGAGTATCTCTAATATATATATGACCTACATTGCTTCTTCTGTGCTGCAGCAAAAGTCCCAAGAATGAAGATGCGACTCTTATTCATGGGAGTGGAATTGGTTTTTTACAGTATTTTCTGAAGACCAGTTTGATCTCCCTTCCAGGTTGTAGTCAGCTTCGCACGAATACCTCGACAAATTGATACATATTACATGATTACAAATGTGAGGGAAGAACGCTTTGAAGATTCAGTATGCAGCTCTCAGAGCTTGTCAAGTCTCAAATCAGATCGAAGTTTCTCCGTTACTCAAAGCCTTATGAAGGTTGATTTTTTGTTACCGAAAGTAATTGAAGAAAAGTTAATGGTCCTTTCACTGTAAGGCTGTGACTCTCTTCCATTCCTATATGAATTCGGTTGAACTGACACCTCAAAAGCAGATAGTGGTAGATGTTTGTCAATCCGGAAGAAAATAATTTGTACTGTGAATCAACGGTGCGGAAACTCGTGTTTAATGGCACACGTAATCTTACCCTTGTAACACGGATGAGTGACAGCTTCAGAGACCGAGGAGAGTTTCCAGTTGACCCATGAGTTGAGTCGAGTTATGAGTTATACCCATGTACGTACGATCGTAAACTGGTGTCTTTTTTTGCTCTCGTCTCTCGTCTGTGGGATTTTATACCTCTGATGGAAAAGTAATTAATCCCTGTGCCAAGAGCAGATTAGGTTTTGCCGAAGGTTCTTTTGGATCTAGTGCAGAATTTTGCTTTTGAGAAAAAGTAATAGGGATCGGAATATATCAACGGCACGATCGACGCTGAATGGCACCAGACCCGAACCGAACGTAATCCTTTTTCTTTTCTACCTTCTTTCTTTGGTTGGTAAAATCCTTTCAGTTTTTCTTCAGTCCCCGATGAAAGAAGTCTGATGAAAAGTTGGCAGATTTACTGGTGCCAATTACTGCATTCTATTCAGACAGAATAATACATTGCCTACCTCCAATTGAAATATATTTCAAGTAACAAGATTTTGGGAGTTCTAAGACCAGGAAGCCATGAAATTAATTTTAGGTTAGTCACAGATGTAGCTGCGGGAATTATCCTTGTAATCGGAGGAAGCGTTAATCTGCAACCATATACTCAAACGTCAAGTAATTAGCTACAAGAAGCCTGGACGATTAATCTAGCTTGTAGAGTTCTCTTTGATACAGGAACCTCGTTCGACCCACAACCTCCGCATAACCCCTTGGCATCCTTGTATCCTCTATACTGCAGGGACGACAGTTTCATTGCAAATTCCACGCATTATTCGACGTGCTAGACGGGTTTGATCATCTCACATCCTCTGCTATTTCCGTTTTATATACGTGGGCAGTGTGACAATAGGAAATTGCGATGATGCCTCAGGCGAGCAGATGCAATTAAATGTAACCAACGACCGTATATCAGTAAGGCGTTAGTGATTTGGCTTCTTTGAGATCTGATCTGAAATTCTACGTCTTTTCCTGATCCTTTTTGCATCCTGATTGAGGGATTTTGAAAACACCATCAAGTGCTCCATAATGCAACTCGGTTCGTGTGTCGCAGTGCTTTTAGAGTGACTTTTTAACTGTTCACGTGGAATAGCTTCGCGCAGAGGTGAGCTGTTAGGAATAACACGACGTTCGCCAAGAGAGTGCTGCAGTGATAATTTGCATATAGAGTGAAATTACGACTATACAAAACTTCCCACTCACTTAGGTAGGCAAACACACAATACGACTACCATACCGATCAAATCATTGATCGTTACTACATTTTTTACCACGTTCTTGATGTTTCGCCGTTTTCCTTCTCTTGTGCCCTACTCAGACATGCATATTTATTTTTTATTTATATCTAGTCAATGCACCTTTTTCTTCGTTCTCAATTTCTTGTCATAATATCGTTTCTCATCCTCAGGTATATTTATATCCAAGGTCTCTAACACGGATTCGGCAAATCGTCCCACTTATGCATGTAGTTTCTTTCTTCTGTTCTTATCATCAACTTTCTGCTGCAATTACTGTTTCACGGTCGCCACGTGATGGTTGAATGTGTACAGATAGTAGATTTGAGTTACCGAACATACTCACAGCCCATCGTCACACAATACCTATGAACACGAAAGGAAATTTGAGTTCTACGTAATTGAGCCAAGAGTGTAACTAGTTCGTCAGATATAGACAAATATTGATTCGCAGGAATGTTATCTATGCATTTTTCCTATGAGCTTTACATAGGTTTCACATTTCGTATCTCCTGGTCATGGCTATCTGCAGTCGATGTGAAGTATGTACAAGTACAAGTAGAAGTACGTTGAATAAACATTGAACTCCAGAAGGAGATGTAAAGTAAATATCTGTCGACTTGGTGGCTGGCGAAAGCAAGAAATTTTACGTGAGGTCAATTTGTCCAGGTAAATGTTAGCCAGTTACTGCTGCAGGTGATCTGGACTCGATTGAAAGAGGATGGGGAGGTTTTTATGGGCCGAAAAACATTTTATCGTCAACCACGATTTTCGTACACGTTCACTTTCATATTAACTTTTATAATCACGCGCGCGTCGAGGGTCTTCTTATCTTTTTCACACGGTCTCATTACCATTAGACCTTATCTCTATTTCGTTCCCTCAGTCCCTCCGTCCCTCATAAACTTTTATCTAGTTTTTTCCCGTTTATATTACTTGTATTATTCAACATCCTTTCTCCTTCTATTCTTGACACGTTTCCAGTTTACCTACCTCTTCTCGTCTTTCTCTATTTCATTCAACTCCTGAATATTCATGTCCACCAATAAAATTTATTACTTTCTTTTGGTCTCGAGCTATTCAAAAAATTCATCTTGATTGAGTGGTCTGACGCCTACTAAATCACACATGAAAGTGTCAAGATCCAACGACTGGAAAATACCGCCTGTCATGCCGAGTTACGACTTACTCAATGCAATTGACGTTATTGTCTCTATATTATGATTCTTGAAGCTGAAAAATTCCAGGTTACGGAGCGTCTAAATATGAACATGATTAGAATTACAACTGGCTGCACAAAAGCCGAGATTCGAACGAACTACTCGTTTATTTGTTCCATTCATGATGTGACTTTGAGGTCTATAAATCTTTGAAATGTGATAATAGTGACCATGGTGTGTAATTATCTTCATTACGTATACTTTGACACGCCGGGTTAGTAGTTATATTATACATTAAAAAGGTGCAGGAACTTGAGATAAAGGACTATCCATATACTCGAAAGATGCCTGCACTGGTATATCACCAACGCTGTCTGATTGTACGCAAGTTTGTTTTCCTAGAAGTGAATCTAACAACTACTTCCATGTCTTATTCAGAGTGAATTACGATATAATCTTGTTTCATGCAGATAATTAATTCGTACACGTGGCTGATTATACCGTGGTCCTTATACTACGTGTTGGATAATGATTTCATTTACTTTGAATCTACACTTCGATCTTGTGTCCCTTCCCGTGAAATGAAAAAGTGTGACCACTGGACAAATCGATTTCTAGTGTCAACTCCGCACTGGTATTGGAGCAAAGAGCGTGATAGCTAGCTAATACCTTTTGATAGAAAAAAAGAAGGGGAACTTAAAAGACACGGAGAATGAGCAGTGTTGAATACACAGCAGCACTCGATTCTTGATAAATTGCTAAAGAGGAAAAGATAGAAGGAGAGAAAGTGACTCCAGGAAGGAAGGTGAAGAAAGGAAAGTGCAAGCCGGAGGAACTTTACTCCTCGTTGTTCGGACATTACGGACGTATTTACACAAAGTGTTACGCTACGCGAGTAGTAACAATTGTCATAACTCCACTCGTTACACTCACATCAACAAAGGCGAATATGAAAATGAGTACCTAAACTCGATGACAATGAAGATAATAAAATTCAATTCACTTATGTAATAAACTAATCAAATATAAATTTATAGAATATATAACAAAATTTATAATTCAAGAAAACAGTGACATATATGATTCAAAATTTCGGAGATAGTCGACAGACGGTTGAACAGGACTGAGATAAATGATTATTATAAGTTTTCTTGAATATCTTTAATGAAACTCTCGATGAAACTTGTCTCGCGCACTGAAGAAGCACGTAGAATCAAAATATGATATCAGGTACAGGTTGAATTTCAGATAAGCAACGTTTCACGTTCTGAATTGAAACACGATGCTAAGGAGACTTGAGATAGTACAGTGAATCGTGAAATCCGTATTGACGTTGCACTAATCACTAATGCATTCACAACGGAGGTGGTCAGATTTCCACAAAGTCATACTACCTAAATGTATATTAGATTAGTGCTAATGGTACACTCCCAGTTTCTGTCCAAAGTTCAACAAGTTTAACAGGGCCGACATCGAGCGTTTGAACGATATACGGATTCATGCTGCAATGGTTGACTAGAGGCACACGCTAAAGTGGACTTCGTATCGGTTAACGAGAACTGAACCCAATCGCTCACAATTATCGCTATCAACAATGTAAAGTAACCTAACGTATACCATAACTTAACGTTGATCCAAAGCCAGCTATAGCCGACGTCTGACACTATACCCACCGCGGTGGGGCACAAATCGTGATAATGTACGTCGTTGTTTGCACGTGTGCCAAATTACTACCCTCTCAGGTACTACACACGTACACGTGAGCGAGATTAGGCGAAGCCTACGCCAATTTGGGGTTAGGATTATCTTCTCGGGTGATAGGTAGGTACTTTCGAACGCTTATAATCAGTGAAGAGTTGCTGCGATGCGTACAGGAGCAAAGAGAAACTTACCGTGAAGAAACGTAATGGGGTGAGAATTTACAATTCGAATTGTGGAATATACCGAAGGGACTATAACTGGCTCTGTCTCTGCGAACCGTATAAATTCTTCGCACGTGATCTGTTTAATTAATTTTTATCGATATAGATAAGAAGATGAAATGATGTTGATAATAGAATGCGGTGCAGCATTCCTCTCGGAACTTTACTGAAATACGAGAACGTGAAACTATTTCGGAATCGTAGTAGATCTTGCGATGATACCAATTCAAGAGATAGAAGCAAACATGAAACTGATGAAAGGATAAAACTTGAACGAGGTATTTCAGGTCATGTTAGAAAATATATACAGTACTGGAAATTTCTGCCACGTTTTCAAGGCGCCGTACAGTTTTCCAAGGTACGTCGGTAGCTGACCCTCAAGGGAGCAAATTGACGGTGCAGTTGGGGTAACGTCGATGGCTTCGTAATCTTATCGAGCTTTGCCACACCGTTGGTTATACACGCCTCCACCATTGCAACCCCTATAAACGTTTTCACACGTTGAATTCACCGTCACGTTTGCTACCCTACATTTTTCACCCCCCCATCCTCTCTTAACTCGAAACCTTCCCAAATGAATGAAGATATCAGAGAGAATCTTGATCATGTACAACATTGAAAAGGGAAGAAATGTTCTGTTTTTTTGGTCGTTGTTGCATCTCGTAGCCGACGGTAGAATCGAGTTAGCTTCAAATAGTTCTTCGAGTTAGTTTGTCTGACTGAGCTACAAGTTTGAGATGGGTAAGAGGATAAAACCGCGCTAAGTTCAAAGTTCGCATATTTCAAACGGAATTGAGAAAGACAAATAAAACAACAGAGTCTCACTAATGAGAGAAGAATATTTGCTCGAGACTGAAGAGATGTAACGAAGTTTTATGACAAAAACTCTCTCTAACTTCCTGGTTGCTGGGACTCTTTTTAGACTCATACCTTTCCCCTTTCATTTTCCTTTTTCAACAACACCATTAGCGAGACCGTGAAGTGACCTCTGATATCTTGGATAATACGGGAAGGAAGCGACTTCATATCGGCCTGGCTTCAATAATTTCTCATCGTCAATGGGATTCACATTATTATTATTATCATTTTTCTTTTGTAATTATTTGCGATCAATCCTAGCTTGTCACATCGTATCTTTGAACAGAGTTCAAAAGTGGCTTGGGCGACGACACGGGTCGTGAACATTAAAGAAAGGGTTGAAACGTCATTTCATACTAGATCGTTAGTAACCTCTGACGTTCACGGGAATTTTACTGTCCTTTGTAAACCGCATCGTCGATCAATCCTTGGAGACAAACTGTCATCTTTCCACCGTTTCCCATATCCATCGCCGGTTCTAATACAGAACGTCAATTCTGAAAAAATGTCAAAGAATTGAAACTTTTTTGCTCTTCAGAATCCTGAATTCCTCCACAAAAAACGGCTTCAGTTCTTTCAGTAAAATCCTCTAAAAGGATGCATTCAATCCTCTCTATATTTTGTCTTTAGTATCGTGGCACTAAATTTCACCCAGTCAATTATGCTAATTAATTGTTAAAATTTTTCTCCATTTCGCTGCCAAGTTAGAGTTTTGTTTCGCAACGTTTGATTCCGTTTAGTTTTCGGGATTCCCGTTTCCGACCCTCTGGGTCTATAGTAAACGACGCAATACCAAAAACTTTGAAATTTTGGCTAACTCATAGCTCGAGGCAGCTACGAACAGGGTGCAAAAGCCACAGGCATTGTTACGCTTGAGATAATACTTGGCTCCGTTATGCAAGGAATTTCTGGAGTCCATAGCTTGTTACATAACGTAGCTAACAATAAAATTATTGTGCATGGATTTTTTGTACAATATTTTATGTTCTATTGAAATTGTAGTTTTTTTCAGAAGCGTTTGAAACATAACTTCGTAACGACCCTAAATTTTCGGTCCTGTTCATCGTCAACGATTATTTAATCAACCCGTTCAATCAGCAGAGTGTTGACGTTGAAACAATGTTGTATTCGTCCCTTGTTCAGAGCTTGATTGAAATAATTGTACTTGAAATGCAGATAATGACACGGGGTTTGGATAACTACTACACATATTATTGTTACGTATATGTTGTATTAGACACTTTGTACCGTTTAGTGATTTTTTATTTCATTTTCACTATTTCCTAATCACCTGCACTGTCGCTATAATTTTATTACGTTTGGAAATTTAATTGGATCTGTAGACACAGTATTTGTGTGCAATGGAAAACCTTCAGAGCGTAAGATTTACACTTTCTCTAACAATAGAATTAGTTTTATATAGTTTTCTGTGGGAATCAAAGGCGCGACAAGGATAATTGAGGTAAATTTGAACCAGGTATGTTCGTAATCGCTAGTTTGACAAGATAATTAGTCTCCCGGAGTTGATTCTCAACTGAGTAATTCACCGTCTCGTTTCACTCCTGGACCCTGAATCTAGAGACCATCTTCTTTTAGTCAAGGTGAATTATACGAGCGTCGCCAAATCGGCGCCCTTTTATCTCGAAATACGGTTTTGATATTCTTTTTTTCCGGATGATTAACGAGGCTCAATCTTCTGCCTAAGTTTATTTGCGCCTCGTCAATTTGGGGGCCTGTCAGAATCGAATCGATGATCGCTGAACCACAAAACATCTGCAAGTCACTGAGCCCCGGTTCCACCTCGTTAATTGACAATCGAGTGACGGCTTCATAAAATTACATTTCCTCTCAGTTTGGTATTAAACGGTGATCTCCAAGCGTGGACAAGCATCGAACTTCTCGTTGTCAAATACAGTGAAAAATTAATAATTAAGAATATTTCAAACTTTTTATCGCCAATTTTACTCTTTATTCAATTATATTGAACATAATCATGTTTTTCCCTTCTGTTTCAGGTGAGTTGAGTAGCACTATAGCTAAAGATTGAAGACCGCGAGTACGAGATGAAGTATATCAGGCCTGAGAAGATCGTTATCCTTCTTTCTGTACGTTGAAACTCGTTTTTACCCATTTGTCAAGGATTAATCAATCTTTCAATTGAGTTATCATTAATTAAAGCTTCATCATCATTCGAGAATGAATGGTTAACCAGGGTGTCGGTATAAAGCGAGAAATTAATTGAATTTGTAGGTCAGCATATCCGAAGATTTCTACTAATTTATCCGATTGTTAATTAGATCGTTGTTCTATCTTCGATGCAGGATAGTCTGAGCTCCACAAATGCTCTTACAGCGTATTACGACATCGTAGTAAACCCGCCTGAAGCATCGAAACAAATAATTTTCTCGTCGACCCGAATCCGGGTGAAAGTTAATTTGATTTTTAATTCATATAATTCGTTCGGTTATGGGAAGCTTTTTATATTCCTTCATTGATATTCGAACGAGATTATGACATATTTTCGTCTCGATGGCGAAAATAATTTATCGACCGCGTGGGTGGTACCTGTTCGTCGAGTCGGTAATTATAATTAATGATCTTTTGTTCCTGCGGGCAATGAAGAAAAAAAAATATGAGAAAAAAGATGAGTAAAAGTATGAGATTCCGACGCTTTTCATGATGTTAAGACGTAAAATTGAATATAAAAAGTGCGATAGAGGAGAAACGAAAACAGCTGGCTTCTTAAACGTAAAGAAAAGTCTTTCACTCGATAAAAAGCTGTAGGTACATTCATCTTAACAATTACGGTTGTTCAATTTTCGTGAGAAAAATGAGGCAGAGCTCAGACAACGGATACTTTTTTTCCTGGAACGCCAAATTAATTATTTCGCGAGCTTCTTTATTCTTGTATTTTACGATCTAATCTAAAAGGTGGTAATTTACCGGCACACCTGTGTACAGGCCTGAACCCATTTTTTGTCTTGATCCTTCGCGATTTACGTTGTTCACTTCTAATGAATTAGGAACACTCTCCGCGCGTTCCGTAAGAGAAAAAAAGTTTGAAACTATAAATCGTTGAAACCTTCAATTCTGTACAACATCGAAATCTTTTCCCATTAACTGATATTTGAAGAACTTCACAGAAAAGCTTAACGTATGAATAGCCGAAGGATCAGAAGATAGGAGATAGAATTTATGAATGGAATGATTGATCGAGCGCGGCAAACGCTGTACGTACGTCATTTACCTTGACACGTATTTCAATTATATCAAAGCGTGTAATGGTCTGGAAATAATCTCCTCATTTCTACCCATGATTAGCTGTGGTCTGGCTCGTGAAGTCTCTTCACCATATTTTCACGATTTTAGCACACGGTCTCCAATTGTAGACTTGTAACAAAATTATTCAGTTTTCAAGGTGATACAGAATTGATTAATCACCGAAACGTCGATAATTGCATTTCAGCTAATTCCTCCATTTTTACTTTCATTTATATTACTTGATCATTGCGAAATCGAACGATTTATTGACAGTGATTGGTGAATTAATTTTTTAACTGCTTTTACCAAAATATCATACCGCAGGTACCAGATTGATTAGTATATATTATATGTGGTCTAGATTTCTACGAGTGGCGTGTGGTCACAGTTTGTGGGATTCGAGCGGTTTACTTTATGATCTGTTTATGGAGGAAGCAATAAAAATTGTTATTTCTGTGTCGTTGGTCTGAAACAGAGGCCATAACTGGTAAAGCTGAAGCGAATCTGTCACGGTTACCCTTCGGGATGAACTCGCTGCGAAGTTGCTTTCCACAATTTGTGTCAACAGTTTGAAGTCTGGAATCGGATTGAAATTTGAATGCGAGGGTATAAATCATCCGCACATTGCACCTGGAAAAGTCAGGAAATTTCTGAACCTCACTTTCGTAAAAACCCTGGTACGATTAAATCGCTTCACCTGGAACATTAAATGTGTCTTAATCCGTCATCTCGATACTGGTCAATTATAGCGTCACGAGATTTTGACGTCACTACCGTTAACCGGCTTTTAGACGATCATAAACTTCGCCAGAAGATCTCTAAACCTATCTCAAGTCATGAATTGCTAATAGAATTCTGCCAGAGTCGGCCTTGTGATATGTATCTTGAGGTCGTTCGTCATACGTACTGCTCCACCTTCTATTCGCTAAAGACCGCGAACCTGATCCACATTGTGATAGAAGCAGAAACGAATTCATTATCCACTAAAGTTTCGAGTCAATGAACGGTTTTCTCCCTATTTTTGCGATTACCTCACTTCCGGTTGCTCCCAGGTTAAAAATTACAAAGACTCATTCCGAAGCTCATAAAATTCTCTTCAAAAAAGTTATCTTGGTTTTTTCGTGTAGGGTCGACCGTTTAGATGACTACAGGCTCCAAAGTCGGAGTCTCGTTTCTCAAGGGAAAACAAAATCCAGTATGTTCTAATTTGACGATGATGAAAATAAACTCTGTTATCAGGGTCCGAGGTCGCGATTTTCTCGAGCTCGCCTCAGGTCCGGTGGGATTTTGCCATAAACTCTAAGCCCATCTCTGACTCTACGTGGGGTTCAAGTTTGGTTTTCGGGAAGCTGTAGATCTGGCGAATAGATTCTGTGGAATGTGGATAGATGTTTATCCCCGATCTCCTTAATCCTAATTTCCAAAAAGCTTTTCCTTGTCTTATAATTCTACTGAACGGAAGAGTTTCCGCCTTCAGCTCTTGCTGATTGATTTCCTAATCCACGGCGTGGTACCTCTTCTTCTAATTGACTCTTGATTGATAGGAGCATCCTGTGGTTTTAATCCGATCGTAAGTCAATGGCTTGTGAAATAGGTTCGAAATTTGTATACTTCTAGATATTATCGATTTAGATTTTTATACGATCAACACGATACAGTAAACTGAGAAAATAACCTCGGCTAGATAGTGTCAAAGTTATGGCGAGGTGAAGTGAAATTATGTTCGCCACATTTTGTGTCATAATATCTGGAGTTCCTGTTCCGGGTTTATAACTTATATATTGCACCACGGCCACGTGCCGAGGTTGGCCTCTGGGGTTTAAGTTATGTCAAGAGACCTTGATGCTGAGAGGAAGGGGAAATTAGAAGTATCAAGTATGTAATATATCTGTCGAAAAGAACACCTCAGCCTCTGGGGGAAAGAATATATCCTCAAAGATTTCATTAAGCTATAACGCTGAAATTTATGCGCAAAAGTGTTTCCCTCTATTCCAGGAAACAAAAACGTGTAACGTTGCTCCAAGAGGTACTTTTCTTTCAATACAGCCCCTTATTCTTCGCAGCCATTAATTTACATTAGATTTAGAATTAGCTCCGGCATAATTTGGTATCTTTCATCTTTTGTTGATGATATCAAAGCAATTTTTCCTCGTTATGGACCCTGTGGCTCATTGGTGGTCCAAAGAGAATGGGCTACCTTGGTTTCTGAAATAAGAAATTAGATGATTTATTCAAAGCACAGTCGTGCTATACGTCGTTTACTTTGTGTAAGTAACGTGTGGACAGACTTAACCTTTGTGGCCATGATTTTGTGAGTCTTCTTCAACGCCTGCGTCAGCTAAGGTCGTCACCTTGGTCCCTGTACACCTCCTGAAAAGACTCATTCTAGACGTTGAGAAGCAAAAGTTTGTGCATATTGGATTCTGAACAAAAAAGAAAGTGAATAGAAGCGTAGCACAATTTACATAAAATGTCTGGAAGAAAAACGTTAATTTTGTTGTGTCATTTCTCACACAAGATAAGAGTAAAAGAACGTGACAAAATATCGTCACTGCCAACTGTGAAAACTTCGAACTCGAATTATTCAGCCAAACTCTGACATACCTAATGACTCTATGACAAAATTCACGTGAGATATATGCCCTCAACACAAATCTTGACAGTAAATTATCGTACACTTATCTAGAATATTTTATTTATCGGCTTTGTGAAAAAAGCTTCTTGATCTTTGTTTCGACTTCACATCGTCCTTTTGTGACCTCGTATATTCAAGCTTTTTGCAAGGCCAAGACTTAATTTACTTACCTTTGCGGGTAATCACACGCTGGAATGTTCAGTGAATCGTGTAAAGATCTTCATTCAAAATTATTTTTGACGTTCAAATTAGGCAGCGACGCGATATCAAAATCGCGTGAATCATGTGAGGTGGGTACAATATATACATTCTGCAAATCTGATTGTATGCTCACGATACGTGTGAAAGTTTATGTGAAAGCGACGTAACGTTATACATTTTTAATAGGCATCATACGAGTTACCCATAATTTATACCTACATGTATATACGCACGGTAAATGTAACATTGTACAACATTCGTCACACGATGTGGGAATTGGCATCATACAGTATGATGTTTACTTAATTAGAAATATAATCATAGAAGTTACGCACCGTATAGTTTCGTTAGCTCATACCTACTCCGTGTCAAACGTCACGTGACGAAACTTGTTACAGAAATGTGTACAACAATGACGAAAATTCATTCATAAGTTTCATAAAATAAAAAAATTGTAATCAATTAATTATTCATCACATTATACCTGAATATCGTTTCTCCTAACTATTAAAGAAAAAACTAAGATTGAGTAGCAAGAATCAATCAAACGATTCAATATTTCCATCTAGCGAGTCTCGTGATCAGACTTGAACCGGTTTCATATCGGATTGAAAATTATATCTTGGTATTAATTTACACCGTGTAATTAATCGTTTCGGTCGATCTGCTGTTGTGATATCCGTTTTAGGTCTCTTATAACATTCTCCACAGCAGCGACTATCGATTGTATAGTAATAATAATTCCATATTCATAACTACCTGCAATGTACCTACCTCAAGCTTAATGGAATAATTAGGAATCAATTATTGCATCCATCCTGCATACGGAGGCTCAGGCTCGAGCCACGACATGTAATAATGGAATAAAAATAACAGGGAGTTATGTCTCTCTCTCTTTCTCCTGGGATGGAATTTTGATAACTTGAATTAATTACGACGATGACGGCGATTCTGTTTGTAGCTAGTGCGAAATTGGCGAGAGCCTGCAGCATTGGAAAATGGCCGGGAAATTATTTTCGCATGATAAAATTCTAGCAGAATTGATGAGATTTGATCGAATTCTGTCCCGATTTTGTCTTCATCCAATTATACGATATCGAACTTTATCCAATTTTATCTAATCTGATCAAATTTGATTGGAGCTCATAAAATCATACAAAATCGGGAAACATATAATTTTATATTTCTTTTATTTACTCTGATAAAATGTCATCAGAACTTTGATAGAATTCGATCAGAGTTCATCGGATCTGATAGAATTTCATTCAATATTATACAAAAATTATTTTTTTCCTGGTTCGCTATACGTGGCTGATGATATGACCTCTAGGTACTCGTAGTTTACTTTTCGCTTATAAAAGTCTACATAATTTGGATCCCAGTTTCTCATTTAATTTTCTTTATATTGTCGTTTCTTTCGCACTGACATTGACAACCTGCCATCATCAGCTGGGGTTTCGTTGTTTCTAAGGATGGAAAGAGGTGTTCAGAAAAGAATGTAGACGACAGTTCCAATATTGTTATATTTGTATTCTTTGTTGGTTTTACAGTCGTTTCATTTTTATTATTATCAACTTTCAAAGTAAGGTAACAAGACTTGTTTCGCTCCGATGGTGAATGAACACAAAAAGTGGATTTTACGCTTGGATAATTCGCGAATAAACCATGGGCGATAAGTTTGCTGCTCAAATGCGCTTCTTATTTTTAGTCTTAGAGTATACTTCACTTTGGGAAGGTAAAACGAAAAAAGGTATGCAGGTAACGAAGAGTGATGGCACCATACGTGTCGTGGGGAATTCTTCCACATTATACTTTTCCTCGCGGAATAAGCCGCGGGTCGTATTCAAAACCTTGGCTCTTCATTTTTCAAAAGAAATTTTATGTACAGATTTTTACGCTATTTTCAATAATTATTCAGGGGACGAGGTTGAAAAAATAGTACTCGACAAGAGACCATTTACACTTTCCATTATTATTATTTTCTCTTTTTCTTTACGTCTCTCTGTTTTTTAACCCCTTTTTCTGCTGCTTTAGGCTACTTTCGTTATTGCAATATTATTTATTCTGCCACGCACCAGGATCGTTTGTTAACTAAATTTACAGAACGCCTGACGTTATTATGTACGCGAATGGCAAAATCTCTCAGGGAACGACCGAAAATCTCAACAATGCCAGAAAACCAGGTTAAATTGTATTCTGATCCATCACTGCAATGGGGTAGCAAAATTTACTGGTTACATTACAGCACTGAAATACATTTGGTGCGATCGAACTTTTAACTCAACTTTCGTCAATTAGGTGTGAAATAAAAATAATAGATTCAATGAATCTCAATTGATCAATAAAATCACGTTTTAAATTTACATTCATAATCATTTCGATCCGATTATTCTTTCAGCTCTACAATTGTTTCATTTTTAGTGCTCTTGTCATTGTAAAATTGAGTCAAAAATATAATCAGAATAAATTTGTCGGAATAAAAATTATTCCACCGTTCCCTTGTGTACGAATAATTTCACCCTTTATTACATTTCACTTGGTCATTCTTCGCCCTCCTTCGAACATTTTTCACCACATCTGGGGAAGAATTTCAAGCGTCGAGGTTCTACGTGACGCGAATGTTCGAAACGACCTATATGCAATTTTTATTTTTATTGAAAAATAGAATCGAGTTATGTCGGTGCGAGGCGCCATTGTACTCACTTTGCCAATACTATTACCGACATCGGCGTCATTGTATGATTACAAATCATGTGTATTACAATCAAACAAATAATTTCTATGCGACACAGTGACCTAAACATCGTACATTTCCACAACGTAGGATCAGAATAAAGTTGGCAGTGTATTCATTATCACTGGATAGAATCGCAAAGACGACGAGGACACCTCGCATGCAGATGTATCGTGGGTTACGAAATGGCAGAGAGTGCAAAAGCGAAAGGTTGAGACAATACGTGTTCAGGAGTGTTCACATGGTACTAGAAATTGCATCTCCAAGAGGATCTTTACTCGACTTCGTTGGGCAGGTCGCGAAATATCTTCGAGTAGGATTGTGAGTCGAGGGTGAAGCAAGGAAAATCAAAATAACGACAAGAATCTCGATCATCGCATAAGGGGTCCCCAAAATGTCTGATGGAATTTTTTATCCATGAATCTTGACGGAATTTATTGAGACCACTGAGTGACGGTCCGAAAATTGAGTCATATATCAAAGTGCCCACATGCCAGAAAAGATCTCCGGGCGGGAAGTAGCGCATATACGATCTGCGCATGCGCCAACTTTTCTTTCCAGCCTTTTGGCTACACAGATATTAAAAATCAAGTTTCAATATTAGATGGCACAAGAAAACCGTCTTTTTAAAAACTTGTATGAGTTTTGCTCAATCTTTGTTCATTTTTTTTTTATGCTACTTTTAAACGCTTTCTTGGTAAATGTTTGCATTGTTTCTCTTCATTGCCCTCTGGTCTCTTCCACCGTCTCGGCTGCTAGACTAGAATTTTTGGATCAGGGAAAGTGGGCACAAACAAGAAAAAGATTAAAAAAAAAACTTTGTGAGGCAGCAAAGAAGATTGTGTTTAATGAACGCCCACGACGGCGACAGACGTTTTCATTGGTCATTTACAAGTGTACTAAATTCTCGCCATGACTACTCTTAACAGAGTATTAAACTCTTTGGTGAAGTAATTAAGTGAGGTAATGTACAAGCTGCTATTTCATTACACAACTAAATTTACAAAGCAGCTGTCGTCTGCTATCTCTTGATAGAATTGAATCCATTCAATCAAATATCTAGCGGACAATCTAATTCTACAGAATTGTAATTAGACTCTTGGTTACCATTTGTCCTAATTTTCCAACCTTTATGGCTCTTATATCTTTTTTTATTTCACCTCACAGCTTCGATTGTATTCAGATTCAGTGTATCATTAGCCCAAGGATAAAAATAATGCAAGATAAGGAGCAGCGAACTTTGAAAGTAGAATAGTTTGTTCAATGTATTTTCATTCACTTTATACTCCTTCAAGGTTATCCATGACTGAGAAGATTCGTTGTTGTTAATCGGATGAGGTTTCAATGGCTTCTCAACGCGGCCCAGGAATAAGTAGACTGAGATAGTGAAAATGTGTAGTTTTTGCCTTTTTAGTTTATTTTAAACTTTCATTTCTAATGAACGAATGAAATAATCTACGAATCTAAGAGCAGAGCTGACGGGGCATCTTGAAGAAAATATTGCCAGGGGTTTGAAACACGCGCAAAGACTCAGGGTCGGGATACGCGTGGGCGTAGAAACGCAGTAATCCGAAAACTCGAGATAAGCTAACTGAAAGCGACAAGACGTTTCGCGCTACGGATCGTAAAAACTGAAATAAACAGTCTTTTATCTTCTTTGACCTCCCTAAGTTCACGCAAGAGGGTGACGTGGAGTGAGTGCACTCATCGATCATGTGCAACGTGAGTGGTATCGACTTTGACACATTATCCGATCATCATTCTCTGCAGGTACACCCTGAATACACATATTTTATAATCGACAGCCCTTGGGGTCCACAGGCTTTCATTCACGATTCACGCTTCTGGACTTTTGATTTCTTGCACTATACGAATTGACAAGAGTTGAATGAAGCCTTCAAAGTCTACATGGACGTGACACTTTCCTGCACCTAGTTTAAAGAAACTTCGCGGTTCGTGTGAACCTTCTTTTTTTCTATTCAAATTATAAATTGCCTGTAACATGTTGAATGAAACGTTTGAAATTTATTAATTTTGTCTCGAGAATTGTTACGTGACAAATCGAAGAATTGGAGAATTTCAACGGGTACAAAAGATTCTGCACAATAATAGAATTAAAACATTTTATTCTAATTATTGACTAAATTAATTGATCCATCCAAGTGTCTGTTTCTTGTTTGAGGTACATTATGGATTTTTCATGATCTCTTGCTTCCTTGATCATTTTTCTTCATGCCTCCTTTGGTCTCTATTCTCTCTACATTTTTGTTGTTCAGGACTGCGTTATTTGTCCTTTTGCACTGTTCCGTTGAATTAGATCTAGTCTGACTTTAGTCGTGATATCAATGTCCTTAGGAGAAAGAAGCCATTCTGGTGACGATGTTGTCTTGCATCTACTTAGGTTCAAATAACACCCACGAGTCACGGAGTAGTAATAAGGAGATACCACTCAAGCAGCGCTCGGCTGAAAAGTTGGCCCAGTTTTTGGGGCAGAGTAGAGGCTTGGTAAAGGCTTTGTCAAGATGCGATTCAAGCGCCCCTTGCGGTGTAAGCCCGTACAATGATCTTACGCGTAATCTGATTCGCCCACCTAGAAAATCCCCGTGAACTGATTCGTCCCCTTTTTCTCGTAAGAGGCGCTCAAATCGCATTTTGACAAAATCCTTATACTTTACCTCAAAATTGGGGATGTGTTTTACCGCAGAGTGGTATCTCCTTATTACTACTCCGTGCCACGAGTAAACGGTACTTTTCGTCGACAAAATTATTTTTCGCTTTTGTTGTCTCTTCAGGGTTTATACGCCATTCTTGGACACTAGGTAAAAGCCATTCATCTTGAGAAAACCTCTCCAGCTCGTTGGTGTCTCCTCATTCGTTTTTGTTGTCACTATCGAGGCTGATATGACGCAACAGTTGATTCAAACTTCTCCCTTTTCTTTTCTTTGTCTGATTGGTTTCTCCTTATCTTTCTGTGAAGAATTAAATTCCTGGTGAAATTGTCCAGTACCACTCGTACACCTAAAAGGGTCACGCAGTTTACTAAGCGCAAACTTTTATCACGTGAACGTTGACTCGAAGGGTTGCTGCAATGGGATTGGAGGGATAATTTTTTTCCGAATTCTGGAAAAATTCTGTCTTAATTTAATTTTTCTTGTCTTCGTTCATTTTCTACTGAATTTCAATTAGGTGCTTGATATTATACCCTAGATTGAGAACAAAGAGGTAATTGGTCGGTTGTTCCAATACTTTGAAGTTTCGTCAAAATTAAGCCTCTTAGCAGGAATTTTAAGGAAAATTAGAAAACCGAGAAGTCATACCTAATACGGGAGAATTTTTGGTAATTCCGCTTCCTCTACGTGCTCTAGATAAATTTTCTTGGTGGACTCAAATCCTGGGATCTATCGTCGTATCTTGGACTTTACCTAATTTCTTTTAGAATTCTTATAATAACTAATTACGAAAAATCGTTACACGAAAATTGGACATAATATTGGCTACGTTATTGAAATAACATCGCCTCGACTTTTTTCATCTGCCGTTTATAAGCTCAAAAGAATATCCAAAGAGCTCCTGAACAAAAGTTTATAAAAATAAGTAAAGATAACTTTGAAGCCGACCCCTGTCAATGTCGCGGTTGAAGCTTTTGGCTCGTATAAAAAAGTTGTGAAGAAAATTTCGACGCACTTCAATCCCAGTAGATCCAAAGTTTGATCAAATTACACTCGAGCAACTCGGCCAGGAATTAACCTGAACTTGCAAAGAAGTACAAAATTTGTATTTCTCTTTTCGTTTCAATCAACGAAAACTTTGAGGAAAATTGAGTCGTTTCATTTGAATTGAAGCATTTTTTTGAAGCTCAGCGATTCTCTGGAGTAAAAGTTAAGTGAAACAATCGAGCCCCGCTCGAATTCCGCCCAGGCGTAGTGACCCCTCGTAGAAATGTAATTTCGTAATTAAGTGGGATTCGTTCAGGGAATACATTTGCATTAAGTAACTTCGAGGGGGGGAAGGTTCATTAGAACGAATTATTACCACGGCAACCCACAAGAGAATATGGCTGCCAAGATAGCCTACCCTACGCTACAGCCAAGGCGGAAGCAAGCCTCGAGGTGAACTCGTTCTACAAACTTACAATACTTGATATAGAGACACAAGCGCGTATGGATACTCATGAAAATTGAGTTATATGGCTAGTATACTCTATGCTATGCTATGCATAACAGATTTTACCATTAAAAAAAAGCGTCGACATTTGAAACTGCTCTATGGAATTAAAACCAGTGCTCTGGAAGCAAATGATACGAAACCGAATACGTGGGATACAATTTGGTTGGAAATCTGAGACTGTAGACTTTTTTCTGTATAGTTACAAACATTGGAAAGAAATTCTCCGATTTCATTATCAGTATAAAGTTCGCTTTTGGTCGAGAAGAATCTTTTAACTGGCTGGAAACGTGTTTCAAGAAAATTATAACGATGCTTTAATGTTTTTGTGGAAGCATTCATTTATCAAATCGAAAATATGTATAAAATATTTACTGGAAAAAACTGCAACAAATAAATTAATTATCATTGATGTCGATGACTATACAGAAAAGGAATTGGTAGAATTGAAATGGCTTGCTAATGCCACTATTACTCAATATGATTCATTGAAATCTAGACAGATGCTACATCGTATTATATCATCCCTAAAAGATAGAAAAAGTTAGAAAAAGACGCAGTAGTAAAGTTCGAGTTTAGTCAGCCACCCAATTTCCCAAACGCCAAACTTTCGTGCAAGTAGTAGCGAGCAGATATGGTCAGAGTAAACACTATTAAAAAATGAATATACTTTAACCCAGTTCAAGTTGTTTCCTAACCAGATATGGAAATGACTCGATTAGCATTCAGTGCGGAGTTTTATACCGATGTAATCGATATTCAATCGATCGTTACCGTTTTGCTGTACGATTTAGGTTCTCATCATTTGATTTTTAGTGCGACGAATCTAGTATTCCTAGTGATTGTACAATTTTTCAGAACAGGGGCATTGAAGGCTCTGATCAGTGATCGAATATCGAACAGAAGGTTTATATCCATGAGGATTAGAAAAAAAACCAATCAATTAACCAACCCCAACAATTCTATGATTTATGACACGAGGATTCCTTTCGTAGGTTTTTAGATTGAGATTTAGAGAATGCAGAAAACCGTTTTGAAAAGATTTTGAAAGAGTTTTGTCAGATTGAATTCGCTGGGGGAGAAAAATTTAACGGTTTTTCTTGTGCGTTTCGACCCTTTTCAAATGGTAGAAATACCACCTCGAATCTTTATCCTGAATCAAGGGTTTGTTCAAGGTGTTAGATTCATGAGATCGTGAACACCCTCAGAATAAACAAAATCGTAGAGACGTTTTCCCAAGATACAAAAAAAAAGTGTGAGCCATTCGGAGGAAATTTCGTCCTTTAAATTTTGATGATAGTTTATTAGATGTTCATTTATCTAATAAAAACGAGACAATTGCAGAAATAATTGAACAAATTTCGGTCTGTGATCTTCAACCGAGACTTCAGAATTGCCAAAGTTTTATTTCCGTGTTAAAATAGCAAAAAGAAATCCCTCAAAAGTCTGTTCGAAGTTCAAAGGTTGATTAATAAAAAAAACTGATCACGTCAAACGTTAGGGTCGTTTTATTTTGGCTGTACTTTAAATTGTCTGTCTTCAATTTTTTTTTTCTACGGTCCCAATTGTTTTCGCTTTCCTTCGAACCTTCAAGAATATTATGTAAAGCCTCAAGATTGTGATGGACTATGGCTCACGCGAAAAGCGGAGACACAACGTAACCAAATTGGGGATTTTCCTTTCTTTGCTTTTTATTCTCTTGTTACCCGTGAGTTTTACGTCTTCAAATCTCACTTACGCCAAATTACCATCGACGTAAGTTCTCGCATGTGGACGTGGTTCTTCAACAGTCTCTCCAGCTGATTCTGAAGCTTGAGCAAATTGTTGGCGGTAAAGTGGCGCAATCAGGTTTTCTTTCCCTTCTTTTTTATTCCATCTTTTGTTTGACCGAAGTTTTTTGATTTACATTTCTCAAGATAAATCGAAAATCAGCACAGCCTCTAATCCTCCACACGTCCAAAGTTTCCAAGAGGAAAATTCGCTTCTCCCAACTCAGGAAAAACTCATCTCATATGTTGAAGATTTTTTTTCCTTTCAATATCTTGGATGAAAAGAAGGCCACTTTTTACTAAAAAAAAAAGTATGTAGCATGTTTAGATGGCACCACATTCATCACTAGAAACTGGATACGCCGTGTTGCCACAAGACGACAAAAACTACGACTGAATGGGTGAAGAAAGAAATCGACCAACCCTTCTTTGACTTTGTTACTTATTTCTAAAGACTTTTTACAACATTTCAAATCTCGACTGTGTAACGACGTTTCTTTCACAGTGTTTCAAAGGAAATGTTTTTGTTTTTTACTTTTTCACAAGGTATTATACATATGGGCAATTCCACCAATTATCAACCAATGTTTGGGCCCGAAAAAATCGATTTGCCTCAATTTTTTTCCTCGCATTCTGTGAACCAAGATTGGCAGATTCACCAAGTTTCAGTCAAATAGGACTTACCATTCACGAGGAATACGATATTCAATTTTTAGGATAAATTTTTTTTTACGCATTTTTGACGTACTTCCAACGTCACAATAAAAATTCGAAAAAATACGTTTTTCCTGTGAAAAACTCTCAGCTTTTCGAATCCATTTTTTATTTTTCACTATCTCTGCTGAAACCAGCTCAAAAACACGTTTTTTGACAAAAAAACAGCGATTTCTCGATGTGCTCAATGTTTTATCATTCTTTTGAATTTTTATTCTGAAAGCTGAGATTTTTTCAGTAAGAAACCCAAATTTTCAGAGTGGGACGGCTACGTGGTCGCGTGTGAGCTACGATTAACCCCTTGGCAATGATGCAAAAATGGGATTTTCGTGCCACGTTTGTATTTGAAAAAAAAGTCAATACATTCATCCGACAATCTCAGTACTACGGTTTTTGAGGTCACTGAATCCGAATCTAAAATCGGATTTTTCAAATTCAAAATGGCGGATCCAATATGGCGGACGCAAATTCGGAAAACAGTTTGATTCCGATGAAAGTGAGTAACTTCAGGTTTTCGAGGTCGCTGGATCCGAATATGACGTCAGATTTCAAAAATTCAAAATGGCGGATCCAATATGGCGGAAGAAAATTTCAATAAGCCTTTTTTTTCAAACACAAAAGTGGCACGAAAATCCCATTTTTGCCTCACTGCCAAGGGGTTAATCGTAGCTCACACGTGACCACTAGCCGTCCCACTCTGAAAATTTGGGTTTCTTACTGAAAAAATCTCAGCTTTCAGAATAAAAATTCAAAAGAATGATAAAACATTGAGCACATCGAGAAATCGCTGTTTTTTGTCAAAAAACGTGTTTTTGAGCTGGTTTCAGCAGAGATAGTGAAGAATGAAAAATGGATTCGAAAAGCTGAGAGTTTTTCACATGAAAAACGTATTTTTTCGAATTTTTATTGTGACGTTGGAAGTACGTTCAAAATGCGTAAAAAAAATTTATCCTAAAAATTGAATATCGTATTCCTCGTGAACGGTGAGTCCTATTTGGCTGAAACTTGGCGAATCTGCCAATCTCGGTTCACAGAATGCGAGGAAAAAAATTGAGGCAAATCAATTTTTTCAGGCCCAAACATTGGTTGATAATTGGTGGAATTGCCCATATGCTCCTGAGTCTCGTTTTTACTGATATATTTCCTCTTATCACCTCTTACCACCTGTCAATATATGTCCTCTTTGCTAAAAGGTTCCATTGCACATCCTAGGATCTTTTCTATCGTGTGCAGGGTGCATTACGACAAAAGTATGATGACATTATCTCGTTGATGGTCGTACAAAAGGTGATCAGATACGCGAAGATACGGAGGTCGACGACTTCCGTACCTGCTGTAGCCTTTGCAGATTCATATCCACGCAAACGGTGTCGGTGCAAGAGAAGAAGAAGGATACGAAGTTACGAAAAAAGTAGGCACCTCTGGTTGAAAATTACCGTCTAATTTCTTATCTTGCTTTTTATCAGTGAAAAATATGCGCAGGAAATCTTTTTTGTGTTCAATACTTTTTACGCTTCGTTCATATTATTTGAGTCGACCATACCTACTTCTGGGCTAGATAAGGTCTAATTCGAAGTTTATGGACAGGCTTCTTATCAGCCCGATGGGGTCAAACATCGTTTGAATTTTTCCTAATACGGTTCAATCAAGTGAAAGCATTCTTCGCTTTCATGTTCTAGGGCTAATCTACGAAACTTCCACTGTCATTACGTGGATTAAGGAGACAATACATTCGTAACAGGTCCGGTGTACAAAATTAGCCAATCATTTCACAGGACCTTCCGATGCTTAACCGTCTCCATTTCCTCTTCGTGGATCATTCTGGTAACCCAGACGGATAAGTTCGTACGTTTTGTCAGACTTTTTATTGTAAATCCAAAACGTGGAAAGGGACTGGAGGTATACAAAATCCCCAGCTGATGCTCAGAATCAGAGATGGGTTCATTGCTGCTACAGGATTAAGCAACGTTCGCTACGTCAGTTTGGATTTAAAGATTCGTCGACGATACGTGATGCAGGAACACCTAATGGGATTGGGCTAGTGGTGGTGGGGATCGATTAGATAAACTAGAAGATTATTCGCGGGAATTATCATAATTGCACAATTAGAAACAACTGTATCGCCATGAAACCGTTGGATAATGTAAGGTTTCGAATATTACGCGGTAGAAATCCACTGTCTTATATTATGTCTCGTGCATGGAAATATGATAAATGGATAGCAAATTCTAGGTAAACTAGATTGGAATTGTGTTCTTTTGATTTCTGTCTTAGATTCCTGATGTGTGTCATCTGAATACTTATAATGTTTGTTTTCTACATTTCGATCTGTGGTATATATATGTATAATTTCTGATGTGTGCTTTTCAATTACTGATGTATGTTTTATACCTTCAATTTTCGATTGTATTTTTTAGATTCGGATGTGTGTTTCTTGATTTCTCATGTGTGTTGTGTAATTTCTGATGTGTGTTTTTCAAATTCTGATATGTGCTTTTCAGTTGCTGATGCATGTTTCATATGTATGATTTCTGATGTGTTTTTTCTACGTATAATTTCCAACGTGTGTTTTTAGATCTTGGTATGTGTTTCCTGATTTCTGATGTGTGCTTTTCGATTTCTGTGGTGTGTTTTTCGATTTCCTATATGCAAGCTTCATATCTGTCTCATCACATTTCATATACTTTCTTTCAAGTGGCGTATCTCATAATTTGACATATGATTACGTGTTATACAGTTTCCGAAGCGCAAATTCATAGTGATAAAATTCAAGTAGGGTTGGTCCTAGTATTCGATCCTGAAAAATGACATGAATAATCTCCGCCTAAGAGAATTTCGCAACGTAGGTTCTGCTGGGAGCTCGGTTCCGAGTACAAATACGTGAAATCGATATCAATAAAAATTTTATCGTCTTATCCCAGCATTGCGTCACGGTTTACTGCCGGGTAGTGAAAGGATGAAAACTTACAATGAGATGATTTTTCACGCTTTTACGCTTTTACGCTTAGGAAAACTGTGTTGAGGTATCGGCTAACCGTCGAGTATCGATTTCGAAAACATCCACACACCTGTGTCTCTATATGCGCAGCTCTTGGAGCGTTTATGAAAATTTCAGCGCTGTTTGTTCAACGATGCAGCTTTTTCCCATCGTTCATTGAGGTAAAAAAGTACGCAAAAAGTATGAAAAACAATTGTTTTACTGTATAAACTAAAAATCTCTATAACAAACGAATTTGTGGAACAGGAAATTTGAATCTGCGTTTTTTCGGAGATACTGATTCAGGTAACCGCGGATAACAATAAGTAGATAATTCAATTTCCTGATGCTGTGGGTATTAGCCACGCCGCTAATTAATCCTTCCAGTTGATTATAGCTTTAGGCTTTATCCTCTGGGGTTCCAAAATCCCTTGCAAGATCCCTTTTTAAGTTTTCTCAACCTGCAGGGGCTTCACAACCAACGTTTAAAAATGAATCATAATTAGGTTTATTATTATTTTTTTTTTAAACTCACGATTAAAATCGACTTAAAATTTTATCGACTCACCCCTGGGAGTCTTTCGCTCGTACTGAACCGAAAGCGAATCTGAATTAATTCGTCCAACATCTTAGGAAGACACTGGGATTTTACAGCACATTTTCTTCCCCTTGATGAGATTTAAAGGGGACAAGAATTCAAGGGGATAACGTATAGTCAAATAGACTAAAAATTCCTGACGACAATTTACTTTCGACTTTATGAAGCATTTGCAATTCTACCTTGTCCTTTTCTTTTACGTTATCATTCAATATTATGTCAAAAAATTCTGAAAATCAACGGCTCACAGTATAAATTAGACTCGCGAACCTCTGTTCACTCGAATTTCTCTCCCTATCTCTGACATATACAGGGTGTTTCCTTTAACTCTGTCAAAACTTTTAGGGTATGTTGGGGCTGCCTAGACGAGCATTTTGAGGTAAGGCAACCATGGTCGGAAACTCATCCTAACGGCTGTGGAGGGCTTTGAAGGATTTGGTACCACGCGCTTGTTCGTGTGTATTCAATCAGATTTGATCACTTTCGACCCAACGTTTCATTAATTGATTCGTTACTTTTCTGATTGTTTATCGTTTTCTTCAAAATTTATCGTTCTGTTGGTTTTATACAAGAACTTTGTAAATAAAACGTTCGGTCGAAAGTGATCACAGCTGATTGAATACACACGAACAAGCGCATGGTACCAAATCCTTCAAAGCCCTCCACAGCCGTTAGGATGAGTTTCCGACCATGGTTGCCTTACCTCAAAATGCTCGTCCATGCAGCCCCAGCATACCCTAAAAGTGTTGACAGAGTTAAAGGAAACACCCTGTATATTTCAACTCATACAAATTTCGTGATTGGCGTGAGGGGTGAATCATCTTTGTCACCCTGAAATTGTTTTTAGCTGCCATTAAGCAGAAGTTCTCGTGAATTATTAACATGCTTCGACATCTTTTTTTCAATATTTTGATTGACAATCACTGTTTGATAATCTATACAAGGTAAAAAATTTTACAACTTCGTAAAAACTTTTCGTCAATAACAACAAGAACATAAATTTTGTTTTCTTAATTTTAACCATTCCAATGAAGACAATCCTTTTTTTTTTGTTTCAGGTAAGAATATCGCGAAACATCGCTATAATCTTCCATGACCAGAGCTGACAGATATTCGGTAACGTATAACCAGCTGGTTTAAAGACTTAGCCGATATAAATTCTTCACGTGTCGATTATAAGTTGAAACTAGTACAGAAGTCAGAACGGGTGAAACGTTTCAAACTTATGACTATCGTTAGGAATGTCTGCAGGAGACGCTCTGCAGATAAGAAGATCCAAACCGCACTGTCTCTTTCCACGATATTTCTCTTCGCTTTATCTACTATAACGTGCACGTAAATTTCGGGGGGGATAAGTCGCCCCTGAGTCCTCGTTGACTCTCTGCTTTGCATTCTTGCATCTTCCACATTGCATTATCCGGATGTATTTTGATAAGGAGAAGGCAATTTGGTTGGATGGTGGTTTGCTCCTGCTACCACTGATCGTGAGATTCCTGACGAATATTTGTTCGGACATTTACGCACCTTCAATAACTCGAGGAGTAATCCGGGACGGTACGGTGCATTTGAGTCAGTGGGCTTGCGAATGTCGTAATTATCGGAAAATAGTTTCCGCGGATTTGACTACATCTGGTCTGGCTCAAACCGCTGGACCAAAGCATTAAGCACCTAGACTGGAAAGTTGAGATTCTCTAAAACATGAGGTAGAACTTTGGACGACAAAGTTGTCCGCTGCTATTGCTGGCTAGATTCACTTTACGCTATTTAGAACCTCTGAACCTCATGATCGTCACTGACAACGCGGCAAGCGTGCCGGAATGCACTCGAGCTACGGCACATCGATGGTTGGATGCTTGCGTATATAAGCATTAAATTATTCCGTGCATTCGAAATATGGGGTGCATTTGAGGATTGGTTAGATTAGCTAATATCACCAATCAATAGATTATCTGTAATTCGAGTGAAATTGGGAGAAACACACACCGGCTCCCATAATTATAGCCGGTGTAGTTCTGCAATATATGCAAATCCATATGCAATTCGATCCTGTTACCGATATCCTCCAAATCGGAAGCACGATTCTTGATTCCAAGGGAATAAAATCGTCGTATGCACCAGGTTCTAATAAAATGATGATCAATCCAAAGGGAAACTCTGAAAGTCAGGTGAAGGTAGGAGGATGAAAAGAATCGTCGGAAAAACTTCAGGGAATTCAGGACATGGTTCTTAAAAGTCAGGGAAAAATCAGAAAAGCTCAGGTAATTGATAAAATCGCTAGGAAATATTCAGGGAATATTATATGACTGTCTTTAGTCGCCATTATAAATTACATTTGAACGTGATAATAACGTAACGAGTGAAAGAGTAATTCCAAAATTGATCTGATTTCAAATGAGATCTCGTTCATATATGCATTCGTTTGAGTCTCTCCGGAAATAAACAAAAGTTTCAATTCCACCATTCCCGAAGCTGATGACAGCTCTGAAAAGGATAAATGGATGAGAATCGATGGAAAATCAACCTTTCAAACTCTCATATTGCTGCCCGGTTGAATGTGTATCCAATCTCGACCATTTGAAACTGAACCCGTATAAACCAGCAACCTCGAATACTGCGACATTTATGCTCGTTTGATTCCTGTACCAATGTCGGTCGATCTCCGTCGACATATTCCTCCTGTTTTCGTTTCTATAGCACGAGAATTACTTTCAAGTTTCCAGTTCCAATTGATTGCGGGCCTCGAAAATAAACAAAATTGTTTCACTTTTGTTTCTTCTTTTCCACTCTCATCACGTGACCGAAAGAGGGATGGAATTTTTGGACGAAGGATGAGAGGACTGATGCAGTTTCACCTACAATCACAACACTCTGCCAAATTGTATACAATCCCATTTATCACATGGTTTGCGTGTGGGACATTTTCATTTTTTCACTAATTATTTCACCGCGGTACCAGAGGGGACACAGTAATCAATTTTCTCTTGGTAACCTGTGATACAAACAGGTGATACTGCTGGTTCGGAGTGATGACGCAGTGCTGATCCTCAAACGAAATTACTGGCTGAAATGGTGTATGTACACTGTAGAGACCTGCGTAAAATATTTGATATTCCTCGTCAGATTTGTCAGGTCCGAGTCACGCACGGTTTCGCAATGATTTATTCGCGGAATTCAATATTCGTACACACGCTTCGACCTATTGAAAAACACGAAAGAGGGAATAACTGGATGGTGTACCGTTTGTGTCTATCAGAACCGATGTGAAATCAAATAATTGCACACGGTTTTGGTTCCGGATTGGGAAATATGAATTCCAGAGAGACTTTTGACTGGATGGAATGTTGAGATTCGATTAGCTAATGTGACATTTTTTAACATCGTAAGAGTAATAATTGGTAAATGTGAAATTCCGTCAATCCCAATTCTCAAGTAATAAATAATTATGAATGAATAAGTTCATATCGTAAATTTTTTGGGTCATTTGATGATACAAAAGTTGGGAATGATCAATGATTTCCACGTGGTAGAGCGAAGAATGTGCCTATAACAGCAAATGACGACGAGTACATATGTGGTTAGAGGATGGACACAACATCAAACCACGAGATAGCGGAATGGACAATGTTTACAATTTTCAATGAAAGTTAGTGAATATAGGGTTGAATTCAGCAATTTTCAGAGAATGTGTGCATTTCGACTTCTATGGTTACATACGAGCAAATTGGTGTATCTGTAGCTGTCTCTCGATCATCTCTCTCTTTTTACGATAAACGTCAATAAATGTTGCATCAAATACATGTACAGTCTCACTCTGTCTGCTCTCCAGCTCGACATGCCACACACGAAATAAAACATTCATTTACATCCCTGCGGGCTGTAAGGACAACCTGACTTGAGGAGGTCCCAAAAATTTTGTCTCTGTTACCCGGAAAAAAGCTTCATTCAACATCGCGTGGACTTTTTTACCCCGCTATATTGAATACGACGCGGGGCAGAATTTGCCACAATTGAACAAAAGGGAGCCCAGAATATGTTGTATGGGGTCAAAAAAGTTGCACAAAATACGAGGATTTTTAGGGACAATAATACGAATGATCGACTCTTATTGAGGACGGTTACTTCTAGATACTTCTGGATAACATGTAGATTTTTTTATAGCTGGAAATAAATCCTGAAGCGATTTCAGAGACTCGAATCACGAGCTATCTGACTCAGATAATAACGACAGGGCGGATTCGGGAATTCGCTCTCCTCCCGAATTACGACTGACTGCGTGGAAAACGTTGACGGAAAACCGATAACGCGAGGAGTAGAGAATAGTGTATTAGCTCTGCCCATCGACTATTACTTTTAATTACTACGGGTCCAGTGATCGAACGTCTAGGGACCTCCTATCTTAGATTCATTTGAATAACAACAAGGCCGATAAATTGTTGCACATAAAATATCATCGTGGTGATCGAAAGGCACCGGAACTGTACGATAAAACAGTATTGTGGAATAGCACCCTAACATCTAAAATGGCAACAATCAATGTGGACCAGTTGGAGGTGGGAAACTCACATTATTATACTGACTCATTCTTGTGAAAAAACGAAAAACAATCCTGAAACTCTAAGTAAGTAGGCTAGTATTGATCCCAATAAAGTTTCAAAGCATAGTTTCCCCAAGTGGAATTTGTATTGTTTCTTCATGATTTTGGATTGAATTGAATTTGATTTATATTACTTCATATTGTTTTGTTTCCATCCTTCAATGATTGTCAATATTCCTGCCGATAATCACAATCAATGCTGGTCATTTGTTACAGCTATACAGAGACAAAGCCATCTTCGCGACTCTGATTTGTCCATCAATGTCCAACGAACCTAAAGCCTTTTCATCATCGATTTTGAAGAACCACGAAATAGAATCCAGCTCATTAACCATGATCCGAAATTCTTGATTTCAAAATTTGCAGCCAGATGTCTCTCGCTAGTTAAGCAAATAACAATAACCATAAGTTTATTTTGCCAATCGTGATTTTGGAAAAAAAATTGACATGTTACATCAATTGCATAAGAATAGTAACCGTTTATTTGATTATTGATTTTGCGAGTATCTAATGGGCGTATATTTCGTTATCAATTAACAAAATACTATTTTTATAGCACAAGCTTCAGACTCGTCGCATCGCCAGCTTTGGTCTCTAATTGTTGCACGATGTACTATTGTAGGTATGGGTGTACGGGGAACATTGGAGTAGAGGGTTCTGTGTGGATCACTTGCGAATCTGCCAATTAATACCAACAGGTATGGCGAACGTTCAACCAATAATTACCACCTATTGAGGTGTATTGAAAACATGGTACATAGTGCAGGAAGATATATCTGATATGAATGGGCTCATCGGAAATTCCTGCGCGTTGATAAGCTAATAGTAGGCACAATAGAATCGAGAGACAGAAAACAGGCATAACAAGGTGGTGAAATACTAGAATCTATTAATCGTAGCTTTTTTGTTCCTAATTATTACAACCAACTTCGAAGATTATGAATTAGTGAATGAAAATTACCAGTACATTGTTATTCGGTGAGAAACAGGTATTTTCATTTGTACACAAATATTATGAACATGGGTAATCGAATAGTTGAGTCTACAATATCATCATCAATTTCTACAGAGCCAGAGTTGAATCGCAGTCATAATGATAATTGTAACGAGGAACCCGATAATTCTTCGAACAATAATGAAGATTGCGGATAATTAAAACGCTACAGAATAATATAGGTACCGTCGTAACGACGATTACCGTAGTTTAGCTGTTTCAATTAGAACTAACTCCTTAGCCGTTCTGCGGTCTTACATAATGAAACAGTTTTTTCTTCTTCTGAAACTCAATTTGCTAACTATTATCTCTCCGCATTCAATTACATTCACGTCTGAGGTTTGAAAAAAGGTTATTCCTTCACGAGGATATCCGAAGTCCGACTGTACTAATGTGGATAACCTGATTAACTGTTACCTCAACAGGCTAACTGTGTGACTGGCTGTGCAATGTTGGTTTGTTTTTTATCAAGCCTTATATTCAACGAATCTGTATTACATTATAGTCAAAAAACTATGCCTACTATGAAGACTTTTTAGTTCTTTGACTGGTTGTTGTACTTCTGTACTTCTGTCGTTTGGTGGTCGTCAGGTGCGTCGGATGATCGATCTTCTCTATCCTTTGTACAATGACATCGTTTCTAGTATAGGTAGTCGCATACTTGTTCGTAAACTTCTTCGATATATCGTAGTCTGAGAACCATGCCACATGCTCAATCCCAGTTGAGACTGACACTGACGGATTCATCGAGTTTACTCCAACCCCGCAGGATCCTGTTTTGTGTTTCACGACTTCGCCTCAGACTTCAAACTCCGAGTCTGTACATCGCCAACACGTTTGAATCCTTACACTAATCCTACAATCCCCAAGTTCGTGTCATTCCGACGTCAGATGTCACGAGTATCTGTTTTAGAATCTTCCCAAGTTTCCAAGAAACAAATTGGCAGGTATCTCAAAGCACCAGTTTCTACCCTTTTTCTGGGGTGACGTGACACCGCTACTGGATGAAAATGATTATACTAACGGGATGCAAATTTCCTAAATTTATACAAACAAGCCCTGAACCGGTTGTTTGTTGAGGCAAAAGATTTTGGACGACCCAAAAGCTCGTGGGTTGGGTCCAGATGTGTTCCGTGTGTGATCGCAAACCTTTAACCCCGCAAAGAAGAAAGTTTTCGACACGCTTGCACATGCGATTTCAGATATAAGGTATATTCAGCTACATGGTGTTCGGAATTTCCAAGAGGGTTTTCATCAACCTCTGGATATTTTTTGTACTATAATGGTAAAATTGAAAAACTCCTGATTGAGGCTAAAGGTCCCATATTACGGAGCACATCGCGTCTAATTGGAATCTCTTAGACGCTACACTGCATAACGTTTACTAAAACATCAAAGTTCACTCACTCGGAGATATCAACACCGTTTCAATGCGCGAGTGTCGGTTCACAAACATTTAGCCACTCAGGTCAGTGTTTGCTACTCTAAAGCTTTGGCCACCTCGGGCGCCTCGCAGATATTGACCGAAATCCGTATGATTAAGGCGAAAGCATTCTGGGGCTGTGCTGAGGTGCAGAGAATTCGAAATTTAGAGACAAGTTTTTTTATACCCCTGAGAAAGCCACGTCGTCTCAATGCCGCAGGGATCATGGAATTGACAACTTTTTCTCTGTTGCGTCTAGTCATTCTGATTTCTTTTTCTACAAAGCTCTTGGTATCTGACTTCGATTCAGATGGATGACGGTGCCACCGATGAACTGCTAGACAGTCCTGTAATTTCTAGATTGGTATTTATGTGTACAGGCGAATGATTCGGGCTCCCAAGGCTCTAATAAATCGTCTGACTGGTTAGAGGCCGCGGGTTACGGATGCCTCCGATTTATTACCCGGTCAATGGATTTTACTTTATCGAATCGCAATTGGATTCTAATTTACCACTTCGGGAATTGCAGTCACAAGATTCGCTCTCGATGATCCGAATCAACTTGCTTCAGGTTGGATAAACAACTTCGATCACCGGGGAAGAATGTGGATGGAAAATCAATGGCGTGTTTGATTAGGGTATTAAGATGTCCCAAGTAATCTTATCTCGTCTTTAACGTCGTGCTTCGATGATCCCTGATATCTTTGATAGATTTCCTTTACTGTTTTCTTTTTTGCGGTAGATTCTTAATAAATTTGCTCAGCTAAGAGCCGACTCAGATATTCACTTGATGGGTTTCTGCTCCTTCATTAGTATGTTATGACACGTTTCTGATATTTTCGAACGTTGTTTGTGGTTTGCCAAAATTATCCGCGAACGGTAGAATGCCTTCCATTTATGAAAATGTATACGTGTGGGATTAATTTAACACTCTTCGGGCTCCCAGCTGTTGTTTAGTTTTGGATTTATTGGTTCAGATGAATTCGATATCTGTGTAACGAAGATACAATTTTGGGAAAATTAACGATGGCTCTCTCATCAGTTTTCGAGTCGTGCTTTTGTCCATCTGCAATTGAATATACCTGCGTTCATTCTAATGAACGGTACACAAAATATTTGCTAATTGAAGCACATTGGGTAGTGTTCAACGTTCAGCGTTCGATAATAACCAGAAACCAGTATCAACTCACATTATTTCAGGATTTAATTTTTGACGCTTTCCAGGTACGCGTAACTTTTTGACTATTAATCATTCTTCCGAAATTCCAACGGGGACCAAGAGTAGCAGATATCCCACAAATTCAGACTATAACCATTGAATCTGTCTGATTCTAGTGATAAACCAGGGTGTCGACTTGAATTAGGATCTACAATTCCCTAAGAATTTCAGGACTTTCAAGTTTTGCAAGGAGATGGAAACCGTGAGAAAATTGATATGCAGGTTTCGTCTCGGGTTTCGTTCTTTAAATAAAACTAGAATTTCAATGAAAAAGCTTCAATCGTTCAACGAAAAGGGAAATTTGTATTTTGCCAGAGTTGAGGCGTGTGCTTTTCATCGTGCTCTTCATCGTGAGGTCAAGTGAGGAGTGAATCTTGGGGGAGAGCTAGATTGACTATTTCAGGCTCGAGCCGAAGTAATTAACAAGTTAAACGGTGTCATCAAGGAAATACCCTGATTTTCTTGTCATGGGTGAAGTCAATGAGGCAAATGTCTTTCTCATTTCACCGTTTGTCTTGAAGTTGGAAATTATATTGGAAGGAAGTCTGATAGATTTGCGCGGAGTAACAGATTTGTAGATAAACGGAGCTATTATCATTATTCTTGTGATAAAGTAACGAGGGCATAATATGGCAATTAAAAACTGCTCTACAACCCCACGGGATAGAACCTTGCAGACGCAATTAATTTTAATCTCACTTTCGTGTCTCTATAGTAGTGCAGGAAACGCTGAGTTTGAATCGCAATTACAGCAGTAATTGTTTTTCAAACGTCACGAACTACGTGACTGCAATATTTTTCTTCACTTCTGCCCGTAACCTATTTTTTTTACGCTTCTTGAAACTGCACTGATGAATCTGATCTCTGATGTTTTAACAATGGTGAAAGTGTTTGTCGTAAAATAATTGGAGATTAAATTGGAAGGGAGTTGCCAAACTGCTCTTATGGTTTTGAATCAGTCATCAAAATTCTAAATCTTTATATTCCCAGGGGAGAAAGTGCAATGTCCCGAAAGAAATTTCACGGTATGTGGACTCTCTGACTGGAATATCAAGGTAGTTAAACTCCGGAGAGAAGGAGAATTTAATGATTAAAGGAACTTACCTGTAAGTGAACTTCTATCATAATTGTATGAAGCGCCTCTTCCGAATGGATCAACACGTAGTAACCTCCGCCCTGCGCCGAGGTGCCACAATTTTCGAAGCTCTCTAACTGGAATATTAAGGTAGTTAACCCTCCGGAGAGAAGGAGAATCTTCAGCGAGTCTTTCCGTCTTTGACGTTCGAGATCGAAGGGCGCCTGATCCAAGATTCTGAATCCGTACGCCCACGAAAAAAATCCGCTCAATGTATGTCCTTTTGAATGTAAACCTCGCGTCTTTTGTGACTGAACTCCTTTTTTTCGAAAGTACATTAAGGGAGATCAAACATATTCAAAAAAAGATATAGCGATGAGACTCTGTCTATGCGTAACGCATGAAGGATATACTTCATCGTACTCCGATCGGCTGAGGCGGAAACCCAATTTCGGTTCTTATATCCCCTCTGCTTACTCTGTAATCTTACCGCTTTTGAACGATGAATCTATCCTCCATATAATTCTCTTTTATGAAACGAAATTCCGTTCATCTTTCGTCTCATATTCTGTAATCGCTGTTACCAGTCCAATCTTCCTTTGTTCCGCACGAATTGAATTGCGCAATACAGACTTATCTTGGTTAATTATTTCCTGATCGGTCAAAACCCGGAAGCGGAAACTGTAGCTATAAACAATATATCGAGTGATGAAAGAAATGTGAATGAATGCCAGTAGGGTTTCGGTCGAGCTAAATCCGATTTTTTGGATATTCTTTATCGCAAGGGCACGGGCTGTCCGAGAAAGGTATCGTTAGGGTCATTTCTAAGGTACGTAAAAGAGTGATGGATCAGATTTGATCTTATTCAATCCCCGAGCAAGCCTTTGCTTTTCACCCAGCAGTCTGCAGCTCAAAGGAATATTTCCCGAAACCTTTCCCGAATACCTTTACCATCCATCAACCCTTACAATTACGTTCATTGAAATCGTCGAACGTGACTTGAGTCCCCATGTTTGATTGTCGAATTGTGGATCAAGAAACCTTCACGATCCCTCATCCCTCTTTTCTCCTTCTTTGAGAATCTCCAGAGTTTTTTAGACCCAAAGATGATTTGGGATCATGAAGGTATTGAAGTCTGTGTGAAAACCTTCTAGAAGTGCTGAGAAACTTATGTACTCGGAATCTCAGTCCCATTTAATTGTCATCGACTGAGATACTCTGAGCAGCGAAGCGATCAAGTGAAAAACAGTTTTGTTAGATCGATGGTGGAGCAAGATTTTTGGGAATGATTGAGGGACCATTGCTTACGATCCTGAAACTGAGAGCTGGAGAGGTTACTGCCCGTGACTGCGTAGCACCCTACTTAACCAAAGTTTAATAATTAAGGGGGAAGAGATGCCTGAGAGTAAAGTTTGACTGAGTAGTTAGACGCAGACACTTTCTGGCGGTAACAACTTCCTCCTTGATGTTCGTCCTTCGCCGAACCCCTTGTGGAAAAGTTATCAGCTTCTTTAATAATTCAAAAATAGTCGATAGCGTTTTTTCATTACAAAGTAATTTCGAAAAACGTAACGTTGGTCAGGGAGATAGGAAGCCCGTGCCGTCCAACTTGATTGGATGTCGTAACTCCAGAAGCAAGTTAACGATATTCTAACAGGAGAGTTTTCTGCAGAGAATTTTCCATAGCTTCATCGCTGTACTTGCTTGTTGAAATTGAAGTCTGGATCCTCCTCCTCACTCGCACGGTTTACTCACTTCAGTCACTGTGGTAGGATGTGTCGACATAGTGTCACCCAGAATGGCGCCCATGAAGTACTTGGATTACTTTTAAGCATTAAAATGTATACATATTCACCGAGTCGTTAAAGACACCCATATCTGCTGGAGCAGCTACACCCACAACATGTATCTCTAATCAATCTGCTGTGGCGACGTCTGTGTGTGACCATGTGGAGCTCGGAAGCTCTGTCTAATCAGAATTGAATGTGTGGGACTTGGGGGTAAATCTGAACACATTCTCACCCTGTTTGGTTACAAGCTCAAGAGCAAATTTTTATTCCGACACTTGATTCTGCTCAAACACTGCGGAGGCGATTGTATATTGTTTCTGTGGACGTCAATCAACCGACATACTAGAGTCTCAACAACATCGGAATCTCCTTTTTTTCTCGTTTGCTCTCAACCTCGAACTCGGAAAATCCATTTCCTTCCACTTTCCTCTCCTTCAAGGAATATTCCAAAGGGTTTCCTCGCCAAATTAAATTGTTGCTCGGTGATAGTCTTGCTGGAAAATTTCCAGCTAGTAGTTTCAACTCTACTAATTGTTGTCGGTCGTTGGTTCCGACACCCACAGGGGTTTTGGAATGTAAAGCAGATCAATCTAATTGGACTTCAGCGGTTTTCAATGCCCCAAATAATCATCCAATATTTTAATTAATGTTTCAGGTTGTACACGGCGTTCACATCGACCCTGTACACGAGGTGAAGAAGCGAAGCATCAGTCAGCCACTCAGAATCCTGCTATGGTACGATGAGAGCGTCTATAGGTGAGTGATAAAGAAAATCAATATTATCTCTAGAGATATTTAAACACTTTGTACCAATCTGGAGATTTATTACTGAATGGTAGAGCAGTCGCGGTTATAGAACCGTAAAACGCCTCATTATCATCGTTGAATCTAACTGAACTTAAGAGAGCCATTAATCCTCAGGATTATCGACTGGTGGTAGATACGTTCACGTGTCTCCACCACTATTTGTTAGACGCTGGAACGACCGATATAAATGCGACTCGGGCCTGCAAAAGTTTAGGTGAGCTTTTGTGGTGTCGCAGATTATTGCCCTCAATGCTTTGTATGGCTGGACAGATTTAGGTGAGTCCGTTATGCTCGATTGACCCTTTCAAAGAATCCCAAAATCGATTCACCCAGATTCCGAGTGTCAATTAGAATGCAGACCAGAGAATTTTATTTCAACCCAAGTTTGGAGGACAAGAACAAGTCTTGAAAACAGTTGAAAAGTTTTTCAAACTGAATATTACGTTGAAAGTAGAACTCGTTTCGTCTAGCGCCAGTCTGAGGATGATCGTGACTTCAGTCAGAGATTTTCGGTCTGTGGAATATGAACAATGAACAAATTTTCATTTCTAGATAACAAGTTGAATCGTTTCTGGTGAAAAAATGAAATAGAAAGGAAAAATTCAAAATGAGAGAAAAAATTTGACTAGATTATATATATTCAAACGACACGCATGGGAATCGCGCGGATTACTCCCTATCGTAATAACGCGAATGTACATCTAATTTCAACCTCGCAACCCCTACGTGTTAACGCCACGCGCATAATCGACCCTTTTGTTCAGAATGCCTACGACAAATCTGACCCAGATATGGAAATACGTTACAAGATAACCTCACCTCTGTATGAATAGACGTTCACGAGATGGAAAATCTGCCATGATTCGTCTACAATAAATTTGGGACAGGAATTGAGGCTGTCCCTGCACAAAGAGTAGAATAGTGACTTTAAAAAAAAAGTTTTGTTCAAAATGCTCGTATGTTCGTTAAAACAGTAAACTAAAGAAGTTGAAACAAAGTACTTTTTTGTAGCCAATTTGAATGTCTTCTATCACTTATATCCTTTTTGCACTGACCCCTACAATTTGATGAAAAAATCACGAGTGAAGAGGCTAGTGCAAAGAAGGCATTATAGTGATAAAAACTAAATTTGGGAGAGTCACTTGTACATTGCCAAAAAAGCAGTATTTTTTTCGTTCAACCCTGACTTTTTTTTAACCGACCCCCTCAATTTTTGTTTCTTTCCCAAAATGTCTGCACTTGTGATATTCGTCAAATTTCTATCCTTCTATATTTTTACGGTTGGTTATGTGTAAAATCTGTTTTTCCACTTTTCTCGATTTCATCCCTATTCAAATCGTAGATGGCTGGGGATTTTTCCTTCGTTGCCAAGCTTGCAGTGCGAATATATGGATTTAATATTCCGAAAATGTGGGTATCCGAATGGGGAGAGATACTTCGATCGCAGGAAATAACTGAACGTCGATTCCAATTCACGAATTCAATAAGCATAAGTTATCAAAATGACCTCCTGCCTGGCGGATCTCCAAACTTTCGACTTCGATCGGCTCCCCCATAACCACTTTAGAGCTTTGGGCTCCGAACTTGAAACTGTAAAAGGTTGAGAGATATTGTGAAAAAGTTTTCAGCTACCCATCGCCTGAAAAAATTTCATTTCTTCTTGGCTTATTTTATTATAGCGGTATAAAAGAGTTCGTGAAAAAGGTTCCAGGACTGTTTTGGACCTCTAAACGTTTTATTGTGTCTCGTTTCGCCGGCCCATACCCATTGATATTCAACTCACCGAATAATATTTATTGGGAAAATTTATCCGGCCATACTTCGCCGTGAAATATTGGCAATGAATGAATTACGTGGATTGGCGAATGCCCCGGTGTTTTCAAAACTTTTGTAATTTCGTTATTTTTACATGAAATTGAATTTTTGTACAAAGGTTTTGTTCATCAGTCACGTGATATTCCAGTCCGTTATTGAATAGTTACCATTTATTTCGTTGTAGTGTAGTTCTGGTTAAAAAAGAAGCATAAAGTCGACAAATAAATGGTAAAATTTGTTCAGCCAGGAACAATTATTTGTCGTTGTAAAGTTATAGCTGTCAGATGTTCGGTGGTCCAGACTTACAACCCGCTGGATCTAAATCAAACGGTCCGTTATACCGTTGGCCAAAAATCCGAGCTCAAAACAGAACAGTGGATGTAACATTGGGCAACAATTTAACGAGCGTAAATAATTTCAGGCATTTATGTAATAAACAACGAGAAATATTCAGATGTAGAAATCACGCAACAAACCCGGGCTGAGAACGACTTGGAACAAATTTACATTCTCGTGTAAGCGTGAGAGTTATGATGAATTTCCTTTATGTCCCATGAAAAATAAACAGCAAAGTGAATCGGGGGACTGCGGGGTTCATATGCAAACAAGCGATACAATATTGCCTGCGGGGGTGAATTTTCCCTGGTTTAATAAACCTGCCCTTCAGCTTCTCTTTTCTCAGTTGTCGCTGCGATCAAAAGTCGTCTGTGCTTATATTGAATAAAGCCTCTTTCTTAGTGAAGCCAACATTTTTTTCAAAAAGCCGTGATATTTCTTCTTTCTCTTTCATTTTGGTGGCGTTTTTTGGCACGATGAGAGTAAAATCCAACCATCTAGGCTCGAAGTGACCTTTTTGAAGAGGGTTAACCGAAGGGATCAGCTTAGGAAATATCACATATCAAAGTAAGGATCGCCAGAGATAACGTAGCGAGATGATAAAGAATGTAACGGCGCACATGATTGTAGATTCCGTTTGACAGCAAGAAACTACCTGAGTCCAGAAGATCGACAAGGGGCGTCAATTTGGCTTGACTTTTCTGTCACCTAGGGTATTGAGTAGACAAAATGAAATTCCAGGATCCGGAATCCGTACGAGTCACTCGAGCCGAGAAGAGGTTGAATTCCTTCTTGGAAAACGATGCGAATACTTTTGCGGATGAAGCTGTGCCTGCCGCAGGCTCGAGTTCGGCAGAAAACGAATGAACTTTCATTTTAAATATTCACGAATAGACAGATATGAAGCAAACGACAGAGACGAAGAATGTTTCATTATTTCCGCCGTTTGACTCTCCCGCTTCTCAGAACCTACCCAAAATTCGCAATTTTCTCATCCTCGCTCCCAAACCTCGACTTTGAGTGATATTTTCACGATGCGGAGTTAACCGAACCAACATATTGTCACCCTTCATGCTTCTCTAACTAAATTGCCTCTCGATCAGACCTTTTCTACTGCACACATGTCGGTCCTTTGAAACCCGTCTCGAAATATAAATTGATGATTCACGCCTTCGAAGACTCGTGTTCGATCGTGACGACAATGAACAGTGAATTTCAATTTTTGAAGTGAAATTCCAACTCATATCTTTTCCTCCGATGCTGATTAGCCCAGGAATTTCCATACTTGCACATTCACATTTGATCTAGGTATGTTTTGAAAGATGATGAAAAGCTAAGTAAAATAAAAGCTACTTAAAATTTGCAGCCATGAGTAGCCAGAATGTCATTCGATAAGTCAGGGCCATTTGAACCAGTCAAGCAATTTGTTAGTCATATCTGGACATATCCTGTAACAATTAGCAGTTATAGCCACATGTCGCGGCTATCATCCATGGGGAATACGTTCGATTGGTATTGTGAGGTTTATCCCACGAAGCAAGGAATGAATATGCATTAATATCGGCAGTCTATTGCCACAATGATACATTTCGGCTCGTAGCTACATTCAGCGTGATTGCACAGGCGCCAAATACTCATCAGCTCGATTGTAGGCATTAACCGGATTCATTAGCGATCGCCATTCGGCAGATAGCGTCCGTTCAATTTCTCCCACTCAATCCCACGCGCGTTTTTTCAATTTCATTCATTACCAAACGACGATAAAGCGATGGACCGTACGTCAGGAGAATATGAATACAATTCAGAGGGCGAATCCAGAACTCGCCAAAAACCCGTGAAGCGAAGGATTAAATCTGTCCCCTTTGTTTCCCATTTCATTGCAAAAGCTTTGGTTCGTTGAGAACCAATTTTTCCAAATTAACTTTGAATCATCTGCCTACGCAATTCTTATAAGATGCGGGTATCAGGTTATATTTTTGCAGACGCGAATCTGGGCTCCGAGGTTTTAGTGCATTCACATCGATCCAGTGAAATGTATCGTATCACAGTGTAAATCCTCTTTTTTTCGGCATAGAAACCTCAGACGATGAAAGACATTTTTGTTACTAACGAAATAATTTTAGAGTATTGAAAACGGTGGTAAAAACTATCCTTTGAAAGCGAAAAAATGTGCGTGAATTAAGAAAAAAAAAAAAAAACGTTGAACGAATTCGGCTTCATTGATATCGGTTCTCATAGCGTATGAAAAATCGGGAGGACTTGCTTCCCAGATCCAGTATCTGGAAGCATTTATTGTAAATTGAACTATGCTGCTGGATATTTGCGTTGCTTGAACAAGCAAAACTACTTTTCTACAATGGAATTTCTATACAGTATCGAACCGGTTGATTCTTAGGGTATCGGATCGACGTCTGACTCAGAACTTCCGAAACAGTTTCGTTTCCTGTCTACCGCTTCTCCTACTGGTATAAAAATACTAGAATAATGACCTGCAAAAGTTAGCTTACAACCGACGGTGAAATCGTCTTTGTACACCAGCCTGAGAACCGTCGTGAATATAACCTCACGACCTCAGCTAAGTTCCCATGCTATTCAACTTGACTTTTACTGTGCGCCTCTTGATACAAACAACGTGAACGGTGCAATAATCTTGAAACTTTCACCGAGCTCAACACGTGCTCGATATTCAGCTATAAGCATGTGTAAATAACGCTGGTCACGTGACAGTAACGTTTAACCAGAAATCTCATTACAGTTTGACAAAGGGTTGATTAACTTTTACCACTTGGTACCGCGTGTCAATCCGTATCGAGTAATCCGCCACGCTATCGAATCTCGGTACGATCGTTTCGCTTGAACCATAATGGAATGATTACTGACAATACCGCGGAACGTTATCGAGTCCCATTGAATTGGTCACCTCAATGACGTTGGGTATAGATAGAAAAAAGTGGAACTCGTTCAATGATATTTTAACGACTTTTCACACTGTGCTATTGTAAAAACAACTTTCCATCGAGCTTGATGATGAAGGTATATTTAATTTTCCATTCATCGCCAATTTGCTCACGGAACAGTTTTTCCACATTCAAGTAAATTTCATCACTGGATAGATTTGAGCAAAACGAAGTTTATCGGCAAGCCAATTAGCTACATCACTAGAATATTTGGCATTCGTTTGATACACGTGGAGGATAAAGGGTTCGTTTTCGTTAACGAACCTCGAATGTTGCAACGTCGAAACAGCTCGGTATCGGAAAATTACGTTACATCCTCTGCTCGTGACAGCAGACAACGTTTATCGCATTTTATCGCCCACATATCCATCAATACACCGTGTAAGTGACTACAGAGAAACTGGTTTCGGTCAATAGGATTTTAGTGAAGTTTAGAACATTGATTTCCCATTTGACCACCTGCAATTTCGAAGGTGTATGTACTACGCATAAAACGGCTGAATTGTGATTGATGTTACGTGTATGGAGCTTCATGCGCAACACAGTAGGGGTAGAGTCTCTGGTCTCGATTTTACGTTTGTCCGAACTACGCAGTAAACAGAAATGCTCACGCAAAGCATAGTAACGTAACGAAGAGAGGTAGGTTTGTGTAATAGTACGTACGACGTTAAACGTAACGGTGGCTCATGTAGTATCAATTGCCACCCGATGAATGTAACTACATCTGTGTAAGTATTTGCAACTGACTTATTGTGTGCGTTCTCGACGATTCGTACTTCTTGAAGAGGCCAGGAGGGATCATCTGCGTAATTACGATATGAACGTCGCAGATGTGGTTTTTTTACGTAACACAAAAGACTTTCATTACTAAATGAAAAATTTTCTGTAAGGAATTGAAAAAAGAATCTTACAAGCGCGTGACGCGTGAGGAAAATGAAAAGATTTCAATTCTATTTCCTCCTCTTCTCTTTTTTTTTTTCACGTTGTTGAGAAGTCCGATTATCTACACTAGGATATTTTTCCAATTCCCCTCTTCACCCGGAATTAACTGACCCACTTTTTCACCATCGCGTCCAGGATTATCGATGAATGATTTTAATACGGTTCACGAAACACTGCTTGCACTTTGCCGCGATTAGTGCACCCCGATTCGCAGAGCCAAGCACAGAAGCTTTGCTAGTGGTTTTTAGCTATTCGACTATTTCAGAGCAGGATTTTTTCTGATCTTGTTTGATAGAATAGAATAATAATTATCTAGATTCCATTCTATTCGAAACTGAATTAATTGGATTACACTTCAAGAGAATAGCGAGAGATCTGTCACAGGTTTGCCTCGAATTTTCAATTCTTCAGGACAACAGCAGGGAGCAAAAAGTGTAATTATTTCATTTCGTAAAAATGATGATAACACAGGGTTGGGCTGAACTTTAAGGACCTCGCGCAAATCTTTTGTCACTTGGCTTTTTCCCTAATGAGATAAAAATGGAAAGAAGTGGAAAAGAGAAGACTGAGAATAATTAATGTTTCATGGTGTTTCAGCGGAGGAGAAACCTTGTAAAAAGTGCCAAGAGAAGTTCCCAACCCCCGAATTTTTTACCGTCTTCCCTTTTATTCTTAGCTCCTTTATATATTTTAGTCCACCAGTAGAATTCTGTTCGACACAATCACGTCATTACGCTGTAAATGTTCATGAAGCTAAAACGTAATAACAAAAAGTAGACGAGATAACTCACTCTGAATAATTACAGTACAATACCAGAGACAAAAAATGTTTTCCCTTATAATCCGAGTCTCCTTTCTCAGAGTGAATATCAGATCATTAAATTATCGTTTCATCTTCAAAGTACTTTATACTTGAGAGACAACGAATACATTTTATAATCACTCTCGTTCTTAACTCAAATTATCGAAGGCGTTTGGTTCTGACGTTTCTCAGAACCCTGAAGGCAAATTGAAACGCGGCTGGTATAATCGATGTAAATTTCCTTGTGGGAGGAAAAGCGAAGTAAAATTCTACTAAGATCCCAGATTATGGAATAATTCAAACCTTCTCGGAAGCCAGACGCGAGAAACGATCAAAGTGCAAGTCGGCACCTCTGGGGGACTCTCGTCTCCTCTTATAAAATTCGGAGCTAATTATAACTGTAATAATCCTGACGTGGGAAGGAGCTTTGCAGGTACGGCTTATGACTAGAAATGCTATCTGGGCCTCTACACCACAGACCTACGACTCAACCTACTAAAATTGTACGGAGGATCCAGGGTTTCGATTGTCACTGAGAAATAGAATGAGAGGCGACTGATTTCAGGCTAGGATCAACTTTCTGGAAATTTAGCCCTCGCTTAATCCCGCCTCCAATCCACGCAAAAGTCGAAACGATATAGTTGAACTGTATAAACAGTTTGTCTGTGGCTCCCAAACTTCCAGTGTTTGTAATTCTGAAATCTCTTATTTTTCACTGTCTGACAATTCAATCGTTGTTAAACATCCTGCAGACTCTCGAGCTATGATTGTTTTTTATCTTTCAATCGTAGTTCGCGTTCAAAGATTTTCAATGTTTCTTCGACGACCTGGATAATTGGCGGCTTAAATCCCGAGTTCTGGGATCTTGGAGCCTATACAAATTTGTTTTCAACCGTATATCTACGCAGAACGGTGCTAAAAAGTCTAGACGAAATCTCGGAAGAGTTTTATTGAGGGAACTTTGGATGGGCGTTACGAAGGGAAAATCGGGTGGCGTGAAGGATGTATAAAACTATGAGTGAGATACAAGTTTCCCCATGAATTAGCGCTCTCAAAAGCATCATCCTGTGTTACTAACCACATGATAAATTTTCACGAGCAAGGTCCATTTGCGACGGTTGTAACGACGTTTCATAATTCCCAAAAGCTGCCCCTCTGACAACCCTTTGACACTTATAGGATGAACGAACCTGAAACTTTGAGGTCAGGCGTGACCCAACATCGTTAAAGTTACTTTGAATATCGTCAGCATTTAGTCCCTGACCAGAACGACTATGATCGCCATAATGGGATTGGATACTAATTGAAATTTCAACTTCAAAGAGAAATCCTTCCAACAATCATCCAGGATTGAAGTGACGATTTTGGCGAATAACGATAAAGTAATCATTAGGTAAACCCTACGATTCTCGAAATGGTCGATATAGCTGGTTGCTTCAGTTTGCAAGCGGGGAACGAACGAAAACTTGGAAAACCGTTCAAATTCACATCTTTGCCGATCACCTAAAGTCATTTTTTGCTTCAAAACTCTAGAGTCATCCTGACTTGGAAAAACACCATTATAGCGTCAGCTTCGAATCCTGTGGTATTCCACATGGTATTTTTTCTATCAAATACCTTCTGGTTCATTCAAGGGTTCAATCATTTTTCCATAAATAAATCCAAGTTCAAAATAGTGATTTTGGGGTCTTTTAAATCACAACTTCGTCGTTCATTCGGAATCTTCTATCCCCTCTAATCTTGGACTTGCGGTTTAACGTTGTTCAACGTTCGATACCGATACTTTTTTTTCATCTCTGTAGGTGTACCTAACTCCGAGAGTTTCTTCCTTAAGTGCGGGAGCGTCTGCATACTCCTTCACGATACAAAAAGACATAGTTTTTCTTTTCCGTCAAGACAAGAAAGGATAAAGGACCGGATCCAAGTCTAGCCAAGTTTCAACAGACGGACTTACACGACGACCTTGTGAAGGTGCAAGATTAAGATTGTTAGACACGGTTTTCAGCACCGTATTGTAAAGAAAAGTAGTTCTGACATTTTTTTTTCATCACAAAAGGCGCCTGAAGTCGCGAAGACGCAAAGTACAATTTTTTACCTCCTTCCTAATCAAAATTCCAACTAATTTCACTGACAAGGTGATTATTAAAGACCCGAAATACGTGCTGAATCAGATACCCCGTCGCTCAAATCAAATACGAGCTTGATGAGTGCTCCATTGATACCGATGAGAACCTAAATCCTGCTAATTATCATAACCAACAACGTTGTCGGATCGCGGGAATTGGGACAGGGCAAGCGATCGTGTCGAATGAAATTCATCCGACTGTCAAAAGCACTTTAAAGGTTATTTTGAACTTTTATGCGCTTATGTTTCTACCCAATAAGACCTGACCTGGATGTCCAGCTTCTGGACGACCCGCGGGTTCCCCCGAAACTTCTGAGTCCGTATGCCAGCAGGAACTAGACTATCTGCGGGGGGAAAAAATCCACTTTATGGTCCAGGAGCTTCGGACCCGTACGAAAGCTGTGATGTATAGTTTCCTACGCTACAACTCTCTCTCTGTTGGATACCCCACATTGATACCGAGCGGATTTAATTGTCCAGAGGATGGGACCTGACCGTGGATGATTCATTTGTTCCGGTCTTGACCACGAAATGATTCTTCCGAGTCCTTTTTGCGGGTTTGAAGATTTATACTCCCCAAAATTGAAGACATATTTCATTACCTTTATTCGCGCACATAGACGAAATTGAAGATTCCTTTCACGACCGTAACTAAGGGATATCTTGTATTTTATTTATCTTTTTTCTCTCCTCTCTCGTGAATCGTTACGATTTATTACATTCGGAGTCTCGCGCGGTTTTTTTTTTGGCACTATCGGAAATTACCGAGGTTCCTTGACTTTCTAATATTCGACTCGTTCCATGATGCCGGATTATAAAACTTGGTTCGACGGGTTGGGCAGAAAAAATGTCTAAAATTCAAAACTAGCAAAAAAAAGCTCAAGGGATAATCCAGCCTGGGCCATACAGTCCGCAATCTCGCTGAAGTAACAAGTTATTTGAGTCGGGTAGGCTTGATTCGAGTAGGCGATCAGAGAGCTTGTACCAGTTTAATGAAAAAATCGAAATCCTTTGAACGAAATCAATTACGAAGTTCACGAAGCTTTCGCAGGGCTTCTATATTCAAAGAAGTCCAAATGCGTCGAATTCTCCTATAAGTATCAACGAAGAAGCTTTCAATACCTCTCGAAGCGTCCCTAAGCAAACAATAAGAAACGACAAAGCTTCGTTGGAATAACAGGAAGCGAGAAAACGAACGGACGAGCAAGAGGGTGGTTGAGCCTGTGCCAAGCGGCAGAAACACGATTCAGACAGGAAAAGAACCCCAGTAGTCAATCGATTGAGGGAAAAAAATTTCTTGTGGGTTTGCTGATCAGCAATTATTTCGTCAGGGTAAATATTTGACCATTTATTATGATACGCAAATGTGACTTCCGATGATTTCATGCGTGATATCGAATGATTCCAGTTGATTCCCAGTGGTTTGGAATCTTTTGCTTTGATTTTGGATCATTTTCGTTGATTTGTAGTGATTTTAGATTGAATTTGAAGCGATTTTTTCGTGTAATTTCATTCTGATTTCAACTGATTCCTAACCAGGGCGTACCTACAGCTGACTTCACGAGAAACCCGAAAAGGTAAAAGTATGTAAAGTACAACTTACGTAGGTCTACATGGTTGAAATAACGAACAGTGGTCGCAGTGCCGTTTACGACCTCGGCCATAAAATATATCTGAAATTTATAACCAACGGTGAAAAAAAAATTTTAGTGTTACACTCGAAGGTAAAAGTAAGCGAACAAGCAAAATCTTTAAAGTTACAACCTTATCTGAAATAGCAATGGGGGGGAAAGGGGTTGATTGTCGCTTCGAGCGATAACATCTCGAAGTTAACCTTCTATTCTTTCCGGGCTCCCACAATCTTGAGTACTTTAATTTCAATGAATGTCTCCTATCAGTTCCTCAAATATACTCGGAACTGAGACAAGAATCTTAGAGACCTCGGTCTCTGATGTTCTCTGGATTGTCTAACCGTCCCAATGACTGTAGATCCCGGTCTTGTCGAGGGTTGATTAAAACCCTCCAGCGGAAGTTTCCGGTCCCGTTCAACCGACTTTGCCATCCTTACTCGCCATGAATCTTAATCATACTGCGCCGCCATGGTATCCGACTGCGTTCGCATGAAGAGCATGAAACGAGCGCCACAGATTTTAACGAAAAAAATGTCTGCACGTGGGTGGCATATTGTCCCAGTATCCCGACTTCAGTGATACTGATTTCTACTGTTCTCGACTAACGAACAAATGATATCCTCCGTTTTTTTGTTCAACAGTCTTTCGCAATCAGTGTAATGAAACTGGATTCAATGCGATAATTGTACCGAAACAAAAAGCTCACCAATTAGCTTCGGTGATCGATGGAACCCTCAAAGTACCCTGTATCGAATTATCCCCGGAGCTAATGCAGCTTCGTTTTTGTTATATTACGATCGAAATTTATTTGAGTCGATTAGCAGCAATTAGATTAGATTAGCTTGTAGCCCGGCTATACAATTGAGTCAAATGATTCGATGGAGATGAAATACAGAATCAATCGTGTAACCTGCTAGTCTCGATTTTATACCGGGTTTGATACAAGATTGGTATCTGTTTAGTCTAGAGAAAAGCTCCTGGGATCTTTCTCTCATTATGACTGAAAGCTCGACTAGTCCGATGACCCTTCTTCATTACTGTTATCACATTATTATTATTATTATTATCATGATAGAAATATCTACTCTGGATACTCGAATTACCCAATTTGATCCTCTCCCATTAACTTACATATCGGATAAACCTGAACTTCTATTATCTGATTCTATGTACTTCTCAACCCTCTGACATAATCTTTCGATATCTGTCATCCGCGGAACATGTGCACGGTGGTGTTTCTTTTCCAACGATTCATTAGTCAAAACCAAGTACATGTTTGCTTTAGCCTCTCTTTATTCAAGAACGTCCACAACGATCAAGAATAATATTTTTGTTTGCTTACCGATCAGGCAGGGATGTTGTTATTAGATTTCTATGCATTATTGACACAATATCTACAACGCAAAACTAAACGGACTTGGTGAATGTTATATAAATCAAATATAAATGCAAAGCAGATTATTACCATCATAAATTAACGAATACTCAAGATGCCCAAAAATGATGAACTGGTGAGCCAATATTTAGCTATAATGTTATATCAGAATGTGAAAAAAAACTCAAGTTTGCAGCTGTCCGAAGATTTTCTTTCCTCGTGACTCATTGTTAGAAGCGAGTCGTTTGTTTCCTGAGTCGAACTAATCCATCAGCCCTAATCTCACTCTCTTAATTGCCTTCACTTATAAAGTTTCCGCGATTATTCGCAAGCTCTTTACGCTTCGGAAGTCTTTTGACGTTTTCCTTCGAGCCAGTTTCAGGTTTGCATGTACCTAAGACTCTTGCGGTTTACATTGGTGAAATAATTGCTCGAGGAGAGCGTCTCGAGTAGCTAAAAGCGATGCCTCGAGGATCTGTTAAAAATGCGGGTAGTAGATTCGGCCAAAAGTTGATTAAAGTGGCTTCCTTCCTAAAGTGGGATCCTTTTCGCACGATGTTGCTAATGCTTCAGTGCAAAAACCGAGGACCCGAAAGTTTTTTCAATTCGGGATCCCGGAGTGGCGCGATGGTAATGTTTCTCACTTTTTACCTGTCCCACGTCAGCGTGACAGATCTATGCTTGCGTAACACGCGACAGTTTCGTAATGGAGATTACAGATGATTGATCGCTTCAATTCTGTCATAAAATACAACCCATCTCTCAGTGCTAATAGTGGCAAATATTTTCCCCTTCTGGTAAGTATCGTCAAATAGACCTGAAAAATAAATATCACCGGTCATCCAACGGCGTCGAAAAACAAAAGCTTACATTCATTCTGGCTGATAAAAAGCTCACGGTCAATTCTGTCATTTTTTAGAACGCCATCAAGGATATAACATATTGAAGATTGGATTCGATAATTATCGATTATTGATACAACGCGTTTGGTCGCGAGAAGAAATACTTTGCGTTGTCAAAGATGCTTCGATTTTTGCTACTAGCAAATTTTCTCCATCTGACAATGTTATTTTATATAACATATTGAATTTTCGGTAGAGTTAACATCCGCTGGAATAATTTTCGCTGCCTTTTGAACGCTGTTATTTATGCATGATAGAGCAGTTTATGATTTACGTCGGTAGATTTGAACATCGGGATCGAAAATAAGTAGAAAAAGACATGGCAAAGATTATACCCGCGGGACAGGAAAATATCGGATTTTGCTTCCTCGTTGATGTTCCTGAGCTCACACCGATCCCCCCCACGACGAAATCAACTTTTCTTTCCCTCGTCAACACTTTATCGTCCAACAATTGAATTCGAAATTTATTTTTCCGTATTAACTTGTGAATCAACTCCTGTTTACCTAAAAAACAATTGATAACCGTCAGAAGAATAAAAAGTACGAAACAGAAGCAAGCAGGAATACTCTAGAACCAAATGGTACGAATCCTCTTGATGCAGGTAGCCGTCTGGAAACGGTGAATTGGTCTATTGTGGTCATTCCCTTCTATTGCTGAAACTTCGATCCAGAATTTATATGCTTCTTTACGGTTCTGGTTTGTGGGCACGGAATCTTATCGAGATTCAATTTTCAAGTACAACTGAAAATACGTAGGTTAGGATAATTGCGACTGGCAAAGGCGACATTGAGAGTGGAGAAAATATCTGTATTTTCAAGTATGAAAATTGACGTATATGTCTTGCAGTTTAAGTGGGGGAACGACGATGGAGAAATGACGTGATCCACTTTACGCCCTGTCGCTCCTTTCCGCAATATAGGTAGAACACGGTCGTATAAAGTCGAGATTCCAGCCGGGTCTAGTATAGTCGTTATTGCAAATTGTATTCCCTCGGAAATTGTACATCCGGGTTCTAAAAGATAAGGAAATTCGATATATCGCTATATGCCTGTCCCACAATTACACACTGGCTTAAAGTTCCTGACCTCACAATATCGAAAGTTCTGACGGTGGGTCTCAGAAGCAAACAAGCTTCCCAGAAACTAACTTCAATCGGATTAGGAAACTATAAAGCCAGTATTAGTGCGTCGAGCTTATGACGGATTTTCATCACTTGAATCCTCCTCTCATGATCCTCGAGAACAAACTGTGACCCGAAAGCTCGAGGGAATGATACACCTCACATTCACGATCTCAGCAAAGCAATGGAAACCAAAATTATGTGTGGTCTGTGGATATAAAGTGTTGAGCATTGACGTCGAAGAGCCAAGATGGAAATGGAGGAAAAATTTACACTGAAGCAAACATCGTTAGTGGAAACACGGTTTAGAGCACTTGGTGCTCTTTAATGTGTCATTTTTCTACTCTACGGTATGCAGCATCTTCTTTTTCTTCCTCTTTCGCTCGCCATCTGGCTTGGAGCTAAGAGTAGAAAAATATTGTTATATTCACAAAACGTAGGTATGAAGAAGATTCTTTGCTCGGTTTTCTCATCGTCTATTTTATCCTCGGCAAGCCAACAGAGCGCTGCAGCACCAGGATGCAAAACATGCACTCTCCAAAATTAAAGAGGTCGGCGCCTGGAAACGTGGGAACATATTGTGCCTTCCTTCATCTTCGTCTTTCGCCTATTTTTACCTAACCTTTCAGCACTAGCTACCCACTTCAGGCAAGTTAGCAAAGTAGTCAGTCCCCTGGCAATCAGATGGAGAAAAACAATTAAGCTCCATCGTTAAGCCTGTTATCCAAATTGACAAAACTAACGAGATAAAATGTACGATTTTTCAATAAAAAAATGTTCATAATGATCAAAGTCAACAAACTACAAGCCTTTAACCCAAACTTCTTTCTCTCTGTTTCAGGTGAGTTTCACACGAATTCCATTCACGTATTTAAGGATCAGTATCTGCAGCTGGGTATGTATACTACGACCGACATTTGCACCGAAAAAGGTCGTTCAATGTTGCCCTGATTCATTCACCTACAGCTTTTGCCTAATTGACTTTCCACAAATTGTGATATTCTTGAATGTGATTGTCAAGTTCGAATGAGCGTCATCATCCATAAAAAAAAGGGCCTTCATACAGCGTGTAATTATCGAGGGACCTTCCTGCTTGTCGTAAGTCTGCTGGAATACCGTGTAAACATGACAATAGCGAATGGGGTGCTCACTTCTTTGGTCGGCAATTCCCCATTGTGTGCCAACGTGATGCTCAGATTTAATCTACCGTAATATAGTTGTGAGATGAGCCTTTCTTATCCGAATATCTAAACCTCGACAAGATCACCTAGAGTTCTCTGGTCCTCGCCTGCAGTACAATTCGCATTATATACGTGTTATCTGTATCCACACGTACTACCAGATGCTGTCGGAAATTCAATGGAAGCTATCTACTTGCACACAAAGAACATCCTCGTACGGTTTAACGTTAAGTTTGAGTAGTTATACATATCGTAGCCTGAGTCAGGTATTGGATTTTTTTTTTATGTCTGCCCTTCTGTTGGATGAAATTTTGGCTCGTTCACAACGCTGTCAGGTCACAAGTCTTAACGCTCTGTTTGTTTAGTCTTGTTATTTTCATTTGGACCGACGAGCTGACCCTTCTCAGTGGTTTGTAACATTCAAGGAATACGAGGGTGTAGAGAGACGAAGGTTCGTTTTCCGTATGCTTGCTGCACTGCAGAGACAGAAAATGTAATAAATGTCAAAACAGAGATTCCCCTGGTAGAGATATCCGAATTCAAAGCTCTCGACGTGAAGGGGAATTATCAGATTCGTAATACGTTCCCTGAATTGTCTCTCTAATCCTTGTCCTCGCTGGTGGGTGCCAGGAGGAATTTCAAACCTCCTACCATCTGGTTTCATCCCATTTCAATTATGCCGAAAATCTTCTGGCATGATTAATTGTCATATCATCTAAATATTCAATGCATCATATCACACATGTCAGCGAATCAAATATCACTACGTGTCTGAGTGATAAAACAATTTTGCTACAAAAAAGAGTCTGACTGAATCACGCCAATTAATTCAACTCTCAAACCACCCGCTCCTCAGTCCTTTCGTTTTTTGCTCTACAGATTGACGAGGGTCAGTAGGCAGTAGCCAGTAAGGGAAACTTTGTATCAAATTATCTCATCAGTGACTGAATTTTGGCAAATATTTCCCACCTTAGTATAACACTAAGCAACGAAAGCCTATTTATCCTTCACCAAAGCGCGAGATGAACCTGTTGCATGCGGCACAAAACGTGCGTGCGATTACTTCAATCTCTGATCAATTAGAATACAGTCATTTTTTCCATTCGTCAATGATTAAAGTCTGAAAGAACGGTTTCATTCAGTTGAATTTCTAATGACACCTCTGAGCGAGTTGAGCAGCGATAGCCAAAGCTGCATGCAGTACTGGGATCGATATCACGAGGCACAAGAATTCAGGACGCGAATCAAAAGGGCGACTGATTCCCAGGTTCTTTTGCCTCACTGGCCCCACGGATCACGCTCACGACCTTAGGACAATCTTTACAAAGCATTGTGGGACTCTGAATTTTAATACTCCAGTTCTTCAGCGCTAGAATTACACTAAAGACCTTCTCCCCAATTCGCGAGCTCGGGCAACAGAGTATATTGTGTCGAAATAATTGTCAATTCATTATCCATTTGTTTGTGTGGCTGCAAGTTACCCGCATGTGTGATTGTGGCCATCTAGTCTACGCCCATTTCTCGCTAGAATAGTTGAGTGAAAGGTTTTTCCCGCTCGGTCTTCATCTCTTATAGCTATATGGAGGACGATTGAATCGTTTTTTTTTTCCGTAAGTGTTACAAGGCCGCAGTTCGTCTGCATCAGCGTTTTTCCACTTCCTTTTTCTTTTTATCTTCTTCTTTCTACCAGCAATCTGTTTCTTTCCCGCGGTTATAAATATAAATGAACCAGCAATTGCCATGAACAATGGAAGTTAAATACCATGTATACTGCAATTGCAGACTTATGGCAAAACTCTGAAGAAGGATATCAATTGTCATATTTGCATTTTCAATATTTTTATCCCCATGGTTTCTTTATTTGAGATCAGCAACATTTTTGTTTCTTCAGCATATAGTTTTCTTTCCTCTTTTCATACCGTCGATAAATCGAACTTGATTTATCTCGCTCTGTACGTTAGCCAGAAATCGATTTCATCTGAAGTAAGTCTTCATCCTCACTTTTTGATATTGGTTGATAACAATATAAGGACGAGCTAGTTTAATCGATCAGAGGATATATACTCCAAGAGAGTTTTGATATTGCGGATCCAACCAGCTACTAGTTATCGCGATATTGCTCCGGGTGAACAGGGACTAGGGATTCAGACCAGGATAGGAGAAGAATGGATGGCGCCCGGCGCTCCTGGTACCGGAAATCACGGTGCAATATATCGTTCGAGTGCACATATTGCCAAGGATGTAGTATCAGTGTAAAAAATGTTTGTTGTGAACTTCCAACAATGTGTTGGGAGTTTTATTCGCATACAGGAGTCACTTCACATTTTAGTGAAATTAATTCACAAACACGACGAATTTACTACACAATTTTGTAAAATCTGTACACAATTTCGTATTTTCACGATTAATGTATAGTGATATTAAAAATCGGTTCATACATTCAAAGAACATGCATAGCGATTCACTTTGCCGTACTAAATTTGTAATTTTACAAGAGTTTCGTGTAGTTCATGTGCAGTAAATTCACAATCATTTTCACAGTGTAGAGTTACAAGCTTCGTCCTATCCTCTTGCACAGATCGTTTGAGTGTCTGGTATTATTCTATTCATGGTACATGTAATTGGATCAGAACCCTAAGAGAGAATCTGGGTCCATACCGTATCATTGCCCTCCAGGAGAGATGAAAAGTAAATTTCCTCCAACGAGAATTGAGATTTGATTTGGATGATGGGAGAATTATTGAATGATTCTGCAGGAACAGTTGAGTCTCTGAAAAAACTACGGAATGTACGTCTGATTTAGATTAATAACGCGGAGTTTGCTCGTACAGAGACGAAGCATCCTCTGACCTATTCATTTGCTCATTAAGGCTAGCTGATGCGATGCTAAAAGTTTTTGGTAATTATAATTCATGATAAGACTTTTTTCTTTCACCTCTCATGCCCTGAGTTGAATTAAAAGTTGAAGACTCCGTAGACCCTGAGATTACTAGACCATTCAGGTTAAAGTTCCACAGACTAATGGATTTCCCTCCGAGCGTTCAGAAATTTTAGAACAATGTACGAATCAGTCAGAGACGTGCTCCAGCAGGATCTCAAGGGTCTCTTAATAGCTTTTGAAGCAGGATTGGATCCGGTCGAAACCGGATGAATGAATATTCATCTTGAACAACCGCGAATATCACACTAGATTCTAAAAACTCTGTATCTTGCTTCCAGATTTTTTTCCTGACAGACTTTTCTCCCTGCAGTTTTCAACATCCAACGAATCAGGCGGTAATCGCGTTTGCTACGATTCGATAAAAGTAGTAACTCGCAGCGGTTTTGACGAGATTGATGATAAAATTTGACGACACAATTTAAATTCAATACTAAAAGTAAGTCAATTGGACGATTAAAGCAAACTTTGGGGCGGATTTCCTGCAGATGGAATTAGATTATGTCAAAGACACCGACAATTGATCTGTCAATCGCGGGGGAATTGAATTTCGTGGACCGTACTCTTTCACTTTGAAAAATACACTCATCAAAAGAGATTCGGGAAAGCTTTTCGTGCTATGTGGGACTATAGTCAAGATGTTTATCCGGAGAAAAAAGAAGCCTGAATGAAAAAGAGGCAGAAGAACGTAAAGAAAAATACTCCTCTGCTTCTTATCGCAGAAAACGAACCAAAAACCGTCTGGAACGGGGTAGAAAATGGTTGCCAGTAAAACGGTTCACATCCCACTCACAAAGTCGAGCCCTCAAGCGTTGATATTACCTTGGGGATTTTTTTTTTTAGCACGGTTGAAATATGATATTCTCTCAGTGTCTCGTACGTTTTTCACTCTATTTTCTTACCTCACTGTATGTACCGTACAGCATTCGTCCGGTATTACAGAAATGCTCGTTATCTGGTTCCGCCGCGGGTCAAATAACGATCTCTTGTAGAGGAAAGTTTTCAGCCTCTCGTTCCACCATTAGAGTCAAAGAATAAAGTCGGTCTGGTGCAAAATCTTTCTTTTTAGTGGTGAATAAACTTGCTTGGCGCGCTTTACAACTTAACGAAAGCTCGAGACCTATTTTTCCACGAATAGCCTTGAGCTTCGTGTAAGAGAAAAGCTTCGATTCCACTTCACTCTCTCCCAAATTTTCCATCTCATGTCTTGGTTCCAGCAATTCGGACCGTTGCCCCCTTCCCCATCTCATTTTTATTCTGCGATACGCCTGTGAACCGCCTGCGAGTTTTATTGCTTTATTATCATCGTGCTGCAATGGAAGCGAATAAAGTCACGGACTCGAAATAAAGAAAACCTGAGAAAAGTGCTTCTGACATTTGTCAGCCACTAATTTTGTCCTAGTCCACAATTTTAACATCGGCGCACAGCTTGCTTGAAATTCAAACAACCCAAAACGTTTCATGCTGGACGTCCTTGGTGTCATCATTTTCCCTGAGTTTTGAGCATCAAAGTCGGAAGTGGAGAAAACTAGAGAGCACCAACCGTCGCCTTGGAAATGCGCCAGGCGTATTTCCGATAGACGAAGCGTGAAGGAGAATCCAACGAGTTGGATGCTTCGAATGTTTCTTGCGTTTTTTGCCAGGAGACTTACTACCTCGAGGATGCTGTTTTACGCCCCGACTTGCCACTCTATCTCCCGCCAATTATATACAGCTATACAAGTCCTCTTCAGCTACAGAGGTTCAGCGAAGCCGATCCTAGACTGGTATCGTATCATTATTTCCTTATTCAATGGATGAGTGACTGATCCCTTTTCTTCTCTTCCGACTTCGCGAAACCGAAAGTACCAAGCTCAGGATTGAAGCAGCAAGCAAACGAGGGTCAGTAATATTCTGTACTTGTTCTAATTGAAGATGCATCAGAGGAAGAGTAGCAAGGCTTCTTCTGGATAAATCTCGAAGATCGCATATGGGAATGAATTGTTTTATCTCAGATCTTCGAGCTACTGGAGAGTTCTGGTAATTCCAAATCTGTATGAGACGTTATAGCAGCGTGACTTTGATTGTAACTGGTAACGTGTGGAACCTGTTCGCGGACCAGTGAATCAGTTCGTTCATTGCTTCGCTATAAAAGTGCATTTGCGATGCTCTACGAGGGAGAAAAACTACCCTATCCGGGAGTAAATCGCTCTGGGGCTTTTAGCCAGTGCTCCTACCGAAGTGGGAACGTAAAATCAACAAATCACTGCAGCAAAGTGGGCTGTGAAAACAGTAGAAGCTTTTTTTGCCCGTCGATGGTCGCCTGTACTTTTTTATCTTCTCTATCCGACCGGAACATGTCATTACAGATCTGCGTTTACTCAATCATCTCGATTTTGTCGCGGTCAATACGTCAGGAGAAGCGCTGGAAAGGGGTTGCAAGTAAACCAACAAATTTTAGCTCACAATTATTGCAAAAAATACTAGAAATATCATAAAAGAAAATCCATGACAAATCCGTAGCCGCACGTTGGGCGGTCTGATTAATTAACTAGGGGAATTTAATCGGAAATTGAAGCTGGAGTCGGGTTGATTTCAGAGGTTCGTATCAATCAACTATTTTCGATTTGTCTGTATCTACATTCTGCGAGTTGGATAATTTATTGACGTTACGGGGTTCCGTCTGGTGCATCCGTTGCACCTGGTCGAGACCAATAACCAAATCCAATTGACCACATCATAGGTTCGCTGGACGCAGAGCAACGAATAACTGCGTGCGGTTCGGTGCTTCAACCTTCCGATCATTCGTTAATTGAAATCTTAATAGCGTTCGGGCAGAAGTGTAATTAAAACATTTTTATATACCTAGAGTTCGTTACACGAGGAGTCCTGGCAAAAAGCGTAATTGCATAGATTGCATTGGCTTCGTTTTTCCAACGACGATGAAGCGGTTTCGTGCTCGGTAATTAACTGAGCCTTCATTCACGATAAAATGCATTGTTTTTTTAATATCGAATGAAGAATCTTTTTTCACATCCAAGTACACGATGTTCAAGCGCGGTTTATGTGAGGAAATTACGGTTACTTATCGATTAGGTGCATTGCGGCAAATTTCACTACAATAGAGTATACAGTGTAGGTAATTCAGAAAGGGGGGTAATGAAGTGGGATGAAACAAATTGAATAAAGATTCGGAACTGCAGAAGTTTTCGTGCGAAGAACTTTTTCACAATTTCATACAGTCTAGTCGACTCGACTGTGGAACTTTGGAGGAAAACGTATTCATGGTCGATTGGAAAAGCGCAGGCTTGTTCGAAGGTATCTAGAACGAGGTTTGAGTATGGGTTCAGGTATAGCTCATGCAGTATCCACGCTCCGTCGTCCTAGGCGAAGATCTTATTGCATAAACCAGATTTATTGAGTCTGTGGCAGAGTATTTCAATATTTAACTCGCAAGCCCTGTCATCTCTACCTCCGCTCTACTTCTTTTTCTCGTGGAATGCCAGATCAAGTTCGTTTTCTTCCAGGATTCCTAGATCACATTTCATAACTCGATTTATTTCGTTCTCAACCCGAGGAAATTCCGCGACGAATTGGAAATCGAACCTAATGGGTGTCGCCCTTCAGGATAATCATTCAGTTGGCGTTATGAAATTCTCTCCCATTGATGAAACGCCGAGGGCCAGGTTCAAGTCAAAACGACTTATTCAAGACTTCAGACATAAAAAACAATCTCCAGAAATAATCGAGTTTAGGAATCGTATCTTATTGCCAGTATCTGTTTCAGTAGTATATATCGCCGATTGGTCAGACCTCTGCCCGCGAGTAGTAATTGCAGGCTTTTAGTCAGACACTTATTTATCTGGTTTCACCTGCCGAATTTTCAACCCAGCGGGACCATTTCTTATTTTATCTCGAATTCAGAATAGCTAACGAATTTTGAAAATTCTTCAGATATCGGACAATTCATTATGAGCTACTTCCGACCAAGAGAGCAAATGTTCAAGTGAAAATTAAGGCTCGCCGAGACTGAAGAATAGAATGCTTGCCATTAAAACTAAGGACTAATGAAAGAGAGATGAGAACAAAGGAGTAGACATATTCAAAGTCGAATTTCAGTTACATACAGAGGCTCAGAAAACGTTTCAATTAATTAGCAGGGCAGTCACCTTTTTTGTATTCAGAGAGTCTCAACATCCGTGAGAGGAACGAAAAACCCGTCTGGATTAATTGCCTTGAAAGAAAAAAGTCGAGATCTTTTCGGGTCAGTTCGGAAAATTGAATCAAGCATCTCCTCCCCTCCGATGTTTCTCGTTAGTTTCCGAAAGCCTTTTCTTCCGTATTTCTGTATGTTTTTCCCACCGCCTCGCTCTGCTATCACTTTGTTTTACTACGTCGACCATTCTGACGGGGGGATACCTTCGTCGATGAGACTGAATCGGAGTTGTTATGGCATCCGAAAAACTAGAGGAAATGAAAAAAAAACAGTGCTGTACCCAAAGACGAGCGATTCAGAATTCCCAACAAGCTCCGCTTTCCCACACCCACCTAACAAGAATGTCGGATTACCTACGGACAGACGATGTAAAAAATCCCACATAGGAAAAAGACGTACAACTTTTGTCTGTTTTCTGAACGCCACAATTTTGCAATATGCTTTCTATGACTTTGAGATCCTTCGAAAAAGGCGATTCTCGATCGATTTTCCGAGGCGCCCAGGTGAATGTAGCTTTTTGGCTATTCATTATTTCTTTTGAAAATTCCAACGCGAGTTTGAAGAGTAGCCAATATCCGACAAATTTACATTATAGCCATTAGCCATAGCCATTAGCCATAGCCATTATAGAAAACTGATTGTAGTAATACAACAGGCTGTCTTACTCAAGGTAGGATCTATAATAGCCGTATTGGACAGCTGTCAGTCTTTTTTCTGTAACGGTTCGGGCGGGCGAAAAAAAGTTGTTCTCTAGGAATATATGTCAGTACGCAGTCAAATTTCCAAAGTTCTCAACAAATCTCCATACTCCTTTTTTGAATTCCCTGAGAAAAATACCTTGATGATTCTTCGTCCAACGAAATACCCTGAGATTTTCAGGTCCTCCAGGTTTTCCCCGTCGTTGGACACCATGTATCGTCAAAGTGGTCACCCGTCTGGCAACCGGGAAAACCAGGAAATGTCAAGGAATTTTCATAAACTCCTTAAATTTCAAAAACCTTGCGCAGGAAATTCAGATGCTAGCCACCGTCACGATCTGTCTAAACTAGTTGACTATAATTTTTATAGTGGTTGCTGAACGATTCCTGCATGAAAATGTGAGGGAAAAATAATGATTCCAGTCGAGGAAAACCGGGAAATGTCAGCGTCAGCCTGGGACTGAACCAAAAAAGCTTATCAATGACGCTGATATTTTTTGATACACCATGCATACAACATTTTCCTACGTCATTGACAAGGTGCAGCCCTTTTTCTCGTATTCGTCTACACCACTGGAATGTTTTCATTATCTCTTCTTTGACGAGAAGCAGTTCAATCGTCGATTTTAGGTATGTATGCAGTCTAACAGCCACGAAAAACTGATATTCATATTCGACCGGAAGTGTTAAGTCCTGAGGGATGAGTTACCCCGACAGTAACGTTACTGTATTAAAGTAACGAAATTAGAGATGGGAGAGAAAATTGACTCGTGATTTTCCCCCAGAACCCTCGTTCCTCATTCTTAATTTTCACCTCGTTCCGCGGGCGCCGAACACAAATTCGAAATTTTCAAGGCAGGTACGATATTACCTAATTATTCTCCCCTCAGAGACTCGATGTAATCCGTAAATTATGGCCGTGCAGAAAATTCACTCTTTATAATCCGGTCGGAGGCATATTCAAGGCTACGGTAATATGATTTCAATTCAAAAATAGTAGAATCCGATGAAAAGAGAAATTGAGCTGATCAAAAATGGCGAAACCTCAAAACGAAAAAGGAGAATAACCTCCTCCTCTTCTTCGTCCTCTATGACTTTCGAAACGTAATTAGATTCGATCGATAGCATAGATTGAAGATGAGATAGGAAATTCAGACTGAACGCTATAACGTCAACATTCGAAGGAAAGCCCTTCAACTGCGACTTACGCAAGTGATTCGAATTTGGCGGAAGTTTGGGGTGACTGGAGAATAGATTAAGTGCGCATTCAGTATACAGGTACCGCGGGGTGTACGAGGGGATGTGACGCATACAAAACGGACGGTCGCAAGATTGGATGTAGAGAAGCGGATTCACCGCCGTTGGGCTCTACTTCCTCGTATCTGATATCTCGTATCTTCAGTACCCACTGACTTGGCCGGGCCGGAAGAGGCACGGTTCAGTCGTGACACTCCACCAGCTGCCAATTCTATTCGGTAGGCACTATTACGCCTCGAGAATTGAAATTAATTTGTAAATGCTGTTTGAATCATTTACCCTCCCGTTAGAACTTGCTGTCTGAAACTTGACACTCTGAACGATAACGAATTCTGAGAGACGGCTACGATTGATTGTTCGTCTCGAGTGTCTCACAATTTATTAGCCAAAGCAAAATATGTACCTAGGATTCCTAATGTTAGAACGAACCGTTTAAAGATTGTTTTTTTAATAAAAATTTAGGTACCTGTGAAATGATCTCCAACCAACTTCCTCCGAAATTAAAGAGCCTTTCTGATGAAGACAAATATTATATATATTACATACTGTGGGCTCGTCTCTCTAGAAAATGGCCAGCCTGCTTTACCGATACAGGGGAATCGGCCAGTTTCTAGATGAAATCACGGTAAATGAAAAGTCAAATAATTGTAAGGGGGTAAAATATATATATATGTATTGTGTAATGAGTTTAGTCGTTCCATTCATCCTAGTTTGTAAGGCTATGTAGCTACTCTCGTTTTCTGGTGCTTTGCACAGATTAAATTTGCACATGAAGGCCATTAACCCCGCTCAAGTTCTTTCGCTTTTCTGTTAAATATATCTCGGTATACTTGCAACCTGCGTTAATTACCGACTTCCGAAGTTCTGGTTGGAAGACCGTGTTCCTTAGGTGTCCGTATTTTAATTTCAAATACCTCATTGACAATTCTCTATGTAACCTCTGTACCTTAGAACTTTTGATTTGTGACCTCTGGAGAAATCTGAGAGATCAAACAATCTCGTCTTTCATCAGGCTCGGATTTTGGTCAACTCAGTCAAAAACATTTCAATGATACCAGAAGTGTGAAGTCAGAAATATGAGTCAAGTATGAACTTTGAAAATCTATCAATAAAAATTGTATAAGATTACAATTGGAATTTTTTAATCGTCGAATGGTGTTTTCTTCTCAAAATTCTTTGGCTTGTTTTGGCTTTCGTCATGAATTGCAAAGCACAGCCGGTAACATGAGTATCGCTCAGGATTTTCTCCAAAGCATCTCCAAATGAAAGAATATCGCTTAACCTGTGTTTCCGTATCTTTTACGCCACTCAATTTTTTAGGCTTCAGTAAAAATCGCAAACGGTGTCATTCACGTGAATAACTTATAATAATTAGACACGTATCGACAGCCAATTTAACGTAGCCTATTATTTCGTGAGAGCCATACTGCTCAATTAGGACTCCAGCCATTACTCTTACCAAATTGGGTGTAGCGACGGCTAGAGGTGGGAATTACGCGAACCTAGGGACGAATAATATTCCGTACCCAGTAGCCCGTAGAGTCTGGAGTCTGGAGTCTGGAGTTTGCGAGGTATATGTAGTTGCCATTATACGCCATTAAATTCACGGCTAAAAAGTGGAAACACATTCAAAACTTGAATCGTAAAAAATCTCGAGCTTTGATATATTTTGAGAAACTTTTTCATGTTTCTTTCAACCTTTCACGAGAATCGTGAATAATATTTTTTAAATTAAGAATTTATGACGTGAAAGACATTTTTCATTCTCAAAACGCAGATTTCATACGAAATACTACAGACACGGTATTTTTTCGAAGGAACAATAATTGCACGAACCGTGAACCGCCCGCGCCAGCGGGCTGATTGGGTCTTTCACGGAATTCCGTTCCATTGGAATTGTACTAATCGTGTTCGTATTTAAACGAAATTGAATCCTTCGAGTGATATTGAAACAGTTGTTGAAACACAGGTGAACAAAAAAGTAATTCCAGGGTGATGAAAAACTGTGAAACATTTTTTGCAAAGTCGTAAAATGTGATGCATTTGATAAAGCTGAAACGTCAGTGCAGTAATTTCAGCCGCATACGCTTATGCTTCTTTCCGGTCGTGGAGTCTCTCCTTTTTTCTCCATGTAACTGTCAGCGTTTATATTGCATGCAGCATGAAACGGAAAAAAGAAGATACACTGAGTGAATAATGTAGACATATCTGAGGATTAATGCGACGCTGAAAGTTTCATATCACTCAATTATAGGTGAGGAGCTTTCAGATTGCTATTGCTACCCCTAATTTTTGCCTACTAATTTTCTTCTTCGAAAATTCATTATAAATTGAACCACGATTTGAGGAATGACGATTCAAAAATTAGTCACTCAGGTATAGTATTGAGTGACGTCGAACCACCAGAGCCGCATGCATCCTTAGAAATGATTAAATGCGAGAGTAGGAGGTTTTTATTTTTCCTGGAAAAGTTATGATAATCATTTCGCGAAACATACTGATCCCTGCATACATTGGAAAGAAGGAAAAAAACCACGCGCTGCTGCAAGTATCATTTCAACCGTTTAGCCGAAGTGTCACTTCGCGGAGCCCTGCCAGGCACATCTCTCTTGCGGTACGGACTTTCGAGACCTGGAAAACTGCCAGATGAAAATATTCGTATATAAGGAGAAAAAAATTTCTCATCTCTGCCAAAAACTCCATCAGATGGATAAATTATTACACACTGTCAAAATACCCGGGGAATTGCTGTTTTCTTATTCATGGAAAACTCCTCGAATTGAACAACAAATAAATTGCAACATAAGAGTGAATGAATACCCAGCGAAAATGTCTACCACCTTTGGCAGTCGCGATAAGTGGGCAGGAATGTGGAAGATAATGGAAAAAAAACTGGAGAAAAAACCGTATGAAACCCAGGAAAAAAGGAAACGAATTTAAAGAATTGAGAAACGTTGAGAATTTGACGTTAATAACAACCCCCGTTTCAAAGGTAGCCGAAACGTGGGGGCTAACACTTGCTGACCATATCTTGCATTTCACTAATCGCCTGTCACCAAGATAATGTGCAAAGAACGAAGAGGGTCGGACCCGTCCGTCCATCTGCACCCATCGACCCCCTGTCTACGTGTAAGTGGTCGTTCCTGCATCCCTTTCGATTTCCATTCCTTGGTCGGTATTCGCGCGGTATTGTATCGAACCACGGAACACTCGGAGGCGTTCAAGCGTGACATCATTTGTCAATCGACACCCTCTACCGTTCCGCGACCCCACTTGACCACCCCATTTAGCATTTTCTAGAGATAGACGGAACACCCAGAACACTTGTATACTGGACTGGTTAGCGTTCGTGTCGATATTTGTCAAAGCTAAAGAACAATTCGCTATTCTGTTCAGACCCATAGATTCGTCGAAATAGCGATAAATTCATGTTTAACAATCGCAGATTAGAAATATGCAAGCTTTAGACTTCCAATGTTCACATATTCTATTTTATTCTATTAGGAACCTAATTGTCATAAAAAGTCAAACAGAATCACAAATTATTCAAATTCTGTGATTTTAATAAAGATTTTGTCTAAAATACATAGTAGTGGTCCAAACGAAAAACACCATTCCATGTCATATTCTATGTGAAAGCTCATGAAATCCTTCACAAAAAAGATCATTACTGTCTCTCCTGTAGAATCGACCGTTTCGAAGATATATGTACATAAAAGTCAGGGTTGAGTGACATTATGTTCATCGCGATTAGAAGATTAAACCAAGTTCAAGATAAGACCACACTTTTATCAATGCTTGCCACAGAAAATTTCAGAGTCAACAAGAATTTTCGCGAGTTTTCTTCCACCAGAAAAGTCGAAATCAACGCTATCCCCACACGCACAGGCACACGCACGCATACAGTAAAAGTCGAGCAGTTTAACGAGGAAAAAATTTCGGCTGCAATTAACTCTAATTTCGCTGCACGAGAAAATTCTAGAGTGTAATTAACCATCCCAAACCCTAACCATTCTGCTATCTACCAGCGACCGGACAATTCGCGAAAGCTCTTGCGGGTATTTCTAGGAAAAAGGGTGGCACTGGATAAATGGAACCGAGAATATCTCGGAGAGTGTTCTCATATTGTAATGATTAATTCCAGCAATCTTCTCGCTGTCATTAGTTACACTTTCGCAAGACACAGTTGATAATGTTAATTGCGAATGTGTGGCTTCACCAACCACCGACTGACTCTGGAAAGCGTAAAGATCGCTCCATCTGAATCACAGTTCCGTATTTGCGGGGTGGTTTGGATTCTGTATGTTATTCATACGTACTTTTAGGGGCACACAAGTATAAAATTGCATTACTAAATTGGCCTTTTGCCAATCAGTTGATCCTTGGATAGGAGCAGCAGCGCGGTACTGTTGTTACATGATATACGAAATAGGTATTGCTCGTATTTTTCGTTAATATCCTTTTTTATCGACTGTCTAGTCTGCCTACCGACACGACCTAGCCGTTAGTGAATGTTCGTAGACTCCTTTTCTTGATTTCAAGATTCTATATAAATAAAAATTGTATTACCCTGTACCGACATGGGAAATAGTCGCGAAAATCTTATAGCTGATGAAAATTGCAAATTGAATTGGCTTCAAACATTATCAAATCGAGAAGACGAAGAGTATTGAAATGGAAGTGTTTTAATCAAAGGTGTAGAGGGGACTAGAAAGTTACCGACATATAAAACAAAGCCAATCAACGTCCAGAAACGATCCATCTTTCTTCCAAGTCACCTGCTACATTGTGAACTTTCTTCCCTATGCTAATTAAAAGTTTTTAAGTACCCATCAGCCTAGGAGATGAAACTGCATTGGCTTTCATGAAGTTGCAGAACTGAACTCCTCTAAGAAAATTATGCTTAGATCGCCTTTCTTACTTTAAAGATATATTTTAATGATATATCAAAAACTTTTTATGGTAGTCCTGAATTTACGTGTATGAAAACAGGCGTCGAAAAGTGACTTTTGAATGGCTGTGCTGGTGAAATGCTTATTAATGAGCATCACGAACGGTTCTTTCTGCTGACCCTCAATCAATTCTGAAATATAAACTACATTGCATTTTTTACTTTGAACTTTATACGGTGAAGAATACTCACCTGCGGGCATTACTTCACTTCCAGTGGCCCTTCGCCGGTAATATAACGAGGGAAAAGAGATTCTTTAGGGAATAAAAATGCCTGAGCTAATACGTCTCCTGATGTTGCAGCGTTATTTCATTTTAATGATACTATTATTCGAAATAGTGGTCTTCGGGGAAATTCCTGACAAAAGTAATGGGACTATGCAAATAGTTTCTTAGGTATGCAGAAGAACACACCGGGGAGGACCCTGTCCTAACTCACTGGAGAGATTACCGCTATTCTTTTGTAATTTCCAAGGGTGACAATCTCAGTTGTATTCAGCTTCAAATGTCGCCCAGGGTCTTCCTTTTCTTCGTGCTTCCGGTACTCCCTTCCTTCCTTCTACTGTTTACTATTCCTTGGAGCTTTTGTTAAGTCAGACAAAGAAAACTTTGGGAAGGATTTTTATTTAATTTTCTGTACAAATTTTACCCAAATCTACATCAAATGATAAATTTTCATTACTTGCGGTAGTAAATTTCGTTGATTCATTTTCATATCAAACCTGGATCAGAAAGAAATATTTATTTCACTATATTTTTCGATGAAGTTTACCGCTGAAAAAGTGCAATAACTTTTTCAATCTAAACTTTTGAACAGAATTGAAGTAAGTGTAATTGTAGGTTTGATCAGATATTGTGCGCTGTAATAATCGTCAAAATGATTACAGTTTTCCCATAAGTTGTATCTATTGAAAAAGAAAGTAAACGCTGCGGGTGGTAGATGATATTTATTGGTAGCCATCATATCTGGTGATTTATTTGAGTATCCTGGCGGAAATGCCGCGAAATATGGGGCCTGGGTTTATTACGAAATTTTGCAATTAACGATAATCGCGATATAACGATAACAGCTCGAATCTATGGCCCCTGTCCCCCCGAATGACTTAATCAAATGCTTGCGAATATCCAAGAGAAGCTTTGGACCAGGATAAGCCAACTTCTGCATCCGGTCAAACAGAATACATTAAAGAAATGAGAAAGTGACAAGAATTGTGGAAAGTAGGAAAAAAAGAAAATTGAGATATTTTTCACATCTTGAGTACACCTAATTGTCCGTTTTTCGTAATTCCCTGTCAGATTTTAGTACTCCTTTGCCTGTAGAAAAATAATTAGAGAAGCTCTCGACCGTATGCTTTTTGTGTTTGAAATCGCACCCACCCTTTTTCCAAGCTATCGCCTTGCAGTTCTAAGTGCCTCGTATTTCACTGTAAAAACATCCCTTGTAGTTACTCCGACGTGAACAGATTAAGCGACTTGGTCACCCCTAGACTAAACTTACTGCAAATTGCAGTCGGCCAGACGCGAAATTAATGCGGATCTCATAGAAAAGCTTATGAATAATTTTCAAAACGCTGGCTAATTCAGGCTAACGATGGAAGTAAAAATCTTTCTGCAATGGCTACCATAATTTAATTAGCTATTAAATCAATCAAATGAGACAGAATCTGATTATTGGAATGATGATTCGATTAACAAAGTAGAAGATGGAGGTGAAATTTGATAAACGGTCGGAACTAATTAGGGTATCGATTACGTTCATCTAGACCTAAGTTTCATGGGAGAAATCAATTAACGGAAGCTGCAAGAAATTGAGGGAAACAAGTAACACGCCTGAGTGAATAAGATCTTCAGACAGTGACTCAAGCTTACGATTAGTAAAGCTACTCGTCACCGAGTAGTCGAGCTTTCAGCAATAATTGAGCTACCAAACTTCGCTTCAAGATCCGAGAACCAACCATGGCGAAACTGCTGAAGGATTTTCGCTCTTGAAAACTTCTCTTTTAACAAGTCTCAAAGTGTGTTCACATTTGGGAATTTACTACAGATAAACTGATACGTATCGATGTGAAACTTCCACCTTTGAGTCAAAGTACTTACCTCTATGCTACTCAGACTTGCGACCTGGTATTAGGAACGTAATTCGACGCGAGTGCATCTACCGACTTGAAATTCCTGAATCCGGAACTAGTTCACAACTTAGTTTTCTCGGAGACTCGAGTCAGTCTCTGGAATTATATTGGCCTAGGGGCCGTAGCGCCGAGTTGTTATAATTGCAATTGATAGAAAACCTGAAAAAAATCCATAATCCGCAAACCACTTTTAACAACAATCCTCTTCATTTTCTGTTTCAGGCTAGACGGTGAGAAATTCGACCTTATAAACGTGAGTTACTTCAATTATCGTTCTATAAATACACACATACTTGCATTACTGATACAATTAACTTGCATTCTGCAAAATTCGTTCGGCAAAATTAATCACATTAGCACAGCGAACAAACCACATCTCAACATTCGTTCGGTTGATTCCCACGTCGATTACATAACGATTAAAGTCTGAGAATATTGCAGCATCAGGATAACGTGAAGATGAGTCGAGAAGAATGAGGAGAAGAAAAATCAGCTTGATAGAATGAACCCCTTTTCTTCCCAAGATCCCCGTTCTCTCGACGTTGAAAGCGTCGGTAATATCGGTGAGTGGGAGAGAAGCTTTCGCACGTAGAAACGGGAAAAACGAAATGAAAAACCACCAGACAGGATTATAAGAATGAGAAGAGAGACCGTTAAACCGCGATGGAACGGAGGTGTTAAGGAAACCCTTAGGGGTACAGAAATTGCAGTTTCAGCCTCAAGACGTCCAACGTCGCGACGTCGACGCTTTCCGGATTTTCTCACACTGCTCTAAGCTTAGTTTTTTAAAAACGGAAGATAAAATTCCGAAACACTTCAGTTTGGTGGGAAAATGAGATGCAATGTTTCGGATGGAGGTGTGTTGAGCGTCTTTTGAGGCTCACCCTCTCAGAAAGGGAGACGGGTGTCAGACCGCAGAGAGAGGTTGTGGCGTTAAAATACCACGTCATCGCGAAACCTGGAGGGAGAAAGAGACAGAGAATATTCATTCGAAATCAACGTGGACGTAGGCAAGTGTACAATCAGTACAGTGAAGAGAAAAGAAGAGAAGAGAGAGACCAGCTTATACCTTCCGAGACGAGAAACTAACAACGGCGTTTAAATTCATTTCTACCCATTAAGCTCACAGCTCTCAAACTCTACTTGGACTCATTCCACCGAATCACGTTTGTTTAACGACTCCCTTGAGACCAGACGGTTTTAGGACTTTTTGTCTTAAACGAGAAATATCAGAACTTTGACAACGCTGACAGGGATGATAATGCTTTTTCCAGAAAAGTTTAGAACACTGTATTGGAAAATTGTAATACCTGATCGAACGAAAGCTCTGAATATATTCACTATGAACGCTGCGTGGCGAGATGATGCAGGGTTAAGTGGAAGAGCAGAAGCTCGGTAGAACGGAGTAAATTTGATCCTGGAGTGAAGAGCAATTAGAAGCTTAACTACAGTGAATCTATTCAGTAAGGCCTGTTATATAATCGTGAGAACACCAAACGAATGTGAATTCCATTGCCTGTCACGATAAGAAGCGCCGAATGCTTTCAGGCTGGATGATCAAATATTAGCAGCTCCATATCTGCAGCACGGTGCGACAGCCAGCGACAGGATGATCATAGGAATAACAACTGTTTTATGATCAAGAAGATGACGATAATTTAGATGAAGCGATTCACGGAATGAATTTCATATCGCTTTTCTTTTGGTACGTGTCGAAGTTTTCACCGTCAAGAAAACAATCCGATTGAAAAACTTTCGCTTTTTTGGGACTGTAATGTTTCAAGAAGACCTGAACATGTTGATTTCGGTATTGCAACCAAATTCGTGTGATTCCTCTTCGAATGTTCTATATTTCATCAGCGTTATATTTTGTTCTTCAACCTTATACAAACCTGAATGGATTGTGATGTCAAACCCTTAAAAATTGAATACGTTGATTTGCATTGAAAGCTCCATGACCTCCTCTGATATAACAATACGTGAATCAAAGTCTCTGTAAGCGAGAAAAGTAGTCGGAAAACTTTTCCATCCCAGGCTTCACCTTTCGTGGAGCTGAAATGTGAGTGGTGACCTGATCAACTCGTAAATCGTATTTTTCACCAGGATTTGTTTCTACGAGAATCTATCGGGCGTTAAGACGAACCAAATTCATTTGATTCATTCGTCTTCGACTGGAGGGAGATTATTTTCTCTATAAACCCCAGAAGAGACTGAAAAAAACTGATACGTGGTACGTCCACCACGATTAAATTTATTCGAAGCTAATTGCTCCATCGGATAAGAGGATTTGATTTCGAGTTAGACCCCTGGACCGTGGTAACGAAAAAGGTTCACGATTTTAACCAACGCTGGAACATGAACATTCGATCAAATCTCCATAATTGTTGTGGATGGAAATGTGTTCGCCGTTTTTCCACAGAGTTTTGGCGGTTCTAGTTCCTTTAGCACGTTGCTTTAACTCATCGGTGTATCGATTCGACGGAGCCAAACTTGCGAGCTATCGAAGGTACGATTTTCCAAGAACTTAGAGATAACCGAGACACTTAGGTGGTTTCAAGTTTATCCGTTCGCTCTAACTTTGCGGAAGGCAAGCTATTCGGGCAAAATTACAGATGTAATACTCGTTCATGCAAAGGTATATCAAGCCTGGATGTACGCTTTACTCCACCGTGAACGGCTTCTCATCCTCCGAAACCCTATTGGCTGGCAAAGCTCGAGTCCCTTTTTGTTTAAATCACCTGCTAGTTATCCGAAGCCTAATATGCTTGCTTCATGAATGAAATTGCTATTATTCAAATCGTAAATATCCTCAACGCTACCTCCGTATTTGTAAAACACCGCATGAGCTGCCCAGCGTGAAAAAAATCCTTTTCCCTTCCAATCCTCCTACCAGATTGCGGTGTATCTGTGTTTTGCTGATATTCTCTGATACACTTGTAATGACGGAATATTCAATCCGAAAGAGATTGAATTTAATTTGATACGGATATCCGGTGCGTAGCCCATTTCGTTGGTTGTTTTCTTCGTATCTCCATCCACAGAGGTTGAAACTGGGAACTTGGTAACTGGATTAAATACACCTTGGTCGAGGAGGAGAGGCTCCTGGAGAAAGTGTAATGAGAAATTCGAGGCAGATCTTCGGTAGTTAGAAGTTGAAAAAAGGGAAGAAAAGGGAGAGAAAGCTATCCCGTTTGCTGATAAGGGATCAAGACTTGAGAAATACTGTGATAACGGAGAAGATGAACGGTAATAAGGAAGAAGGGTGTCCTCCGTTAAGCAGAATAAAGTTTGAAGCCGCCGAAAGTTTTCAAGAAATTTCACTGTGCCTCAAAATTTGTGCGCAAGTGGAAACCGAGCCAGGATGAAAAATCATATTTTGGACAGTGGAAGAGAATAAAAGTATCGAGGAAATCTCTGAAATGTAAATTTACGTTCTAAGAGGTTCTGGTAATTGAGTATCGTTGATAAAACTCAATATCGGGTAGAACGTTTGCTTCAGAGGAAGTGGTTGAAAACTTCGTTCTGCCTCTTTGAGAACGTTGCAAGACGTTCATGGTTTGATTCTTACTGCTTTTATTCCCCGCACAGAGTACGAGATGAAATAGATTTCCACGAATCATTTGCACCGCTGCATTGAAGTACTAAAAAGCTTGCCTTCACGGCTCGATACCTAACCATGTGTGGAGGATCAGGACTCCGTGTCGGCCAGTTGAAAGGAAATGTGATGGATATCTGCAGCAAAAGGCCGCAAAAAGGATGTATAGAAGTATTTTGCGGCTTGTTACGCTACATTAGAGCCCTGAACTGGATGCATCGATGCCCCATACTGCCGTAGAAAGCTCGCTGAAATAAAAGCTCTACAATTTCACGAAGGAACACGTTTACTGTGAAAATTGTCACCATCAAACGTTTCATTTTTTTCAACGTTTCGTTCATCATCTACTGTTTTCACTGCGCCGCGCAGACGAATGACACCATCAGCCCCAGAAGAAACGATTTCAGTCATGAACAAGTCTCATCAGTGAGGGGAGAACTTTGGCACCTAGAAGCTTTGTAATAACAATTTGTTCCCTTCGCCAAAACTAGAAAACTGGAAGGCAGGAACATCTTCAAATTTGGAAGAAGACAACATCACTTGAGTCGTTGGTTGCGTGACGAGCTTCGTTCAGTCATCAGGGCAGAAAATTGATGCAAGCTATTCGACCCCATTTCGTCTTCTTTCACTTTTTTCTCTGTCCTGTGGTAAAACAATACGTTCTACGAGTTTCGTATGAATCGCGTGTCACGAGCTATTCTCCTCTCTACTCGCCTTTCTCGACACGAATCCTTCACCTCTTGCGAATCAGCTATTCCTAACGGGGCTAGAGTCTGGACAACAACAAAAAATTCGCGAGCATAGATTCGTCGTAGATAAAAACCTGGATGCAACAAAAACAGGGGAGACAATCAACTAAACGGTTTAATGTATATATACGTCTGCAACTTTTCTGATTTCAGAACACAATTCTACCCGAGGCCGTCCATTTTTGGGAAAGAGCACTGATGGTTCGAGAGACCAAAAATACGATACGACTGAATCGGTGAGTCGAATTATAAACTAATTTCATTAGCATAAAGTAATTGGGGCGATTCATCATAACTGCCTCTTGAACATATCAAGTATGGAATAATAAGGTACGCATAATTTGTGTCTGCAACCAAAATTCGTGGGGAAGGAGTAGGCTCGGATTATGCATAACAGAAATTCGTTTTTCCTGTTGTCAGGGGTTGATTTATCGCCGGAGACTTTACGCAGCGCTGTTATCCACCGTCGCCTTTCTATTTTATGCAAATGCTTGGTTATTTCTTGTCTCCATGTGTCCTGATCGATTCCAGCTAGCCGAAACTAAACTGGAATAATTAATGAGCGTTATTCAGACTCGAGATCACCGAGGAAAATCCTCACTCCTACCCACCGTGGATGCGGGATATTTATTCATATCTGCTTTCGTGAAGTTTAGAGATGGTGAAAAAGCATTCTGTCTGATTTTGGCAGTCTCTGGAGCAAGAGAAGAACAAGAGATTGTGATGTGAATAGGTCTTCGAAAATTCAGTTTGAACTCTGTAAATACTTTTTTTTCGGACGTAGGTATAAATAAAATAGAATGTCGAGTAGCTGATGGATGAAATGAACAAACTCGTGAAATTGTATCTAGAAATGGGTTCCAGTACACGCAGGGATTCTTGGGAACGAGGTTCTGAGGACCAAGAAGGATTCGACAGAAAACAAGATTCCAATTAACGGTCTTCGTGGTATTCTTCTACCTTTTTAAACTTGAATCCAGAGTTTCACCGGTTTGTGAAAAATATGGCTACGAATACGAAGACCGTGGCCGGTGAATGAGATCCACGATCTGAGCCCCTGTATGACAAACGGCTATTCTCTTGACCCAATTTTGTATAATGCCATGCGACCGCGTAACCCGTGTTATTCTAGTCTAGGTAACCTTCTGAATAGTGCCTCTCTCCTATTTCTTGACCGAAAAACAACAGCCCCCTCCCTTATTTGTGCGGCAGCCTCTGTTTACCCTGAACCAACAGATTCGCCCTGGTGGTGGTTTATACTGATTCCAAACACATTCCTGCCCTCCTCGTAACAAGACCCGCTTCAAATCTTTCACCACTTGATAAATTATTCAAAAATAATTTCAATGTCGAAGAGAGAAAAGCAGGGAATCTTCTCATTCGTGATAGTCGCGCGATTAAAATCAACGCTCGACGCAATTCAATTTGCATGTGCAAGCGCTGGGATTAATCAGACAAGACTGTGTAACATTGAACAGCTGATCACGTCCACAGATGTCACGTACTTCCGTTACCAATTAACAGGATCGCAATACACACGCGAGTTGAGTTACACTTGCAGCAGTTCTTCAACGAACGACTCCTGCAGGACTCTGGGTCCTCTGAACAGCGCCGGACTTATGCCTAGGCACATTAGGCACTGGCCTAGGGGCCCGACCTTGTAGGGGGCCCCGTCAGGGGCCGAAAAAAAATTAATGAAATATTATTTGATTAAATTTGATTAAATGATAAATTATTACCATTTTTGTTTTATTCAATAATTTTAAAAAGGGGCCCCGACTCTATTTGCCTAGGGGCCTTGGGTTTCCATTTCCGGCGCTGCCTCTAAGCCTCGGGTGAAGAGCGAAACCGTGTCATTTTATTTGTACACCCTCTACGTGCCTGTGCTTTATTAGCGAAGCTTCGACCCCGAGGTCGGTGATGTAGCGCCACTTGATCGCGGTCGACCGATCGATATCCGTACTAGTCCCTAGTCCCACTTTTAGTCGGTGATCTGGTAGCTTTAACTTGAGTGATTGTTATAGCCTGTGTTGAATCCGGTTCAACGAAAGCTGCAATCGTCCCAGTCGAGTTTTAATTCACTTTACACCTCTGGTATCGAGTAAGTGTCGTATAATTAATCCGCATGCTGTGAAGGCGAGTGGAATGCTTTTTGCTCAGAAATGTTTCAACACGTTTTTGTACCCTTTATTGTCGCCAATGAGACTAGAAATTAAATCTGTCACGATCTGCTGAATCTGCTAAGATCCCAATACTCTGACATTAAGGGTTTAATGATTGTTCACGAATTACGTCTGAGGAAAAGAAAGACAATTGATAGAAAATGGAAAGCCCATCATTCTTAGGTTTCCATTGAAAAACTAGTAGATTAATAATTCGATAGCTCGGAAATCAATCCAGATATCGATTTTGTTATCGAGTGCTTGAACAACCCAATGGAAAATGTTCAGTTTGTGAATGGGAATTGGATGAATGAATTGAACAGAAAAATAGAGGAGTGGAATGTGGCGAAACTTGAGGAGCAGGGGTCGGTTAATCTCAAAGATTAATTACACCGGATGCCAGGAGCTTGGTGAATAAACAGATGGCTTTTGATTATATTTGTTGAAAGTTAGCCTTATGTACCTTGTACCATGGTGAACATTTTTATAAAGTTTACATTTAATTAACGGTGCATGTATGTACAGCGTGATTGACCGCGTTGAAAACTTTTCTCCGAGATGTGTAACAATTTCTCTGCAGCTGACGCTGAACGGCAGTATAAGCGAGTCATGTTGCTCTATTTATGTAACAGAGTACACTGCCTGATACTTGGAACATCAAAATCTCTAGGCTTTTGCAAGTTCTTTACATTTTTTTTTTACTGCTTTCCCCAATTCCAGAACATGATTTTCATTCTACTTTCAGATTCATTCGTTTGCTACAGTTTTTTTCTGCCTCTTTTTTATGTCGTTGAATTCCAGTATGTACCACCGATACTAAGATAACGGTAATAAGATGAACGGCTTTGACGTCGATGGTCGGTCTGAGATCAGTCAGCGAGGAGATTCGGGTGCCCAGTGAACTTAGGCAAATTGTATTCAACCCCGAGATCGTCCTTGTAGAAAGGAAATTTAGTTTCGTATCGTTACTGCAGAGCTACATTCTCGTTCTAGACGAAATAACCGTTGGAAAATCATACAAATTCAGAACCTTACGGATCAGTGAACTGAGTAGTTCGCGTGTATCGTCTCCCTGTACCTTTTCCCTCAAATAAAAAATCAAATATCGACTCAGATTTGATTTTTTATTCCCTCAAAAATTGTGTCACGGCATGAAAGGAGATTAATATACGAAATCGGCCGAATACGCATACGCTTATTCAACGGAACAAACTTTTTCCACGATCTCTAACAGTAGCCAACTTCCGTCTTGCGTGCTCGACGAAGCCTGAGATCGCGACAACTAATGTTCCAAACCTCCGGTGTGCCATGTTTCTACACTTAGTCACAAAGCCTTAGATTAATGTTCTCCCTTGCCCGAGAGAAAAGCCCGCCATGGCTAATGTAGCGTAAGCACACGATACACACTCGATTCCCATAATGTCCCCCAGAGGTTTCATTTCCTTTCTCCAAATAAAAATTCATTTGTCCGTCAAACCTACATTCGCGCATATTTCAGGAAAGTAAAGAGAAGCTCGAAGATGTAATGGAATGAACTCATTTTGTGCGGAAGTGTTAACGAGACAAGAACAACGACAAGGTGAAGACTGGAGGTATGAGAATGAAGTACAGGGGTGGTTGTTCAAAGACAACTTTGGAGGATATTGCCCCAGCTTCTGCATCATCCGTAGGTACGAGGTACGAGGAATGAGATGGCTTTGGGAGATGGGGAAATGTGGGGCCTTCTGCACAACCCCTGAAGACCACGAACACCGCAAAACAAGACTCGTGAACCACGTCAAAGAGACGTACGTTTACCTACAGCCGAGGAATTAAGGGAAAAAGACAACCGCAAGGTCAACCTCTGCAAAATACATGATCGAATGATCAATCCTTTGAGTATCTAGTAATATTTCCGTACTTCGAACCGGCGTGAATAATTATGGTCCAAATTGAAAATATTGATGCAAACATTGATTAATTCAAAGCAAAATCGCCAGTGCGTATTATCGAAATCACATTATAAAGGAATCAATTCTACTCGAATTTCAAGTCTTCTTTCGCAACGTGAACCGAGAATATTGATAATATTTCACGAGCTGAAACTTCGACTAATGAATTTCGCTCCAATTATTTTTGTAGTACATGATCCGCGGATCAAATTCTATTCAATCCACTCGAATATTAATTACCTGCTGTAAAGTAGAGCTCGGACCAGTGTTCCGAGAAATGTAATTGATGCTCAATTTTACAAAAAAAAAAAAATAAATAAATAATCATAACATTCAAACAGCCTCACAGATTCACAAATGCAGCAGTCTGAAACCGATTACGACAAAATACGAGGCTGTTTTCAAAAGCTGGCGTCAAGAGCTGTCGAAACTTGTGACAGATCCCTACTTTCGAACCCTTGAATAAAGTAAAATACATAAATTTGAATCCATCAGGTCAAATTTGGTTAAAAACCACACATACATTTTCCCATTCATAAATAAATGCAAAAGTAGTCTGTCTCCATGCATCTCACCGTTTGCGACAAATGTCTAAGTAGCACAAGCCGCGCATTTGTCCTCCTGGCGCAGTAGAAAAGCCGCTTGTTAGTCAGCCTGCAATATCTAAACCACCGTATGTATTTCGTTTCCAAGTGAACGCGACGGGGCTCCACCGCGTATGGTTGACCTTTTATTCATTCTACGAGAAAAGTACGTAAAGATGAATGATTCTCTTTTCCAAAATCAGGAATATAACTAGTTGAATGTAATTCATCTGTGCAGTGATAGAATAAATGCAATACTTTGGGTATTGTTTCATATAGTGTTGGTATTTTATTCGTGAATTTTGTAGGCAGCAAGCGTGGAGGTTTTTCTGCGTTAGTTGTTATATAATATTTTTATGAAGCCTGCAATTTCCCGTTGTTCGGAAAATTGTTCACCCTCAGGTTCTATGAGTCTACTCGCGGCTATACTCCAGCATTTCAGTTTATTACCTCAATAACGGGGATCTTTGTATGTATGCTTACTCACCTACGTATCAAAAGAACTTGCTCTACAAAAAACGTACATAATATGCATGACTCGTAGTATTGAAAAATGTGGAGGTTCAAGTAAATTTATTTATCGATAAATTGCCTGTTCCGTTCCACCCTTGTATCTCGGAGGTGAAAAAAAATCCCCGAATATCAATTCAAAAAATGGAATAATATCGTTATTGGATGTCACCGTGTCGGAAAATGTTGCTTCTGGCCTGTTTCCTTTCCTCGGGGGATCTGAAGACGATAAAACTGGCTTTAGAGCGCGCAGTATTTCTGTAAGGGCTGTGATTTTCTACCAATACGTCTTTGTTGCTTTTGAATTCCACATTTATCCATATATTACTCCACACGCGGATTCATAGCTGAAAAAAATTTGACGTATTCGTTCGTGAAAGTGATGAGAGAATCGAAGCACGATATAATATTCATCATAACTCGTTTTGTTTCGCTCCATTTCGAAACATGTACGGTTAAAATTGTCGAGGATACGAGGCGAGCCCACATAACGCAATTTTTTATCTTTGATACTGTTTTGGGTAACCCAGAGCGAAACCAGACCAGAGCCTGACACAGCAGTGTTGGGCCGCCATTAGTACGTCCACAGAATAGTGCGATAGCTGTCGGATGGAATGGTAAAGTGCAGCGTATGCTACGTATAGGGAAACGCATTCCTTGATTGCAAGGGTTCAAGAAATAGTAGATAAAAAAATCGAGGTCAACGTTAGCACTCTCTGAACCCAGTCAATACGTACACGGTCAAAAAAACTGCACGCTTCTGTTGTACCTCTGCATGGTTTCAGACCGCTGAATGCTGGTATAAAAAAATCGACTTCGTAATTATGATGAAGTTCCAGAAAGACGCATTATATCATACAATTCCAAGGTACTCAACTTCTGAACTTTTCATATAATTTAAGACCCAGTGAGATAGATTTCATTGGCTTTTCTATTGCCACGTGGTTCCGGAAGATAAGAGATAAAATGGCTGCAGTCTCACATAATACCTGATGGTAATGACATCGATTATCACTCAAGCAGAGCACTCTGACAATTTAATCGCTGTAATTAACTTTTATTGTTCTAATTTATCACAGCTGGAACTATAATGAACTTATTTCATTCTCTGTAGGTAGTTGTTGTCTTTAGAATCTCTTCATTGTTCTGAAACTCTTTGATCTCTTTTTCTTCGTCAATATCTTCTTTCCCAGCTCATAAAATTGTCTACAAAAAAAGGTTATCACAACGATCTTTCACGTAGAATAAAACGATAGGCTAAAATACTTAGCTTTTTCTTTGCTCAACCGCTTGTGGCTTTAATGCTTGAGAGAAATTAATATCAAGCCACTCTGACAGCTGGAGTTAATATTATAGGAAATACCATATAACTTGACGTAATATGCTATAGATATGTGACTGGATAACCACGACTCCTGTAACAGCGGTTGCAGTGCCTAGTAATCCAGGGCTCAGGTCACCACAGACGAGAATTAGGTTCGATCATTGTTGAACCAGACTAATAAAGACTGTGCTTTTCTATTGAATCCGTGCACTTTTAGACGCCGGGAATTCTATGAATTTCAAAAGTATTCTGATATTTTTCCCAATATTCTAATGGAGCTAAGGAAAATTTCTTACAAGAAATTGCTGCTTGGACAATGTATTTTCTTATCCCATCTCGCGTCATTGTCCTCGAAAAATGTCTCTTGTAATTTGCCGTGTGAAATTCCATAGCCTCCTGTCGCGTCGCTCCTCGGGTGTTACTAATAACAACGAGTAACGAGAGAGGTAACTCAAAATACGGACAGTCTGATAGAAGATCAACGTCGAGTTTCTACGTGATAGGGAAACGGATAACGGGTAATGGGTATCGGGTGGCTGTATTGTCTACGACATTTCATCGGTTTTCGATACAGCCAATCAAGAAATGCGATATCCTTCGACTATCCGTGAGCCAAACATAGCCGTCGAACTTTGAGACGAGAGTTGTTTTCGGACTAGAAGGAGGATAAACAATTGAAGGTTGATAGAATCTGTATAGCATACAAGATTGCTAAGACCAGAAGCCCGAAATCGTCAGCCGCTTGACGTAGATCGAGATTGGAAATCGAATCATTAAAGTTGTGGGCTTCTGGAAGTTTTCTCGATACAGTTGAAAGCTTTTAGTCTGTATGAGAGTGATTGTTTGCTTAATTGAATTCATGGTGTCCAGCGCCAGGGAAAACCTGGAAAATCTGGAAATCTCAGGGAATTGTGGATCCCAACTTGAGCAGACACCCTGGTAGAATCAGCGAAAATGCACATATTTGCATGTGTTGATTAACGAAAATGGATAAGGTTCTGCTCTGGAAAAATGACAAATATCGGTTTGGAAAACCTGTAATTCTTAGGGAATTCCGAAATGACAAGTCGCTGGATATCCTGTTGATGGAAAAAAGTAGTCGATATTGATTTTAGGAGTATTTCGCACAATCCGAAGGATCAGAAGTCTACATCGTTCCTTACTGATTGTACAAAGAATTCAATCTCTCGTTCAGCGGCAGTAAAACCATACACAGAAAATATAATCGTCTGATAAAAAGCTGGCATCGGATATCAGGAACTTTGCATTGTTACGTAGATCCAATACATGCACGCATGGTAAGGAAATTACAGGGTAACAAAGAAGGAAGCCATGTTTGAAGGAAGCACTCGATCCCTTAGCCTCTGAAAAAAGAGAGCCTGCGGCTGTCCTAATTCAATGTTGACACCAATCACGCCTTGCTTGAACGTCGCAATTTTTCACCACGATAGACGCCAATCTCCTGTACGCTGCACAGGAGAAGCGGGAATGCCACTCTGGGAAACGCGTCAAGCCCATTTCTCATGCAAACCTAATAACGCTCAGTGCATGCTCGTGCTCTGACGTTCGCTTTAGGATGATATACCTGCACGGTCGCAGCCATTCACCGACATCCACGTACACGGAACCACAAAATCAAGACGAATTCAAACTCCAGCTTTTGAACAGAATCGTGGATATCTAATCGACAATGATCCTCGAGAGACCTCCTCGAAAATGGATAAAATCTTTGACAACGAGTTGCAGAGCTTCGGTTTTTGCACACTCGAATCTGTTTCATTAGAAACAGTAATTATCCTACAGCAGTCACTTGTACAGTGAAGACACGTATTTGTTCGCAGGTTCTCTTTGTTTCTGTTCCATCCGGGCTCCCTCGTTGTTTATCGTTTTATTTGCTCTAACCCCGTCGCGTCCTTTTGTCCGCAATTTGCCCCCCTGGATGGTCTGATAATCTCAAACAAAGTCTTCACTAATGAAACACACATCCTCGTCTAAATCCAGATTCTCATCGGAGTACCATTTCTTCTATATTTAATTTTTACTTTACAATATCAGAATGAGGAAAATATTTTGTCATATTCATACGCGCGTTGCATCTTAACGAATCGATAATAATCGTTATCAGATTTCCGGAAAGCAAAGTGCAGGACGAAATAGAACCGAATTTATTTTCCCTACCGTGGTCGAATTCTTTTTTATGACTCGGTTCCGTAAATTATACTCTCTCGGAAATCCTTATCTATCCCAACGAGTCGAGCCGTGGAGGGTAGAGTGTGTCTTTACATAACATAGACTCGTAGATTGACCTAGTCACGGTTATTCCAGCAACCAATGCCAGGAAAAGGAGGCCATTGAGAGGCAGAAATCAGTTCGAGTTCCTTTTTATTCCTAGTATCGAATTGACCGCTAAACCACCCCTAATTACCTCGTCACCTTGAAATCATTCTGCATGTAATGAATACTTCAGTAACTTTGATCAAACCTTGTAATATGAATGAATACTACTACTACTACTATGAATGATGAGAGAGAAACCTGACAAAAGAAAGAAGAAGAAAATTAGATCAGCGCGGGTGAATGGCTTCCGAGCAATTTAGTTTGCGGAAAAAATCGTTTCTAGAAGCTCAAGGGTACATCGCCTGCAGCAGTCTCGAATAATAAGAAGATTGCAGGGTTTTTTTCATTTTCTATCTTCATTGCATCTGCGGAACGAATCCCGGTCACTGTTCTCAAGGTTCACATAGGTATATAGGTATATCTATACTGATGAAATTTATCTCAAGATCCACGAAGGTTCCCACCGAATCGTGAAGCTAACGTTTATTGCCGAATGGGTAAGCGGAACTGCTCGCTTTTCGGAGATATCCGTTTTATCTTATTCGATCATACGGTTCCCACCGCTTGCCCTACCCACCTGAACCCTTCTCAGACACAACTGGGAGCACTTCCGGTCCCAAAGAATAATAGAAAACCAGGAGTTTCCAGATTCTGTAAATATCTAGTGTGAGAGACACAGCGAAGTCCATTACTACCAGTTTCCGCTGTACATTATTATGCACTTGCATCGATGACAGTGCTTTCAGTCCTGGTTTCTCCGTGTCCGTGTACACGGCTCGGTAAATAAGTGGATACATATAAGCCGACTAGAGTGCTGGAAGGAAATCTCGTAGCTATAACAGTTCGCATGATCCCATTTTACCCCCTGCCCATGCTACGTTGAAAACGACGAGCTTTTGAACAAAACTTTCACTCTGCCACCCGGGGAACGGAATTAACTATCCACAGAGAATTTATTTTTACTCGTTTTATAGCCGGTTTGGATGGTTTCGTAACAGCTTCTCCAGAATTAAAATAAGCGAGAATTCTAAATGAGCCAGAAGGCAATGTATAATATCAAAAAGCTGGTAATCTAAGAACCTTATCAGTACGAGTGAGCTTCGACCCTTTGTGGACTGTGAACAAAATTCTCGAGATGGAACCAAGCTAGATACTAAATGTTCAAAAAAATTATAAAAAGGGAATGAAGGTGATAGCGTGTTTCACAGTCGGGATGAGCTTCGCTGCTATCATGATATTTTCAGACATCGCGTGCTCCTGGTCATCGATTTTTATTCCACGATCTTAACGATAACTTCTTGTGGGATTTTCCCCATCTAGTCGACAATTAAACCTGAAACCGTGGAACTATTCTGGAATCCGTAAATTACGGTGGTTTTATGAATAAACGTACCTCCTCCGGTTTGTTTGATTTTCTTGAACGTCTGCAGCCAGACAATCCCGCGCGGTCTTACGAATAATTGAACGATGTATGCACGGAAAATTAGTTTAATTCTGAACCAGTTGCACTATTCAAGAGCTCTACGCTCCGAGAGACTAGCTCTTGATTGGGCGATGTCGTAACGGAATACTAATCAGAAATTTGCGGGGATGTAGATTGTTCATTGTATAGATAGTCTACAACGCTAAACCCAACTGAATTAAACCCTTAAAATCATTTGCATTGACTTGTTCCAGGAAGTGCGAGAGCAATCAAGTATTCGTCAAGAACCAGCACACCTACTGCATCGACACGTGTCGGGCACAGACTGTCTGCGGCGAAGTTACCGTCCCTCCCGAACATCTTGACGTGAGTTGGACTCATCAAACAAGCACCTTCCTTCAATTTTGAGTATCCCATAATTGAGTTTCCCAAAATCAAAAAAAGAATCAGAAAATTCGTTTTCATACACTGATTGATACACCATGACGTCAGAATCCAGCGCTATATTTGAATAAGCTTATGTATTCTCCAATAGACGAAGAATAAATAGCAAATATAGAATGTAGAATGAATAGTGAGCCTCCACAGATGACGCTAGGTGGCGGGGCTCGATATACTGAATACTCACGTCATAGCATGGCGCGCAAAAGAAACTATTTCTAGTACTAGTATGTTATGAAGGTTAATATTCTTCTACCAGTCATTAATCACTCAAATTAGTGTTTCTAACTACATCAGCAAATAAGTAGCTGTAGCATGACTTATTACACTGTCGGGATTAGTGGAAAGGAAACTAAACCCAACTTTTATACAACTTCTACTGAAGAAAAAGAATCGATCATGGAGTAAACCAAGTATCACTTCACGTCAAGTGTAAGTTGAAGGACTTTCCCAAGTGGCCTAATGTTGGAAGACTCTTCCTTTCGTACTTGACGAACTTGACCTTTGACACTATAGCTGTGTAGGAAACGTCATGGAAAAATGCTCTCACTTTCGTCTTCTGTGTGTTTCGGTCGATCGACTCTTAACTTCGATCTCATCTACAGGTCTGTAGAACTTGCAACGCGACAGGCCACGATTGTGGAGTGGCCGAAGGAAGCGAAGCTGGTCCAGGAATAGATGGTTCAGATTTTGTATTTTACGTATCTGCTATGCAGACGGACAGATGTCACAAAGGCCTGACAGTTGCTTACGCTGCTCACTGCCAACAAGAGGCTGCTTTGGATCGGTAAGTTGATTAAACTCTTTCTTCAATTTGAGTTATTTTCTACTCAGACTCATCAGACCCACGTAACAACCCCAATGTCAAAGGAGTGAAGGGACCAAAAGTCCTTCGACTCAATTAATCACAAAAGTTCACCTCCTTCGCGTCCTGCACCCTGATCGTCATCCTCGGGTATTGCACTGGAATTTTTAATCATCTTCAACTGGCTCTTACTTTCTCTCATCAACTCCGACGTTTTCTATGAAAAACCGAGCAAGTGTCGTGAATATTATGCAATCTTTTGGATAATCGATGGTATTCAACTCTTCCATCATTACTAACGATCGGTTGCATCTCAATTTCCGCTCTCCGGCTGCATCCAGGGAATTGTATTCTGCTTTTTCCTCAGTCCAATAGCGGGTCACGCGAACCTCTGCCCTGGCAGCATCAGCACGAAGCCTCAAGAGCTAGAAACGCTCCTCAGCACCGTCAAGCACGAGATCCTTCACGCTTTGGGGTTCTCCGTTAGCCTCTACGCCTTCTACAGGGACGAGTTCGGCGATCCACGAACGCCGCGGCGTAGTGACACAGGAAAGCCTCCACTGAACGAGAAGTAAGATCGTAAAACGGTGAAGAACGATCTAACGTCATCTTTAATGAATTGTATCCGCTTATCAGGCTTCAGACTCACCAATGGAGCAACGATACCATAAGAACGATCCGGAGACCTCGTTGGCAAGTCCACGGAGGCACTGTAGAAAGAGACATGCAAATGATCGTTACACCGAATGTCAGGAAAGAAGTTCGACGTCATTTCTCCTGCGACAATCTCGAGGGCGCCGAGCTTGAAGATCAGGGCGAAGACGGAACGGCTCTTACGCACTGGGAGAAACGGGTCTTTGAGGTGAGCTGGATGCTAATATTTATCCATTTTTTTTTTTCTAGTTTTTTTTTGGAACTCGAAATAGCATTTAGAAAAAAATCGCCATCCATTTGTGACCAATACCTATTTCTAGCTACTTTGATCGCTGGAGCCGTTCAGATTCAATTAGCTAGATTAAATCGTTTGATCGCTTCCTGCGGTTCGAATTTCCATCTCTCTCTCTGTGCCACTTTGTCTCCTGTTTGTATAGAACGTCGCAATCAAATTTGTTTCCAGAACGAAGCAATGACTGGTACGCACACACAGAATCCTGTCTATTCCCGAATTACTCTGGCTCTGATGGAGGACACGGGGTGGTACAGCGCTAATTACGCGATGGCACAGGAGTTGGGCTGGGGTCGAAATCTGGGGTGTGATTTCGCCATGAAGTCATGCAAGGAGTGGATATCCTCAAAGTCTTCGAGACTCTCGTAAGTCTTTTTCATCCTTAAATCTTCATTTTACCTTACTGATCCTATTCTCACCTCTAGTATCATCTGGGGTTTATGAATACGCGATATTTGATGCGAGGAAGTAGCAGCTACTGTGAATATCGTATTTTCACAATCCTACCGCATCCAATCGCCGATCAATAAATTATACTTTCATATGGACATTTTTTTAACCAGTAAAACCCACTGGATACAAAATTTCCTTCTATAGATGTATCGAGCCTACATGATAAATGAGACAGCGGCTTTGGGACTCAAAGCTCGTGAATTTTTAGGCTTGTTGTCGTTATCTACTGGATATCCGCGATATCCCTTCTTTTCATTCAAATTTCAGGGGGAAGACCATCCACCCATTCTGCAACAAAGTGAAGCAGGATCCTCTGCAAACCGAGTGCACTGACGACAGAAGCTCCGTTGCGTTGTGCAATCTAGTAGAACATTCCCAACCCCTGCCGAAAAAATATCAGGTAATTTTTGGATAAGTTTTTTTATGGTTATAAATGGTTTCAAATCCTCTATAAATTGCTTACAATCATTTTGAAATCATTTGAAATAACTTTTAATCACTGCGATTGGTTGTCTTCTGGTCTCTGAGTGAACAGCTCACCTCGGTTGTTATTTTTTCGTTTGGGTTCCTATCTGAAAAATGACAATTACTTTATTGATTCCATTAATTTTCAGAATTTTGACTCAATACCACACGTTCCACCTGGCAAAGAGCAATACTACGGTGGTTCCGTATCCCTGGCGGATTATTGCCCGTATATACAAGAATTCACGTGGAGGGCGAAGAACATTGTCGTCAGAGGATCTCATTGTCTTTACGAAGAAAATAATCCACGTAATTTTGTTAATTATATTTTTATATTCGGGCACAGAAACGACGAATAACCGAAAAACTGAAATTTATGTTCCCTTTTTTCTAGATCCTGAGAAAAATTTTGCTCTAGAAAAATACGGGGCACATTCCAGATGCTTTGCTCACACGAACCAAATGTGGGAGGAAAGAACCTGCAAGCAGGCCAGACAGTGGCAGCACTGGGGGTCTGGTTGTTATCAATACAAATGCGAGGCTGGAAGGCTTCATATAGTGGTAAGTGTCCTCTTTCATCATCGATCAACATATCAAAATCGCATTTTATTAATCACTGCATTCCCAAATCAGGTCGCCAACTACACGTACACGTGTTACCATCCTGGTCAAGAACTAGCCATCAGAATAATTCAAAACGATTGGCTGCACAAGGGGGCTCTAATTTGCCCCCCTTGTAAAGAAATTTGTCAGGTGAGTGACGTCATCGGATTATAAATTGATTCCAGATCAGCTAATAATTTTCGGCGTCATTGATTTCGTTTCTTTTTGCCTAATGTTGTCTATTTCTACTTTAAAGGCAGAGCTAAAAGCACAAGGAGGAGAGTGTAAGTTCAACGACGAACAACCTCCGGCGACATTTTATCATCGAGATAATCTACACTGTGGTTCGGGGATCAGAATTCATTTCAGTCTACCGACACTCCTGGTATTTTTAGTATTGTTGGTGATCTGTAGATGATCTGTTCTTGACTCTAGTACGTTATGTGTTGTTATCAAATGATGAGTGAGTAGAGAGGATCGGGCGGGTTTGATAAATAACAAACCGAGTAACAAACAAACATACGAATTTATAATCAAGGTTTTTCTACATTACATTCGTTGATCTGAACGAGAAAAAAAATAAGAGTTTTTTCATCGATTTTTGAGGAAAAACTAATTACCCTCACTATATCAATATTTGTACGTTTGATAACAATACATCAATTTTCTAGTTATTTCAATATCGCAGCATCACCCTAATTTTAATTGAAAAACTATACAATTTTTTAAAATTATCATTCTCATTACTGAATAATGTTTTTCGAAAACTAAAACAGTTTATCGGATGATTTGATAGCGATGTTACATCGACGCGAATCAAGTCAGAATAACGTGATTAACTTTCTTATATCAATCGATTTAGAACATTTTCGGGATATGAATAATCGCGTTGTTAAAAAATCCTCCGATGTAACGAGAGAGTGTTACGCTAACTACTATGTGATACAGCATATCAATTGGACGTTAATGAAAATATGGGGTATTTAAAAAAAAAAGAGCTAAAAAGAAACTTGTTAAATGAATATGCAACGAATCCAATTTCAACGGTTGAGTTATGAATTCATTTGAATATTATATCTACGAGAATAATTATATTTTCAATCCTTTAACGTACTTCCCCGTACACCTTATATGCGATGAAAGATGTAATTAATTGTAAATAAAAATTAATCGTAACTATACATAAATATAATACATAAATAAATATAATATACGCAAATCGCGTTATATCTTATGTTTGTTGCAAGAAAAATTAATTCTTTAGTGTTAAAAAACAAAAACAAAAATTGCGACGGTAGTGATAGTTTTGTATCAAAATCATACCCTTAACTCTAATGTAAACTTAAACTTTCGACTTTCCTCTTATTGTAAGCCATTGTTTTACATCGTACGCTAGGTGCATATACCTATGATGGATCATTGAATTTCATATTTTATCAGTACGACGTGTTTTGATCAGACATTGATCACATACGCGATAGAATTAGTGTTAGATTTACTTAAATGAGAGAGGAGAAAAAAAAAGTGTTGCATTTGGATGAAAGGCTAATCACTATTTATCGTTGCAGCCTTGTAGTGCGATATCGTCTAATGCAATAACGAACTGTCCAAGCTTTTTGTTCTCCCATTATTATTATTGTTAGTATTATTATTAGTATTAAGCATGCATTTTATCTCATGTAGTTTATTTTCCTGTGCAATTTTGATTTTATTCTCCTAGAAAGATAAAAGTCTTTAATACCATTCAAATAACACTTTTGTGAAATACGACATGTCTGACGATCATTCCTCGTTGTACAGCTGAAAGTAATTTTGAAGAACGTACTTTGGGTTTTGACTATCAATTTTTAACAGTGTTGAGCTTAATTTGGAGATAATCTTTTGTGATTTATGGGACAGAGCCTGAATAATCTTCCCTATTTAATTTGTGCGTTCAGTCGAATTCCAATTATGATGATTATTGAGTTACTGAAAATCTTCGTTTTTTCTCCTATAAACGACTCTAGATATAAACAAAATGATAATTATTTAATTCTATTGAAATTTTATCTGAATATTAAATTATACAATACAATTGTGATATAAAATCGTAATTCGAAATATTCATTACATTTTTGTTTTTCTGTTTGTTTATTTTGTTTATTTTGTTTTGGTTACACGTGCCATTTTTGTATATCATGTATGTTAACGTAATGTGTGTCAATGGTGAGGAAATTGATGATATTATATGTATAGAAAATATGTATATTGTTTGTGACAGAGACTCGATTCTCTTTTTTTCATGATATTGTTATGGGATATGTCTGATAGAGTTTAATAATAATCTAATCAAATAAACGATATCTAATTACTACGTTAAGTGAGTCGATTATTATCGATAATTTATCTGGTATTCGAATACCAAGTCGTGTGTTATACAATTAAATATATGTGCTGTAAAAAAAAGACAAAGAAAACCAAGGAAAAAGTCCCCTGAATGATTAAAAATGATCGATGAAGTGTAAATTCGATATAACAACTATCATAAGAGTTTTGTTTTTATTTTCTACCGAACGTAGCTCTAATGCTTATTGAACGGTGAAATAATATCAATGGAATATTTTTTATCATAATATCTTGAATAAAAAGTTCGAATTTTAGATTATTACTCATTTTTTTCCTCTCAAAAATGGATTAACATAACAATCTAAACCTTCAATCACTTAAATCATCGATTAATATTCTATGATAGTTCTTATCGATAGCTAATAACGTTGTAAACATGATACCTACGTGTAATAAATAATCTCGCCGATCTCTACCTTATCATTCATCGGTCATTCCGCCTGCCTTACCGACAATCGGTAATTCAGTCTCTTAATTACTTCAATTTGTCAATTTTATTTCCCAAATTCAAATATTTTCATCAAATTTGACATAAAACAAATTTTTCACAAATTTATTTGTTCAATTGATTGAAGTTAGTAATTATCAGCTTCTGTTTTTTACAATCCTCATTATAAATTCTTGTCTGTCTCTTTTTTTCTGATTTCTTTTTTCAATATTTTTCCACTATTTGACACATTTTGGTTAACCCAATGAGAAATGATGCCGAAGAAAAGCTCCTTACATCGTCATCGAGACTCGAGGAAGTGTTGCGACCAAAATGGTCTTAATCCCGATTTACCGAAGCTGGGTCCTCGCCAAAAGTGTTTCAGGGTCTCTGAGCTCGTCTATAAATTTTTGGGAGACGTAGCCAGTGCCAATGCTGCACGAAGACAGAGAAATGACGCTAGGTCAAACTTCCAAAGGGTTCATGTACGGAAAACCGGACGACAAGTTCGAAGGCCGAATGATCCGCGATCAAACCAGATTTCGCAAAGGGCAGAACAGTACATCTGCAAGGCTCTGTCTTTTGGAGTCGACGCGGGGTTTTTGAAGCCCGCAGATTCCGAGGGGCAAACTTTTCGAGTATCGTCTACCTTAGACGTCGAAATGATGAGGCAAAATAAGCACTCACGCAAAGAAACTGAGTCGATAAGGGCTAAGGATGAAAAAAGAGGTGTTCAACATCGGAGAAAAAGAACAAGATCGATGCGTCGTCCTCCACCTCCGTCGAAGATCGATCGAATTCAAAATTGAGAAAATCAACAGGAACTAGAGGATGAAAGAAACTTGCGACGCTGGGTACGAAAAATATGCAAGAAATTGTCACAAAAAAAAAAAACTTCAAACTATAGAGTAAACTTCGATTTTCCTCAGATCCTCGAAGAAGAGGCGAGAGAAGATCAAGACAATGAAGAAAATACGATAATAACCGGGAAAACGAAGATAATTCGTTTCTTTTCGAAATATTGTTTAACGGTGTGAAAAATTGTGGGACATAAAAAATATTGATAAAATTTATTTCACATTTTACCAGTATTAAACTAATTGATGATTGTATGAATGTATGCTGTCGGACACAGTATATTGATTAGCTTATTATTAGCATCATACAATTCGCAAGCCAATGAGTAGCGTCAAAAAGAAAAAAGAAAAATTACAGGCCTCTGTCTCAGCGCGGCTATTAACAGAATTATTAAGTGGAAATTAGCCTTACATCACTTATTCCTGTTCAAATAGATTTGTCAGACTAGCCTGTGTAAATAAGGCATCCCTAATGGCCGATTGTATCTCGGTCCTAGCAAACAATATCATGTGTCTAAATTGTAACATAATGTGTTATCACAACTGTATACCTAGTGTATGTGTAATACTGATCGCTACCTAATGACACATGGCCTAGATACTTTCTGGTTGATCCATCACAGGCTATTTTTCTCAATTTCCCTTCTCTGTGAATTGAAATAAAAAGATTGACATTCATTCGCTTTGGATAAATAAACAAAAAAAAAAAAAAACTTTTGCCGGAAGAATAAATTTTCTCAAATAGCAGTTTTTAATATTTTACAAAACTTATGATCAGAGATCCTCGATCAAAACGTATCAAAAACGGAGTAAAGAGTATAAAACGATTTAAGAGAAGCCTGTCTAGTCGTAAGCACAAGTCGAGTATCTTCGATGCCGTCGGTTCAGCATTTTTTGACACCGTCGAACCCAGGGCTTAGCAGCGTGACGTTCGTCTTCTGTGGTTTCATCGCTTACATCAGCTTCGGACCCGCAGCTTGAATCGTTTCTTCGGCATCGACCTGCGGCCGATCTAGAGACGGCGTTCCTCGACCTCCTCGACGAACAGTTTCTACGTCTCCGTCTGCAAGGACGACGACGACGACGCCTCTCCCGGTTCACATCCATCGACGGCTCCTCGCGATACATGTTCTCTTCCGAACTGTGTCGTCGAACGACCCGAGCACAGGGACCGGGCCTCACCAACCCTCCGTCGAGATCCAGAGGGTCCACCTCCCCCACGACCTCGTCGGAACTCTGATCGTTCGGCTCTTGATCGCAGCCTGCGCCACACTCCGGGTCTTCCGCATCGGGAGGATCTATTTCTCGCTCCACTTCGTCGATGCTGTGATCCCTTATGACGCGGACGCGACCACCGTTACCTCCGGGTCTTCGAATCGGGGGGTTCCCGATCGGAGGAAGATCGATCACGTCGTCCCACCGATCTCGGATCGCTTCTCCGTTTCCGTAGGGTCCTTGTATCGGTGGCAGCGCACCCGGAGCTTGTATATTCTGGAGGATCGAAAGATCGTGACTCTGGTTGTGCGGGGGTCGATCGGGTTCCCGTAAGAACGGGTTGTTCCTGCTCCGGTGGTCGCCCTCGGCCTCAGAGAGACGGTCCGGATCTGTGCGATCGGCGAATGTAGAATTCGCGATCGGAGTGCACTGCCTCCTTCTCGATCTGCATCGCGAGCTTTTTCCCCCAGCACTGTGATTACGTCGATCTTTATCACAGCCGCGTTCACGTTGTGGTGACGGAGGGTTGAGCACGCTGCAGGCGAAGGGTCCCACGAGCCAATATCTGTTCTCTCCCATCCTCAGGACGAACCCTTGACGAGTCACTTGGTTCAGGGTGGTTTCGACCTGGGAGCAAAGGTCACCGTCGTAGTTGTAGTGCCTCCGGATGTACCGCACGACGTCCTTCATGGTGGAGGAGGCCCGTCTGTGGCCTCCAGATTTCTGCCGCTGAACGGCACGCAGAGCTTCAAGAATCCGTATCGAGAATCTTGCCGATGTTTCAACGGCGCAATTCTTCGCGGGTGGCTGATCGGCTTCCTTGATCGAATTGTAAATACAGTTGGAGAGACGATTGTCCTAGATCGATCAGGGCCGTGATATTACCTCGACACTAACCTCGCACCGCGTCTCGCACGAATCTTGACAAGGATTTGAACCAATTGACTCGAGACGATCTTCCCGGAGGATTTGATCGATCACGCGATTCACTTTCCTGACGATATCAGCGTCACAATTTCCCATTTCAAACCGATTTCGAATACTGACCGAGAAGCGACAGCGGAAATTAATGGGACCCCGAAGAGGGCGAAGGAATTGATTTTTGACGATGAAACATCGCGGTATCGCACCTAACTTCACGTCATTAATCTGAGATTCAAGCTATTGAAATTGTTTGCATATTATGCGATGGGAGTTCCGCCGGAAAGAGCCACGTGCCGATTGAAATTACACTGCAGAATGTTTGTCCAGAATTATAAAGGGGCGATTACGGCACCCTGATCCGGTTGATAGGTCGCCACGTGTGGGTCGCGTGACCGATTTCCTAATTGTGGGGTCAAGTTGATTTCCGGGTTGAAAGAAGCGCTTAAACTTTTTGCTTCGGGGGTTCGAAAACGACGATGGGATAACGTCCGACCACCATGCAGCCAAGGAACTCGAGCGTTGAACTGTACGCCTCTGAGTACCAATTTGACTGCTGACCCTGCGGATGGCCCGTGGGTCGTTCTTCGCGAACCTCGACGTCGACCTGACCATTGATATTAATATTCAACCAGACTCCTTCCAGTCGCTATTTAAATTGTAAATCAATACCCAACGTACGCGGTTACACGCCGTTGTGTACTCCGACACTTTGTCCCCCGTGACACACGTTCACATACTCCTCACAGTCAATTGATCGCCGTTCCCTGAACTCGAATACCAGCGGACAGACCGGCGGACAAGGATTACCGATCAGCCAATGCGAGCCGAATGTCATCAGAATTGGTTTTGCACTCTTTGCACCCCCAGAATAAAATTATTTCCAGGGAGTTTTGAAGAATCGAGATTTTTTGAATCGTTACCCTTCGATTCTGGGGGTACGTTTTGATCTCGACGCAGAAAAGCGATTATCATGACCTCGTTTTCAGGCTCATACTTTTTTCCACACCTGATTATTTGGCGAGTGGCTATAAACCGGAGTTTATCTAGTTCGTAGAAGCTACATATCGTGTGATTAGAGTCTACGAGTAAGCCTACGAGCTTGGTATTAGCGCTAGAACGCCTCTTTTTATTCGATTATAAGTAGAGAAAATAATAAGCACGAGGTGGTTGAGGAGTTCCTCGTTTACGACCCCGGGAAGAAAACGGGTTCGTGTTTTATACCGGTGTGAACAAATATGAGGAAATAAATTATAGAAGCATAGAAGCTATATTATAAACGACTAAAACGAAAACGGGGTGAAAAGTTTTCTCGGTCCTCGTGACGACTTGATGAGATAACTTTACCAGAGTCGTGACTCCGAGTTAGAAAGGATTTCATACACCAAATTCAAATCGCACGCGACAATTTGAGCATAAAATACGATGTGTCGAATGACAATGAACCCCCCGAAATAAAAAAATAAAAAAACTTGTTTGCAATATATGGGGTATTCCATGCGAAGCGGGACAGGTTTCGGCCGAGGGTCGGCGAATTTGATGTCCTTCCAGAATCTCGTCTCTCACTATCTTGTAACAAGTTTTCCGGAGTTTTAGACCCTGATTGGTTTTTGATTGTCCGTGAGGAGCGATTAAAGAAATTGTCTTAGGGTCTACTCGATTCACTTGAAAATTTTACTGAACATAGTTAAAGGTATCACAAAATTATGGTAAAATTTTCAGCCACCCCTTTTTTTTCATTCGCCGGCAATAAATTATTGAAAATATTTTTGGAAACAATAAAGTTATTCTATGTCATCGGGGCTGTTTCTGGACTGTTTAGTATTAGTATTTGGCGTACGTATCTCATTTCAATAAAGTCCCGGTAACGAAAAATTTTATTGTTCGTAAAAAAAAAAAATTTCAATCATTTATTGCCGACGAAGAAAAAAAAGGGGTGGCTGAAAATTTTACCATAATTTTGTGATACCTTTAACTATGTTCGGTAAAATTTTCAAGTAAATCGAGTAAACCCTAAGAAAATTTATTCAATCGCGCCTCACGGACAATCAAAAATCAATCAGGGTCTGAAACTCCGGAAAACTCGTTGCAAGGTAGAAAGACACGAGATTCTGGACGGACGTCAAATTCGCCGACCCTTGGCCGAAACCTGTCCCGCTTCGCGTGGAATACCCCATATGTATGACGAAACTAAGCTCAAGCTTTAGAATTCTGCAACCCCTTTAACGTCGACGTGCGTGCATCCCAGTTTCCAGAACAGCAATTAAAGTGATTATTACGAGTGAACCCCCCGGGCCTGTTCCCCTTTTAGCAGCAGTCTCCGTTCCTCTACTCATCCCTATTTTCAACCCCAAAGCGTTATAGCGTTACAATGTTAGGTGACTGAGAGGTCGCGAGGAAACAGGGGGGGAAGCGGTCAGAGGCCACAGGCCACGACCAGAAATGGGTCTCGTGACGTGATGTCACGTTATACGTGGCTTTGGCTCTGCGACAGGTGTTGGTTCGCACAACCCCTCGCATCCCCCCACTGCTGCACTTACCGCTCATACAACAGCGAACACGAGTAGCTAACCCGGGTAAATCCAGCCCCGCGTAACGACTAGACTGTCCGATTACAATGGCACACGCGGTGTCCATAATGTCACGTTTTCCATTGGATCATGAGAGACCAATTGGCCAAGTCCGGTCAGAACCTCGATAATATCAATAGACCAGCGAACATTAAACATGCGAACACTTGCCTTGACTACGTGCACGATCAGACCACGATCGATCAGATTATCGAACATTATTTCGAATCCACATCAAGAGGCCTGCGAAGTCGAACAAATATAATAATTGCAATGGGGACTACTAGCAGATTGACTATTAAAATCCTAATTCTACTAAAGTAGTTCAATTAAAGAAACACAAAATCATATTTCAATTTATTGTACGGTAAAAGAATAGTAGATACAATTTTCACGAAAAAATTCTCATCATCCTGATCTGTCTAATTAATTATACAAAAGATGAAATGCTGCTGAAATATGTTCTGCGGGTTGAATAATAAATATTGAGACCCCATGCGAGTTTGACGGGGAATCGAGTGAGTGAAAAGTGTTTAAAATTTCACGAACCCATCTAACATTTATTTAAATTGTCCACTGCGAGTATATTCTCCTTTTTTTCCACGATGTTAATTACACGTTTTCTCTTCACATTCGCATCATCATTTGTGGTATAGTACGTCCGTACGTCGAGATAAGGGCGGAAATGATTGCATGCTATTATGTGACGCTCGAACTTGATCGTATAGTACGATACATGAAAGGTAGGAGTTTTCACTTCTATAATTCGTTGAGATTCCCCCCTGGTTTTAATACCCCCCGTTTAAAACGACTGTACGCAGTTGATCGCATGGTCATATTACACACATCGCTTGCAAGTTTCCAGGGGTATTAATGGCAATTATTTATTCCATAATTATTTCTCAAGGATTGCGGTATAGCGATGGGGAGGAAGACGACCACGTATCTCATTCAGGTATATTACATCCATACCTTAATTGTTATACTCCCGTGAGATCACGAGCACGTGACATACGCGATATGCCTTCATTCCATTCCATCCTGCTGCGGTGTAACAAAGTACATACCTAGCTCGGTAAAACATAAATTATTTTATACAGACGAATGAGAGACCGTATAGATCACATGGGGTATTATTAAATGGCTGAACGCCGAACGACGTGAAATCGCGCATTGCCTTTACACTGGAATATAAACTGTTGAACAAATTGTTGAATAAGTTTCAAACACACTCTTCCTGTGTCATCACGAGTTCAATATTGCAGTGCATTTCGAATATGCACGGAGAATAGCTTTATTTTCAGTTGGGTTCGTGTTTTACAACCGAAATGACGAGTTTTTGATGGTAATCAAGCTTTTTGGAACGTATCTTCATCAGCTGACGCAATGTTTAGGATCTATTTACTGCAGTAACACGTTTCGGTGACCAAGCAAGAGCCGATTATCTGACAATAATAAGTATAAGGGCGAGCAACAGCTGCGCGATCCCAGAATGATGAACCTTCGTGCAGGTGCAAAACATCCTCGTCCTCTACGCCCTCATACGCGACGTACGCGTACCCAGGACTTCAGAGGGTGTGACGACTCGGATGACGGTATACCCAAATAAATAAACGTTCAGTACGTCAAATAACACAACTGGGTTCTCCAGGTAGCGATTCGACCTTCCCGATAATGGAATAAAAAACTAATTATATTCATTGTCGAAGAATTGAGATTAGAATATAACCAATGGTAGAAATAGCAACTGTTCCAATAATGCAGAAGTTGAAGAACCTCCATGTGTTACAATTCAATATTTGTAGATGATATAGGAGCTCTCTGAAATCCATCACTGTGTCCAATCGATTTTATGAATTGTTTGATTGAATATTGTGTTCGAAGATTCAATATTTATGACATATCTCCCTCGCAAACCGCAATTGTGTACATTATGCATCGAAGTCGCGGATCGGCAGGTGAGTTAATTCGTGACAAATGATCGTCCCCGTGGTGGTTCTATAAGTATGGAGTATCTACCCCATCGGTCAGTCGGTGGTCAAACATTGGTTGACCAGGCGTAAAAGCCAATAATTCGATCTGTGATTACCCAGCAAATGGTAAAGAGAGAGAAAGAGAGTCACTCCGTAACATAAAACCACCCCATGTTATGTATATTTGATGTCGCTGCAGGGGAGGTTCTTTCCTTAGGGTCGTACAGGGGTCAACGGTGGGGTTTTACTCTTCGAAAGTCACCGTTGGCCCGAAGATTATTACTTATTCAAACCATAGGCGGTACGTGGGGGCCAGCAGAGGTGCGCGTGTGCCGAAGGGCGGAGCACCATCGGTGATAATCCGATTGGTTGTCATCGGCCACCCCAAAGGCACACGTGAGCTCACGAATACCAGAATTTCGTCGAGAATCCCTCACAGTTCACCGGTCACATTGTTTAGCTCACAAAATCCACTCTCTCAATCTTATCCTCCACCCCCCAGTACGGCTTCTCAACTTACCTCATGATGGCTTGAAGAACCCAAAACAGGATGCGTTCATGTTCTCCGAGCTTTGTTCGTGACAGACACTTTTAACTATGTGGTTCGAGTGCTAGAGAATGTGATACCGGTCAGAACAGTGATCTGTGTATTGTTCGTTCGAATTCTGATAGCAATGCAGTTTCGATAGGACGATACTTGCTAGAGTTTTGTGAGCGAGGTATAATCTACGATCGAAATCATGGGGTCTCACGCTCACAGTGCAAGGTCCATTTGCACAAGTGGCAACGTTTCTGGTGCCTTTTCTGCTCTTCATCTTCTAAGGAGCTACAGTCTACTTGCACCACCACCAGGTAGGAGACAATCATGACGTATTGAGACGTTGTTCATCATGAGCAGCGCTTTTTCTGAAGGTACAGATCGCGAGAAATGCAGGGTGACATTGAAAAGACGTGGGAGAAGAAAAGAGGCGTGTATTTCATTTCGATATAAGATAAATTAACAATGAGTACACATAAGAAGTAGAGCTCGTCCTCGTCGATGCAACGTGTTTCTTGGGATTGTTATTTGGGACAGTATCGTGACTTGTGAAAGGTGTGCAGTAGGTCCCCCCTCCATCTTAGTAACAATTGTTGGAGTACCGTGGTCCGTGGAGTCTGGACTGCACTGCAATGGTCAGCGTTCGGGGGACGTTCCGCTTGGATTGACAAGTATGACGCGTACTTTCGTGATCGCCGGAGCTCGAACGATATCTTTCATCTTCTCTGGTAGCCGTGATCGTCTAGTGGTTAGGACCCTACGTTGTGGCCGTAGTAACCCAGGTTCGAATCCTGGTCACGGCAATGTCTACTGACATTGTCACGGCAGAGGTTTATTTTTTTTTCAATATTTTTTTTTCCAACAAACAAACTTTGAGAATCACGATTTCACACGTTTCAACAATGATATTCAAGCTTTTGGAACAAAAAAAATTAATTCTTCTATTCCTTTCTTGTACAATTAAATTAGATCTTGAATCGGGTGAATAGAGGGACCTGATAAAAACGCAACTTGTCGATAAATCGTTCGATGCTCGGTTTATACAAACAATTAATAAAAGCAATGACAAGGACTCAATGGGATGATAAAAATATCGGCTCTTCTAGCCTCTGAGAACCTTTGTGGTAGTACTACGTACGTCTTGAAAGAAAATTCATGGACAAGTGTTTGTTAGAATTTTTAAATTATATTTCACGGTCTATTATTCCCTTGGGTATAATCGTGAATGTAATTTTTCGGAGGTGGCGCGAGGCCCGAACAGTTTATAATATTCGATCATAAATCATATCGATATTGAACTAATGCGGAGACCACCTACATTTCGATCGGCGCGTTCCGCTGAAAGAGAATGCAATTATTTGCTATCGGGTTAATTCTGAACTCACGCTCGGATCCTATAACTTATAATCCACAATCAATTCTGGGTACCCACACCCACCTAATTTTATCGACAAAGTCGATTCTATCAGTAACCCGAGATGCTTCATATGGAATCCAACAACCAAAATCGAGTTTTATTGAATTAAGAGACTAACAATGAGCGTTACAATGATGTAAGGGTCATAGGACTTCAATAGTTGCTGAAATTTGAGAAAACGATTTGGGGTAAATCCGCAAAGTTGATTCAAAATCCGTTCAATTGAATCGGTGAATCTGAAATACTAGTTTGAGCCAGCCTCTGAACTTCTCGTTATGCATTTTGTTTTCAGCTATCTTGAATTATGGAAATCTGACCTCAGATTCTTGATCAGTGACTCAAAGAACATTCGAGTACCAATTTTCATAAGATTTTGAATGTTTTTAGTGTTTTTCTGGGAAAATTTGATCAGAAATTTTGAATTCCGCAAATCTGACTTCAGATTCTTGATCAGTGGCCCAAAAAACGTTCGATTATCAATTTTTATCGGAATTCAAATATTTTTAGTTTTTTTTGCAGCATATCGAATGCACCAAATTAGATTTTCGCAAAAGTGACTTTAGATTCGTGATCAGTGACCCAAAAAACCATGTGGTACCAAATTTCATTCAAATTCGTTGATTCGTTCTCAAGATATCGTCATTTTGACTATATTTTGTAGAATTTTGTTATTTAAGTAATTAGAAAAGTATTGAACTGACCAAAGCCAAAATTTAATCAGTTCTAAGTTGAGAAAAGCCGCATCGATTGAACCAAATTTGATCAAAATCCGCACACTCGACGCGTCAAACTCAAAATAGTTGGAGATGATTTTCTGGAGCTGAAAACGTGGAGATTCAGTGAAAACTCATATTTTCTTGTTCGAGGTCATTGCAATAACTTCCTTTTTGCTCTGAAAACAGAGAAACGGGAATTTAAAAAACGCGTTACAATAGACGGTTTCGATACATGGTCAGGTTTGTCCGTTACCACTTATCCACGATCTGTGATTAATGATCTATGATTCACATGCATCGTCCCGCACGAGCGGTAGACCTCGTTGCATATTTCATGGAGTGATTATCCACCGATACGCATAAATTGCAAAGAGTGAAATAAAAAAATTGTAATCTGTATCATGTACTACAATAACTCCCTAACGAATATAACGCGTACTCAACTTAGATAATTATGAAATCAACTTATTTGACTTGTCTTATTTTCCTGACAAGATCCTCTGCTGCGATACTCCCAAAGCATGAACAGTTTGTTCAGTTAAACACGCGTGTAATCGTAATCTCGAATTTATTATGTCAGAAACTGTAATAACTGACTAATAAAGATGATTTATAATCATAATCCGTTACAGGAGGAACGATAGTCGGAAATTCATGGTGTTTCAAGACTGTAATATTTCGTATGTATGCAGATAAAACACGTGCGTGCTTACGCAGTTGCGTGAGCTAGGCGTCGTTTTATAGAAAACTAACAATGAGTCCCCAAGGCTACGGGCTAGCTACGGTTATTCAAACACGACGGATCAAAATAGAGCGTATATTTAAAACATACCAACGATCTGAATGTCTCAAACTTTTTATTATAATCACGCGCGTGAGTGTCAGCTGACAAATTCTCACGAGTGACGAAACAGCTAGTGGGACTTCCGGCTTCCAATTACATGGCTATACGCAGTCTCTGTATTATAAACTCCGGTGGAATCGAAACTTTTAAATTCTTGTACCATTCGTGAATCGAATCACTTGCGCGTTTATTATTCCGAAAAATCTGTATCGACCCGGACCCAGATAACGGAGAAAAAAAAATAGAAATCTTCTACCCCTGGTGGGACTCGAACCCACAATCCCCGGTTTAGGAGACCGATGCCTTATCCATTAGGCCACAGGGGCTGTTGAAAGTCCGGACATAAATACTTTAGTTCTAGCCCTGAGGATAATGGGTATGAGACTAAATTTAAACAATAGCAATCTAATCATTCCTATTTATAACCGAGACTCGATTAGCAAAGTAAAGTAATGCAAATGCGGTTCGGAATAGTCTTGAGTGTATAAATTTTTTTTTTCAGATCTCTGCAGATATGAACATTTCACAAGCCGAGATTATGGCTTCGGGGAACCAGAAAGACCCAGGGGAATATCAACGGGCGAAACACCCGTCTCTTCGTTGACGGCGGCGTTTGCACTTCCTCCCGGTATGATACCGCCGCCTTTACTCGCTGCGGTACCGCCGTTTATACAATCGATGAACGTCGCTCAGCCAACCTCCGACGTCACACATGGTTAGGCCCTAATCAGTTTCTACTGTTTTGGTTTTTGTTTTTTTTTCTGCGCATTTATCCTGGCGTGACAGTCTTATGGGATTACGGACAGCCCAGAACCAAGGCCTCGGTAGCGCAGTAGGCAGCGCGTAAGTCTCATAATCTTAAGGTCGTGAGTTCGATCCTCACCCGGGGCATTATTTTTTTTTTTCTGATGAATGTTTTTTGATTTTTCGAAAATCAATTGGTTCTGTTTGATTATTTAAGCTAGTCTCGTCGGTCGACATTTCGTCAACACGAATGGAGCGGCGAGCGTGGCCCTTCACAGGCGACAACGCGGGGAGAAAAAACCAATCCCCGACGAACAGAAGGACGAGAAGTATTACGAAAGAAGAAAACGCAATAATCAAGCTGCCAAAAAGTCAAGAGATGCGAGAAAGATACGAGAGGACCATGTGAGCATGATAATGTATAATAATTGATACAGTCCGACCTCCCAATAAGACCGCCGGCGATAAAAACGCCTCCCCAGTTTCGCCCACTCCGCCTGGCCGAGGATCGCATGCCAGAAAAAGAGAGAGAGACTCGAATTCTCGGAAAAACTCTCTCCTTTGGGGGTTTCGGCGTCCTTATTGAGAGGTCTGACTGTATCTACATAGATCCATGGGAGTAAGAAGCACTCCAACGGGGCAAAGAATCATTCCATGTGACAGTGAGAACGGAACAATTCAGGGAGATTTGTGATCATAATTATTTTTCAATCACACAGATCGCACTGAGAGCTACCATGTTGGAGCATGAGAACGCGATACTGAGAGCACAAGTCGTGACCTTGAGAGAAGAAGCACAATCGCTTCGCCACATGCTGATTAAGCAACAAGCGCCGATTATTTCTCCGGTCAGTCCCGCTGGGTCGAATGTTACTTCGATAGCACGTGCTCCCTGTTCCCCACCTCAACCTACGACTACCACGTTACCTTGTAGAGTTTAGACGCAGTATTACGACAACAGACTTGTGATATTGTGTGATGCACGTATCGAAAGAGAGATTTTTTAAGAAACGCACACTCCTCGGTTTGTTATGAAGGATATTCTAGAAATGTGGCTCGTAGATTGCGAGGATCTATAAAAAAAAAAAAAAAAACTCCCTATCGATAGACACAAGTGGAAATCGACGTATGATCGTTGTCTACCCTTTAGTCTTTACGGCTAACTAGTTGCTGCGCAGAGACCGAGAATAGCGCCGTTTTCGGTCCCTGCACAGCAACTAGATAGCTGCAGGCATATCTGAACCTGACTATTAATTCCTGACGATGATACAGTCTGAATTTGGCTAGAATCGAGAGATGAGCTTTGAGTCGGTTGGATTAGTTCAGAACAGTCTGAAAGCTTGTTTTTCGATTCTAGCCAAATTCAGAGTGTAATACTGAATAAACCGTCCTAAAGTGCACTTCAAACCGAAAAACTCCGTCCAAATATACATTCTAAGCATTATACGCGATGAAGAAGAGCGTTAAAATTTTTTAAATAATATTATTGTTAGGAATATAAAATATTGAGATGATGTAATAAAAATGATCAATGTCATTATTAAGCGTGCACATGTATTTGAAGAATAATTGTTGCCGTAATGAACTAAACGCACTATAATACGCGAGACCAAAATATATTTGTTCACTATCTAATTATACGACTTCGTTTGTAAATACGATTTTGTTTATTATTGTTAAAGATAAATATGTATAATAAATATGATCCTCTACGATATGAAATTAATACTCGTGATTTCATTATCCTGCTATGATAAAAGTTTTCGTAATTGAATGGTAAAAAAACCAATTAATAATAAAAATCGGTGAATATAAACTGGATATTAAAAAAGAAGTAAAAAGTCAAAGGCTTGTGACTTTGATTCAAAGCCAGTTTACCGCTCACGATACTTGTGCGGCAAGTGGCGCCATCTGCGCAAGCAATTCACTCTAAATTTAAAGTACGCGGCCTTACCGACCCGATTCGGTAAAATCACTCTGTCGATAACGGAAAAACCCACAATTCCTACCTTACCGACTCACCGGTTGTTGCACTGACGCTTAAACGCGACGCTAGCCACTAGAGTGTGTGTATCACGTGGTTTGGCGCGATTATTCAAAATCGGATGTAGAATTCTATCTAATCTCGACTCTCAAAACGATTTTTAATTGATTAGATTGATGATAAAAAATGTAACCTCTTACTTCTTCATCAAACCACAAACAAACAACGATTTTTCGTCAAGTAGACAATTAATGTAACGAACAGTGTCCACGTAGAGTACCATAAATAACGTGCTTATCGTCACGTGGTGTGTTCACGGTTCAACGGTTTTATTCGTGTTTTCTTTTCTCTATCATATCATCATTTCGCGTTGGTTTATCAATGACTTCGCGTTAAAAATACTCAGTGGGGTAACAAAGTCCGTAATAAACGTTCAACAACGGTCAAGTACCTACTCGACGTTGAACTAAAACGAATAATTCTAACCGCGAAATGTCATTCGCCGGAAAAGTCGTGCTTATAACCGGTGCGAGCTCCGGTATAGGCGCAGCTACCGCTGTCCACCTTTCTCGACTCGGAGCTTCTCTGTCGATAACGGGAAGGAATTTAGACAATCTAAAAACCGTCGCTGAAAAATGCACTGGTAGTCCGAAACCATTCCTCGTCACTGGCGAACTCACCAATGAAAATGACACTAAAAATATTCTCGAATCAACAATCAAACACTACGGAAAACTCGACGTTCTCATCAACAATGCCGGCATTCTGGAAAGTGGTTCGATCGAGAATACGAGCTTGGAACAGTTCGACAGGTAATTTAAAAAAAGAAAAACAATCAATCATTCAGTTGTTCATTTATTTTATTATTTTCAGAATGTTCAACGTCAATGTCAGGTCGATTTATCACCTGACGATGCTGGCCGTCCCTTATTTGATAAAAACCAAGGGAAACATCGTCAACGTGTCCAGTGTGAACGGCGTCCGAGCCTTCGCGGGGGTCTTGTCCTACTGTATGAGCAAGTCTGCCGTCGACCAATTCACTCGTTGCGTGGCGTTGGAGCTGGCCGAGAAACAGGTACGTAGAAAACCAGGAATTTAGTTTAGAAAATTTTCTGTATTTGTGATATTTTTTATTCCAGGTGCGAGTGAACTGCGTTAATCCCGGTGTCGTCGTGACCAATTTACACCAGAGGAGCGGCATGGGGGAGGAACAGCTGAAAGCATTCTTTGAGAAAAGCAAGACTACTCATGCTCTTGGGAGACCTGGGGATGTTACAGAAGTCGCAAACGCTATCGCGTTCCTTGCCAGCAGCGACGCTAGCTTTATCACCGGAGTCTCTTTGCCTGTTGACGGTGGGAGACACGCCATGTGCCCGCGATAGATAAGAGAGAGAGAGAGAGAGAGATTGTTGCATATGAATATCATTGGGATTATGAAGCTTTGTGTAATCGGCAACTAATTATGATTAAAGGGTCTTTGTTACGGATTTTAATCAGCGTTTGATTCTTTATCATTCAATTGGGCTGTAAGCATTCATTTTCTGTGAAAACAACGAATAAAGCTTGGAGGTGGTTTCAGCCCAATGGAGAATTCATGTGTGTTGAAAGATGCTGTAATAGTTTTATTGATGTAAATGATGCGATGACGTATTTTATGAGATAAACGCGTATCTTAGCTTGCTTAAGATTTCATTATGGCAGATAAGGATACTTCGGAATTTTTTAAGTGATGCAAGATCGATTATTATTAGTGTTGGGCGAATTTGTAATTACAAATTACAATTTTTTATTCGTAATTGAACCGAAATCCATTAACCATTACAATTGAAAAATGTGATGGTTCATGGATTTCGGTTTAATTACAAATTACTGAAGTCATTTATAATTGATTTTTTTTCAATTACAGCTGTAATTTGTAATGGAAATGTAATTAATGTAACACTATGTAATTTGCTGCTGCCCAACACTGATTATTATCATGACAGTAGAGGCGACTAATCGGACGACCACTTTAGACAGCTAGAAAAATTTATCCTTCACTCAATATGTTTCCCCTTCGTATTTTATTTAGAATCGTAAAAGTCGGATAAGGATATACGACGATGTTGAGTACTCAACAAACAAGTGATTATTAAACAAGACTAAAAGAATCGTTTCTATGTGGAAGAAAAAGTCTGTCTATCTAACGTTCTGTACAACAAAAATGCATTGTCAAATAAAGACCAGCTTACATATTCTTACATACTTTGCTCTACATGATTTCTATCTATGTGGTGAGAGACCTATAATGATTGTGCAATTACGTATCGATACGAGATAATCATCGTCCACACATAGATAATTCTGATCATCAACTAGCGAAGGGCAAATTCGTATTATCATTCTAGACGTGTTTATCTAGTCTAGGTATCAATGCTGAGTAGGTGAAGCCAGATAAGGCTGAGTGTTATGTGGTTTTGATCTGTTATCAAATCAATTGTTTTGATGAATTGATGTTTCAATTCGCACTCGACTGGAAGACTTTGGCATTAGCTGTTGATACGGTACAGTAGTGACACTGTGAGCAATGACGTTCGCTGGGAAAGTCGTATTAATCACAGGAGCCAGTTCTGGAATCGGTGCAGAGACCGCGATTCACTTCTCCCAACTAGGCGCCTCGCTATCCATAACTGGCAGAAATGCTGTAAATCTACAAAGGGTCGCTGACAAGTGCAGCCAGCCTGTACTCGTAGTGCCTGGAGATATAACGAACGAAAAGGACACCAAGAACGTCCTCGAATCGACTATCAAACATTATGGAAGACTGGATGTGCTGATCAACAACGCCGGGGCCATGGAACTGGGCTCTATTGAGAGTACCAGCCTCGAACAGTACGATCGGTATGTGTCTGCCATAGATGAATTACATCAGACATTCATCAGGATCTAACAATTCACATCTTGTTACAGGATAATGAATTTAAACGTTCGATCCGTCTACTATTTGACTATGCTGGCTGTGCCACATCTGATCGAAAGCAAGGGTAACATCGTGAATGTGTCCAGTGCGGCGGGGTTGAGATCATTTTCAGGAGTACTATCGTACTGCATGAGTAAAGCAGCTTTGGATCAATTCACGCGATGCACAGCTTTAGAGCTTGCCCCTAAACAGGTGTTATGATCTTTCTCTTCCGTTGGTTGCACAACGATAGACTTATCACCCTGCGCAAATGAGCTGTAATGTTTTTCTAATTCCAGGTTCGTGTGAACGCGGTTAATCCTGGCTCAGTGTTAACGAATTTGCACGAAACAATGGGCATGAACTCTGACGAAGTCAAAGCACATTTTGAACGCAGCAAAAGTACACATGCTCTTGGGAGAACGGGGGAAGTAGGGGAGGTAGCGTCCGCTATTACTTTTCTAGCTAGCGGCGGAGCTAGTTTCATCACAGGAGTTACATTACCGGTTGATGGCGGTAAGCACGCCATGTGCCCTCGTTAGTCGATCTAAATTCATGTAAAATACAAAAATATCAATAAATATTATCGAGAACGCAAATTTAATTTTTATAGAACCGATTTTCGGTCTCTTAAGAGCATGCTACAGTCATTTTTTACTCTTCTTTACCGACCGTACCCGGTTTTCACTTGTTTTCACTGATATCAAAGCCTACGCGTCACGAACGCGGAAAAGAATTAGTTAGTGATATTCTATATTGAATTCCGAACATTTATATTGCAAAACTTCTTTATTTCATGCACTAATGGAGGAATTCTATTGTATTCTGCATAAAATGATAATTGTCAATGTCAACTCGTGGTCGCGGCCATATTGAGCGTTTATCATTTTATGCAGAATACAGTAGAATTTCTCTATTAGTGCATGAAATAAAGAAGTTTTGCAATATAAATCTTCGGAATTCAATATAGAATACCGCTAACTAATTCTTTTTCGCGTTCGTGACGCGTAGGCTTTGCTATCAGTGAAAACAAGTGAAAACCGGGTACGGTCGGTAAAGAATGACTGGAGCATGCTCTTAAAGACAAAAATCGTTGAATATTATTTCCGAAAACTCACTATCGAACACGATCATAAATCGTTAATTGAACAATAAAAAAAGAGGTTTTATTCACCTAAAATTACCCAAAGCCGACAGACCTGTCATATTTATAGGTTAGCTTCAGTTGAGGTTTCTTCACCCGGCGCATGGCTTTCGCTGTATACAAGCACAACGTGGCTTCAACGAGTCGATTTAAACGACCTCCTCAATCTAGCGGATCGTTTATCATCAAAACAAGGTGATAATCGTCAATATTTCTGAATATTTTTGACAAATTCATAACAACAAACATTTTTTAGGTTATATACCGTAGTGATTCCGGAAAATTCAAAGAAAAATAATCTTTGAAAAATCCTTTGCATCATAATCATGGATGTAATCGAATTATTGAGCGATTCGAATGATTCGGATAATTTCAATGAATCTAATTCACCGCCGAAGGCAGTCAAATCGAATATTTCCACAATGAAATCAATCGCACCAGCACACTACATATCCGACGACGATATGGACTTCCCCGCAGTTCCTTTCGCGGAACAAGCTAGACAGCAGACCTTCAATCGCGCAGCCCCAGAACCCCAGCTTCAGAGATCAAACAGTAAAATCGAAGAAGAGATACTGAGGAAGTACTTTGCCGAAAACCCGGTCGAAAAACCAGCTCCAGTGTCCAAGAATAATACCGGACTGACCAGCGCAGACAAGGAGGCGCTGAAGACTCAGAGATCCAAGAACGCGGAGGACGTAGCTAAGAAGAAGGCGGAGAAGGCGGCGAACGCGGAGCGTCTGAAGACCATGAAGCCTGGAGAGTGCGTGAAGTACATGAAGGTCGTGATGGACTCTGATCTACAGAATTTTGACTTCTTCGACAATCTCGTCACCCAACTGCAGGGCCTGGAGCTAGAGTATTATCTGAAGCCGCAGATAGTTCCGAACAGCATCACGTGGAGGAGAACGACCCAGGAGTACCTCAACCCCGGTCAAGAGAGTCTGGAGAGCTACGAGAACCAGATAATCATCGTCTGGGACTACTCGGACGCTGTGAGGAAGGTGGCGAACCGCACGTTCGTCCCGTCCATAGTCAACATCCAGGATCTTGCTCCTGGGAAAGTTGTGACGCTGATCATTTACGGGGTTGAAAGCTACTTCAGACACCATAAGAACCTGAAGAAAGCTCATATCAAGAACCAGTGCCAGGGAAACATCAGGGATTTGACCAAGCGGAAGGGAGGCAAGGGGTTCCAAGATCTGCCCGTCGTTTCTAGCAAAGAATTGGAACTCTGTCTGACGGAGGCTCAGATCAGGGCTAACTGTAGCAGCCAACTGATAGAGACGCCTGAACATCTGGGAGCTGTGATCAGCCAGTACACTAAAGCCATTGCCAAGGCGCCTTTTAAGCTACAAAAGAGGAAGGCGATGCAGGGACAATTGGAGTGGTACTCGGCCGCTGATAATAAAGACACTGTTAAAGTGGACAAATGTGGTAACGGACTCAAGAGACTATGGCAGCAGCAACTCTGCCAGTTCAATTTGGCTAAACTTGAAACTGCGGAGGCAATCATATCCCAATATGCGACTCCGAGACACCTCATGGAAGTAGGTTCATCTCCAATCTTCGCAGAAACAGGAGATTATCATAGATTCATTGTTTTCTTTCTGTTTCAGGCTTACGCCTTCTGCACTCCTTCCGAAGGTGCGAAGATGCTTCAAGATATCGCTGTGAGTTTGTACAGAGTCTGTTTATTCTAGTTTCTCCTGTACTCGATCGTTGATTCCTCTTTTATTTTCTTTCAGATCAGAAGAACGGCTGGACCGCTTACTTCGGTAAGAAAAATAGGCCCTGAGCTGAGCAAGAAGATACATCTAATGTTCACTTCCCAAGACGGAGACATTCTTCTGGGAAACGAACAAGATTGAGTCTACATAGTGTAGAGTTCCCAAGTCTTTAATGCTACATTTTTTATGCTATTTTTTAAACAAGCGCCTGTTTATTTTTGTTGAAACTGTTTTTTTTTTTAAGTTCCTAATTGTGTTACCAATAGATTTTAAGAGTAGAAATCGTACTGAATAAGAAGACTGTATAATTTACGTAGATCTATATTCTTAGTTGTAAGTTGTATATTCGGAAGAGCACGAGGACTGAATTTTGATATTTTCCAATTCCATAAATCGCAGTTTTTGTCGGACCATAAAGCCTTATCACTTTATAATTGAATGATAGTGGTTGAGAATTAGATGCTATACAGAGATGTAAATTTATAAAAATTGTTCTTTAATTGCGGAAATCTATTACATTTTTTACAAGCAACAAATAAATAATAGCTTATGAATTGTGAGTATATTGGGGGTGGTTTGTAGTGATCGTATAACTTTAAATGAAAATATTTTTAGTTGTAATATTATATCTATAAATGCGGAACAATGTAACAATTGCAGGAATCGAGAGTTAATTGTGTTTCGAAAAGAATATCTTCTCCGATTCACTATTTATATACTATAAACGTATGTGAAATGCGGTCAGGTCTTAAAATATATAAATGCTTTATCAGCTCTTTTTTTTTTATATTGAAAATGAATTTAGAAAAAGGGGAGTATTTATTGTTCAAGAATCAGAATAGATCTCATTGTCACTTATTTCTGACAAAAAAAGCTGCAAAAATGAAAATATCTCCTTATCGGAACTAATGCGAATTAATCTAAACTCCAGCATCTCGTCGATCATTCATTCTTGATAATCGTAATCTCTCTATTCCCTATTTCAGTCGTTGCATAATTGATGAAGATAATTCGAGGTCTTATCAATTTTGCGATTATTTCCCCACGTTTTACCTACGGCTACGACGATATTCGCATCGTAATTAATTATATTCTACAATAAATAACAAAAAATATTATGCTCTACTCTTGTTGTTCGTTAATCTCAGTAGAAACGTTAGTATCTGACAAAAAAGCGTCCGTCTTAACAAGTTCCATTTCCGTATCCAAATCTAAATTATTGAGCTCTTCGATGCTGTGACCGTTTTTCGAAGGCAATGTAAGATCAAGCTCTGGCACAGTCTGTATCTTCCTCTCGATAATGTTCGTCTTAATAGCGTCCTCAATCTCCAACGGGTCGTCTTGAACGATTTCCTGAAATTTTATCTGTTGCCGAGGAATAACTTGAGCATATCTATGCTCGTTCTTATCATAATTAACAATCTTTGACGAATTTGAATTCTTAGTCAGAATAACTTGCTCGCTTTTATCGTCGTTACCGGAACCCGTTGCGAACGAGTTTCTCTTCGCTAATATTATCTTCGTGTACTTAATCGTCGGTTGATTCAATCGAGACACCGTTTGCATCGTGGTAGCAGCGCGATTGGCCGTAGCGATAGATTGATTCTGAGTCCGATTTTGGAGTACCGTTCTATTCAAGTGGTGGTGAGGACCGGCGGCTCGAATATTCGCAACGTTTCCGCCCGGCTGCATTCGATCCTGTTTATTGCTGATCAAAACAACTTTCGTCGTTCCGCTGTTCAACTTTGGTAGATTTTTATCGTACAGAGAATCCATAACTATAGGCATTTGTGAAATAGACGGAGCTTTCTCAATGGCGTTTATATTCTCTCCGTCTTTGGCAAATATTATCGGTATATCCAAAATGTTTCCCAGATCGTCGTCAAAATCTGTATTCATTTTCTTCCTTATCGGAGACAACGGTCTACTGACTCTTTGAATATTCGCACAACTGTTCATCGTTATCTTCGGAACCGATTTCATAGACTTTTGGCTCATCCTCATTTTACTCGACAGTGGTAAAATGGTTATCGGGCTCGACCCGGACATCGGAACGAGCATAGAAGCCGTTCTCGAATTGTGTAAACTGTCCGTTAGCATCACAACGTTTCCACTCGACGCTGAGAGTGGAAAGTTTTTACCCGATGTACCAGCCTGCGAAGTGACCAGAGACATCTTAGACATGTCCAAAGGGCGATTAGACGTCGGTATTGTTCGATCGCCGCCACCGCTGCTGCCTGCCCCGTTGTTGTCCACAACTATAAAATAGAGGTACCGTTCTCAGATATTTTATGAGAGAAACGGATGACTGAAAATAATCGTTCTGTTGTTCTTCTTCTATAATGACAACATTGATTATTTATATGATCTAAATATCCTGAAAGTTGAGTTTGCGAGAGAAGAAATATCTTTATATGTGTACATAGTGCAAAAAAGAGAGTGAAATAGATACGAAATAATGATATTGTGAATTAAAAAGTCCCATATAAGAATCGTTTCGAGCGGGGTATCAGGGATAGGAATTAAAAGAAAACCGAAATTACATGAAAATATTTATTGAACATAAAACATTATGATAAAATATTTCTTCTGACATCGATACTTCAAGTAAAATAAACTGTTCTCATAATTTTTTTCGCAATTGTAAAACAAAAATATAAAAGTTTCTGAGAGCGATGAATCAAAAATAAAAAGATTCTACGAAATAGAAAAAAAAAATACCTGCAATGATTCAACTTAAATTCTACTTTCTGCATGTGCAACGCATCGCCCACATCTTAGTTATTTACTGTTTGGCTATTCAATGGATTTCTACCTTTTGCCGTCGTCGTTGTCGAGGAAGATACCATCGTGTGTGAATTCGGCGTCGAAATACTTGGAGTCAATAGAATACTGGAAGCCGAGGTACCTTTTCCAATGGGTAAACCGCTCACCACTCCCATCGGACTTCTTCTGCTTTGCAATAGCGCCGAGAGAGCTCCGCTCGTGTTGGTCACAGATTTAACTTGCATCGCTGCAAAAAGACGAGAATCGATCAAGTTACAAATATTCAACAATCGATAATATTAAGAATGCGAATTACCCGCGGCGGTAGATGCGCTGACTCTGACTTGATTTCCAGCCGTAGTTAGTACGTTGACGAGTTTAGCTTCTCCGCCTTTGTCCGTGATATTTATGTGTTTATAATTGTTCCCCATGACTTTTGAGAAGCTCTTATTGCTCGACATGACCGGTTTCATCCTCGGTGTATTTTGGGGACTGGCATTAGTCGTCGGCATCATTTTCGACATTTTAGAATACGCCGTCGTTGGCCTAGGCGCATTATTCACCTTGGCAGTAGCAGTGACTGTCGGACCAGCAGAAGTAGGAGTGAGCCTCAAGGGTCCGATCGGCGCCAAACTGGCCAGGGAACCGATGTTCAAAGTTATACCCCCTGCGTTGCTCGTGTTTGGCTGTAAAAAACGATTTAGCGGATTAATCGATGGTCCGAATAGCAAGAAATCAGTGTCTCACCTGACCCCCGAGCCTCGGCGATAGCAGCTGGTCGGTCAAATTAACTTTCTGATTGCTGATGACTCTGGGTTTCCTTCTAGCCACTGGTGCCTGGTTCAAACCCGCTCCGCCAATGGCTATGAGAGTCGGCTGCGTGCTCAGGGTCCCAGTTCTGACCATAGACCCTGGAGGAGGGATTGGCGCCGAACTCGGAGTGCTGGGTGTGATGGGTCTGGTTTTCTTCACACTCGGAGAGTGTGGTTCGCTCTCAACGGAACTACTAGTTGAATTTTTTCTCTTTCTATATTCCTTCTTGGCCTTATCGGAGTTCGACAAGGGATTGGGTCTCAGCGGCAGAGGGTGGGGCTGGAGCAGAATGCTGCCGACAAAGTCCCCGACCTCATCCAGTATGCATCTGTCCACCATGCTCTGAGTTATACCCTCGGATATCTTTTTGCTCGTTGATATCCTAAGGTGATCATCCGCCGTTCCTATCACCACAAGACTCGTTTCGACAAGCATTCTTTCTCTCAAGTCTTCAAGGTCGTCAGGTCTCGCCAAAGTCGCGTTTTGACCAATGACGAACATCACAGGACACCTGATGTCCATCAGAGTGTCGTCCGGGGTTCCCCTCTTGCCTTCTACAGTCGTGAATGGGAAACCCAGGCAGATCACAGCCGTGACGTGTTCCAGTTGAGCAACCTGAACAATAACAATTCATTTTTACATCGTAACGGAGACTCTGGGTCGTTAAAGACTCCGAATTTCTATTTAACAGTCCCCGAGGTGAGAGCGAGCCACTGAAACTCACTTGGCAAGCGAGCGCAGCTCCGGTATTAAAGCCAATGAGGATAATCGGCCGGCCAGGACAGTCGCTTCGGACGTCTTGTATCTTGGTTCTGGTGGCTTGTACCAGTTGGTCCATGCAGGCGATCATGGTCATCCTATTAGCTGCGAGCCCCATGTGGGTATGGACGTTAACGACCATCCCTAGGGCCCCCAGCTGGGAGGTCCACTTGTGTTGTCTGGAAGAAAGGCTGGTTCCAATACCCGAAGGAGCTACGATCAGGATTGGATTTCCAGGGAGTTTTTTCTGAAAACAAGAACGAGGCAGATGAATACTTCCGTTGCCAAGATCGTGAAAACTCGTTGAACTCTTTTACCAACCGGTCTGTTTGCGTTTAGACTGGAGACGACCGGGTCCCAAGACCTTTTCAGCAGCGGGCCGAGCGTTTCCCAAGTTATGGATCCGCTTTTGGCGTTGAGATTGGGCTGAACGGCGATAATCTTGTCTATCAACTGCGGAATCTTCAGTCTCAATACCTGAAGAATGTCTAAATAAATGGCCATGTATTCCTGCGGCAGATTTTCGAACAGTAGATTATGTAGCCATTGCGCGACGCGGAAATCCCAGCCGGCAGAGGCCAGAGTCTCTCGAAATCTCCGGGCCGCGGTATCGACAGAGGTCTTCCTGAAAACTGGCTCGGACACACTGTTGGCTTTGGCGAGTCTGGCCAAACGCTCCGCGGATAAAATCCGAGTGACTTTGGTAAATATTCGGTTCTGGATCGGAGACCACAGGATCTTCTCTATATTTTCCTCCCAGTCGTCGTTCTCGTCGGGTCTAGCAAAGTTGGCGAGCCTCTGAAACTCGTCCATGACGTGTCGAGCCCTGGTCAAATCGTAGGGAGGAGTTGGCAGCTCGTTTGCAACCCCCTCGACGTCCACGTCCTCCTCCTGTCTGAGTTTCTCCCTGTTTTCGCATAGAGAATAAATAAAAGAAGATTATCAATATTTGAAAATAAAAAGAAGTCAGTTATCATTCAATTTTCTCTATTCTCGTTGTGAAGTAAGTAGCGCTTTGGCATCGCACTCACGTAGCTGGTGAGCATTTTGCTCTTCCAAAGAATAATTTTTTAACCGGCTTCACGTAAACGTTCTCCGGCTTCCAGTTCCACGGTCTCGCGTAGCAGTGGTCTTTCAAAATGACGTCTATCTCGCTCTCCAAGCATCCCGCAAGCTGGTGCAAATATGTGGTTAGTGTATTCGAGTTATCTTCAAACACGTCACCCGTCGGACTGGGCAATCCTGATCCTACTGTTGAGGTTGAAACCACGGGACCAGACGACAGCAGCATCTTCATTATACTATCTCGACCAGAACCAGACCTCGAAACATCCGCCGTCATCTCAATCGACCTAAACTGTTTTTTTAGAACGAATTCTACGATCTGAAAATTAGATTTACTCATCTCACTGGTATTAACGTAAAAAATCGTAAGCATACAGGGATTCAACTCACATGCGTTTCATCAAAATCTCGATCTCCATCCTCGCTACGTTTTTTGGTTATGTTCGTTCAGAATTGTTAGAATATCGTTATTTCTGCTTATTTTACCGATTCTACGGATGACGACAGATTTAATTGATCTTGCACACTGCGATCTTGGTGTAAAAAATCCTATTAATTAGATAAAGACGGTGTTCATTGTTAAAAATCTCAAAATTTCATTCGATTGTTAGACACAGATCTTCATTCTCCGACGCGGTTAATTGAATCCCGAAGGACACAGAGTCACGTAGACTTGATTGTTTGAACAATAATTATCGCCTCAAACAAACACAACAACACAACAAACTTTTTTTACTCTACACTCTGCGATAGTTTCTTGTTCTTTTTTTTTTCCAAGGATCTCATTAAACGCAATTGTCCCTAGGAAATCGACGTTGCGATTGGTCGATGGCGTCTGTTTCGCGGTCACGTGACGCGCGCGTGGCCAACGGGAGCTCTTAGTGCGCTAGTCGATTGTTTTTTAACGTTGGTAGTGTTGTGTTTACGGGGTGGCGGTGCGCCTTTGGTGAATAGTGATTTGTTTGCGGCGTTTTGTGTTTTTACCTATTATATTATTATAAAAAAAGTAACATAAAATCCCTGAATATAATAAATGGGCGACGATTCTTAATTATACGCTGTCTGATATCGCGCCCCGATCAAATACGATGGAAGTTAGCAACGAACAACCGACTCCGACCATGGATCAACCTGCCACCAACACCGAGCAGGAGACCACCGAGGATCAGCCTATGGAAGATACCGAAGATTACAACTTCGAAGGGGACGAATATAGGCCTTTTATACCGCGGGGACGAGGAGGTTTCAGGTAACGAAGACGAACTGGTTGATGTGACTCGATTTTTTTACAGTAAAATTCACCTAGTCATTCGTTATCCGTTTTTAATGGATTCTGTTTTATCGCCTCTGATCGTCGGCTGGGGGAAAGGGAAGGAAAAATCGGGGACTCGTCCCCATGCGTGTATCCATAGAAACAATTAACGAATGCGTAACGTAACTCTTGTTTGTCACGTATTATTTATTATCGGCGGTATTTTTTTTAATCCTGTTATTATCATTGAAACAGTCTTATCGAAGAATAACGGAGTAATTATTAAAAATTTTGTACGATAATATTTTCCACGATGGCACGGAGAGTGAGTAGAATTTTTATTCGTTCTCTAGAATCGATGAATTCTACAATTTTTACTGAAAACTTTCAATTTTAGTCAAGCGTCGGCGTCTCTTGGCTTCCCAGCTGCGTAAACAACCCAAACCGGACTTTTGGGCTTCTTTTATTGAATATTCAAGTTTTCTTGTTTCATTTCTCAATGTTTGATATTTGAGCTATAATAACAATAATCATAATAGAGACTCCAATTTTTGGGTCAAACATTAAGGTACAATCGTTCCGAGTCGAATCGTTCCGAGAATCGTAGGAGTTATTCGGCTTTGCGGCAAAAACTGTAAAAATGATCGACTCCTATAGCTTATATTAATATTCCGAGGTAAAATTTATCGTGTTTGCTCGGCGAACAGAAACAGGTTCACAAAGAAATCCATACAACTATTTGTGAAGAATACTTAATGCATTTGCTTTCGCCGATGGAAGCAGACTTCATACGAAATTGATGAAAATTCTTTTCATCAATTATTCCAGGGGTCGAGGTAGAGGCGGTTTTGACTTTCCTATGAGAGGTGGACCCCCACGATTCAGAGGACGAGGATTTGGACCAAGAGGACCAATGTTCAGAGGAGGAAACAACGGATTTCCGTTCGAAGGACCGCCGCGTCCCAACTGCCCACCCGGACCTGGAGGACCTAGATTTCGTGGCCCGCCGCCGTTCGATCCGAGCTGGGGCCCGATGGGACCTCCAAACTTGATGGGACCGCCCAACATGATGGGACCACCTGGAATGGTAGTTATTCAGAGTCGTTACAAAGGCAGTTGGCTTCTAATTAACGCGAGAGATTAAACGATCGTTGTGTATGACTTTTCTCACTACAGCCACCCCCGCATATGATGAACGGACCTCTGGGTGCAGGACCCTATGGACCGCCACCTGGAATGGGACCACCAAATATGAACGTACGTCGGCGATTTATTCTGTCGCTTTTTGCTGTGTTAGGAGTATATTGTATTTTAATTTTAGGTATTGAGGAACGAGCGATATTTGTTTTTCAGGACCGTGTTTAGAGAGCTGGGGATACTTGGATAAACCGGAACGAAATTTTCCTGTTAAAAATCCGGAATTATCGATATGATTTTTGATTTTTAATAATTTATCGATTCGTTTTTCAGGGTTTTGCGTGTTGATCAAAATTTGTTGTTGTTTCTGTTTTTTTTATCAAAAAACGTTGAATTTCTAATGTTTGATTTCATCAATTGCTTGACATAATGATTTTTAGCATCTAGAAATGATTTTCATTTAGTAGAACAATTTCATAGCCAAAAAAAAGATAAATTCAACCAGCCAAACGCATCGCACTAATCTAAACGATCATCCTTAACAGGGGGCTCAAGTCGCTGGCCAGCAAACTCAACAGCAAATCCATCAATCCCAATCAAACATTCCAGGATTAGACCTGAACGGAGAAGTGTGGGTCGAGACTAAAACTGGGGATGGAAAATCATATTTTTACAACATAAGGACGAGGGAAACGACCTGGACCAAACCTGAGGGACCAAACGTCAAAGTTATGGCGCAAGATCAGGTGCGTCGAGCTCGGAACGGCTTCGAATTTGCAGAATCATAGGATTTAACAAATTTTTATGCGATTTCAGTTAGAGCAACTCGTCCACGGAGCTGCCAAACAAGGAGGCAGAGAAGGGACGCCGACGGGAACGACGCAGTCGTTGGTTACGGAATCGCGGGTCGCGCAGTCCGGCGAACAACCGCCCGGAAGTTCCGAAACTCCGGCGCAAGCTACTACCGCAGTTGCACCTGCCTCTGCGACTATTCCTCCAGCCAGCGAGGCCAGTGACACGAGTGCGCAGCCGGAAATAAGCCAGACAAATGGTAGCGAGTATTTTTTAGAAGCTTTGGAAGTTTATTGCGAATGAATTTAACTCGGTTGATTCTAATTTACAGCATCTCCGTCGAGCGTCAACACCCTCACTACCAATGGGACGGCTAACATGATGCAGCCGCCGCCAAACATGCTGCCGATGCAGCACAGGATGCCTACGAACCAATTCGGGGGGCCAATACCCGCTCCGTTTGGGCAGGCACCGTTCGGCATGCCTCCGCCAGGCTTCCAAGCATTCGGAAATTACGGTCCGCCTCAGACTAATTGGGGTAAATATCGTTTTTTACGATTAATTAAGATTTCACGGTCTTTTGGGTGAATCTAATCTGTAATTTTGGGACACTTTCCACAGGTATGCCACAAATGCCGCATGGGGTAATGACCCAGCAAACTGGAGTCGAGGATCCTGCTATTCTCGCTCAAATCGATCAAGAATTAGTGGCGTCTGCCTTGGTCTGGACAGAACACAGGGCTCCCGACGGAAGGATGTACTACTACAACACAAAAGCCGGGGAATCCGTTTGGGAGAAGCCTCAGGCTCTAAAAGATTTCGAAAGTACGTTAAAAATCGCAGAAGATATGCCGAAGCAATAATTATTCATTCCTTGATGTTTATTTTCGATCTTTGATTCTCCATTTCCAGATGCGAAGCTAGCAGTGCGACAGAAGGTGGACGACATAGCGCCTGCTGGTACTCAGGATATTCCGATAAAGCTTGAAAAGCAGGAGGAAGTTAGCAACGAGACCAAAGACAATTTCAAGGATAACGAAACAAATAAACAAAAAAAGGACGAGACCGTTCCCAAAGAGTCTGCGAAGCCGCAGGACAAGTCGAGACCGATTTCTAGTACTCCTGTTCCTGGAACACCATGGCGAGTTCCGAGCTGTGATAAAATCATTTTAATTCTCCGATTCGAGAGTTTAATCGTGCCGTGATTTTTCCAACAGGTGCGTTGTCTGGACCGGAGACGGGCGCGTGTTTTTCTACAACCCATCCTCGCGGATTTCGGTGTGGGAAAAACCTGACGATCTTATAGCCAGACAAGACGTGGACAAGATGATGGCGACGCCGCCAGACGCTGTTGCTACTACGAAAAATCCACATCAGTCAGATTCTAGCGAAAGCAGCGACGAGGATCAACCTACGCCAGCTAAAAAACCAAAACAAGAAGAAGTAAAAGGTGATCGATTCACCTCTACTTTAAAGAAATACACAGGCAAAGCTTATAATTCTCGATCTCTATTTCAGTTATTCCAAAGGAGGAGGAAGAAAAGGACCCTAAAAAGACCATCGACATCGGTAAGGAGGCCGCGATCGAGGCGGAAGTCAGAGCTGCTAGGGAGAGAGCGATCGTTCCTTTGGACACGAGGATTAAATCATTCAAGGACATGCTTGCTGAAAAAGATGTGAGAAGGATTCATTCAACGAAGAAATCAAATTCAGCCGTTGCCTCACGTGGGTTTTTCTATCCGTTTTAGGTATCGGCTTTCAGTACCTGGGAAAAAGAGCTTCACAAGATAGTCTTCGACCCGCGATACTTGCTGCTGACGTCCAAGGAGAGGAAGCAAGTCTTTGAAAAGTATGTGAAGGAACGTGCGGAGGAGGAGAGACGTGAGAAGCGGAACAAGATGAAGGAGAGAAAGGAGCAGTTTCAAAAGCTTCTCGAGGAAGCTACTCTTCACGGAAAGTATGTTGTTTGGAGATTGAAAATTTCAAGCCAATGTTTCTCTCAACTATTGACCTAAATTTATCTAATACTTTTGTTTTTTTTTATCGATATAGATCATCGTTCAGTGACTTTGCTCAAAAACACGGCAAGGACGAGCGGTTTAAGAACGTGGAGAAGATGCGGGAACGCGAGAGCCTGTTTAACGAGTATCTATTGGAAGTGAGGAAGCGAGAGAAGGATGAGAAAACTGCTAAACGTGAACAGGTATGCCAGTTGTAATTATTACGTATAAGATAACAATGCCGTTTTGAAAGCATATTCTTTTACAGGTTCGTCGTTCATAGTTTTGAAAAAAGTCAATCGAATCATGATTATCGCATAATTGTTTTATTTTCTTCGATAACTTTTCTTACTTAATTTACTGATCAACCTTTTCGAGTCTCTTTTATCAGAGTTGATACACTTGAGTAAACTCAGTTTCAACGCGTTGAGTATTATCAATGAAAATTTGAAGGCGACAAATCTACTCCAAAAACAGTAAATTTATTAGAATAATAATTCATGATTACCTTTATTCGTCACATTTTTGCAATCTTTACATTATTTTCAGGACTTAATCAACCGAGAACATGTTAACGACAATTTACTGCCATTAAATCTGATCACAAGTTAGATATTCACTCGTTCGCTAATTTTTATTGAAGAAAAGAAACAAACGGCTTGCTGGAATATAATAATAATCGAGATCTTAGTTGTTATTTGAGAAGGATTTTCATAGCGCATTAAAACATGAAAATCGACAAAGTATTAGTTCCCCACTTTCCACGTTCAGTGTTGAAGATACCGAGAAAAGAATTTGATGAACAAATGATCACAAAAAATTGATCTGCTTTTGAAAACACGAAGATCATGATAGTATGACCTGGTAATTCAGTGGGCAGTAACTTATCGTACGATCACTGTTCACGGAATTAATTTTACACTTTTTTTTTTAGATGTTTTCAGTGATAATAAATTATTTTTTCAGGCTCCGTAGGTATGTTATTATTTTGTTCCAATTGAATGATTTTTAATATATTTATAAGGATGGTAGTAATAATAATAATTATTTTGATAATAAGAACGAAGAACACACATAGGAAGATATGAGCATATAAATAAATATATATACACATATACGTATATACAAAAAAAGAAAAAGAAAGAAAACTCTCTGCTATGCTTGATCGATTATTATCATTTTTTTTTTTATATGAAGAAAAAAAAAGAGAATATAGAAAAATAATAATCGATAATGGATAAATGATGTTATCAAAATTTGTGGAGAGGTAGAGAATTAAAACAGCTGGTTATTTGACGGTTCCTTATGTACTTATGTGTTCTGAACTCTCCACTTCAGTCAGGAGGCAGGCAGGGCAGGTTCCATATGTGGAGTGGCATGGTTCTGAAGCTGGTTGGTGGCATGGATGATGTCATCTACCATCCCCACCTACACTGCGTGGCACAGTTGGCACACCCTCGCGCGCTGCATTCTTTACTCCAAAGCAGAGTCATGAGAATGAAACAACTCGGTATTTGTATATTAATCGTAATCCTCGTTACTTGAATCAATCAAAGAAAGAAAGAGAAATACAAAGATAACTTCATCAAATTAAATATCAATACTTGGAAAGAGAAACAAAGTAATATCCCATTATTTTGCAAGTGAAAAAGAAGAAGAAATATTGTATATTATGCAAAAGTTTTTTTTTTTTTTTGTTTTTTTTCACCCCCAATTATTATCGATGATACATTTTTATCGTGGTACAATGATTTCTACGATTAACTTAAGAATTTCTTCAATCATCTATAACACAATTTTCATACGTACGAAAGATGATTTTCATTCACGTAAGAATGGTTAAAAAGAAGAAGATAAAAATTTTATGATTTCAACGCTGAATCATTTGTGATTGAAAAAGAGAATTTGTACGATGAAATTATCAAATGACTAAAGTTCTTTTTTTTCTTCTCCAAAAGTAATAGTACCACAGTAAAAAATGATCATTTTATAAATCGTAAAGTATCTTCAAAGTCGAATACCTAACAGTTTCGCATTTTCATATCCACGCGATGCAATGACAACCATATTTCCAGATTATATTTGAATTCCCTGCAATATGCGATACGAATGACAAAGAGGAGCCCTTAAAACCAACCAGCGTGTGTGTAGTAAATTATACCATTGCTTGGGGATTGATACTTGGTGGATAGCGATCGTGATGCTGCCCCATTCAACGATCAAATGATTCGGAAGAATTGAATGAGGTATTATTCGTCATTAAAAAGCTTTAGCTTCTGAAAAAAATTCCAATTTGCTTCTACCAGTATCGGCGAAGTCTTAAAATATTTAAGTTATCTGCAAAACGATTGTAGTGAGTATTATTAATTGAGTCTCAGACAATAAAAAAAAAAGTGTTGACGCCAAAATCTCGCCACAAGAGTGAATTAAAGAAAAATAGAATTCTTGTTGTTCGATAAATAGAATTAGAGAAAAGTTTGATTTGCCTAATTTAACCATTCTTTCGTTGATGTTTAATTATCTTTTTTGTTAATTTTTTTTTTTTTTTTAAATTAGAATTAATTATTAGGAGTAATGGAATTGTGGTTTTGGGCCTCATACAATGTAACTGAACAGTGTGAAACGAAAAAAGTAGTCTTATTATTAGATAAACGAGAAAAAAAATAATAGCAATTAGAATTAAATCAAACTTATTTCTTCAAGTAAGTTCAATTATTTGTACCGTATTTTCCTGATGATATAAATTATTCAGGATTAGAGATCGAAATATTCTTCCACTGAGAGTTTGTGAAAGTAAAAAAAAAAGGGAATTTGTAGAGAAAGTTTATAAAATTCTTGCAATATTCACGCAAATTATGGGATGTTATGTAAATTTATTAAAAGCACAAAATAAAATGACTGATTCGGTTTCAGTTATTAAATGACAAGAGACAAATTTTCTTAAAATAAGAATGATACCCCAATTGGACAAATACGGTACATACTTTTATTCCTCAAATGTTTTTTTAGGATTAGGCAACGGGTTACATCTTTAATGGCAATAACGAGACCAATATGTGACCAACACGTATTAATAAAAGTTATAATTATTTTAATTTTGTCTTATTTAAGTAAAACAGCATTATTACGCCAATATTTTTCTGTAGATGGTAAGAAGAGAAAGCAAAAGGGATTTAAAATATCGGAGGTCATGGTTAAATCCGCATAAATTGATTACTAGTTAAACTGGCTTTGGAACATCTTCAATAAATTTTAATTCGTCTTCACTTTCGAAAAAAAAAGTTGTTATTTACCGCTGCGATCTCTTCATGCGAATTGAATGGCCTCTGAATATTTTAACGTTGTGCGCTTCTTACACAGAGCTTATGATAACGATTGACTAACAAAATTTTTATTTTCAGCTCGGACAGCAGTTAGATAAATCTATTTATTTTGTATACCAAGTGATCATTAATACGGATACAATGTTTTTACCTATATTTAACGATACCCCCCACGAAAAAAAGGTAATGATCACTTGGGTGAATTGATGATTTTTTCAGTATTTAATCAGTTTTTTCTTTTCAGCAGAAAAATAAAGCAGCTTATTTTCTATAAAAAATCAATGAAACCAAATATAGCATTTATTTATGATATCTAAATCGTATTTCATCTGGTTTGATCGCTGTACGTATTTTGAACGAGTTCATTTACAAGCATTGATCCTTGGAAACCAAATAAAAATAATTATAGCGAACAAATCAATTGAACAAGAAACAAACAAAAAATGTTTAATCGTATAAGGAATCGTAAATAATTTATTATCAGATAATTTATTAGCCATGGCACTCTCATGTTATTGTATTTCAGGTGAAAAAGGATTTTTTAGCCATGTTGCGAGAGCACAAGGACATTGACAGACATTCTCATTGGAGTGATTGCAAGAAGAAGTTAGAATCGGACTGGAGGTACAGACTGGTCGAGTCTGCGACTGCCCGAGAGGATTGGTTTAGGGATTACATACGTCTTTTGAAGGAGGAAAGGAAGAAGGAGAAGGAGCGTGACAAGGATCACAGACACCGTGAGAAGGAGCATCACAAGTCCGAAAAGAAGGAAAAAGATAAGAAAGATAGCGACAAGTACAAAGACAAATCCAAGGAAAAGGTAGAAAAGGAATCATCGAAGGAGAAAAAACAGAGAAGAACCGAAGCTAATCATGACGAGAACGGCAAGGAAAAACTTGTCGTTGAGAAAGAAGCCGGGGAAGTTGACGAACCGGAGGAAAAAACGATAAAGAAAGAGAACGACGTGAGTATATTTGTCAATATTTCATATCCTGCAGGTTTTTAATATCATTTTTGGATCGATTCTTATACCTCACTATAACAAAGGTGGACGACATTCTATTTCAGAAAGATGAAAACAACATCGCGTCAGATTCCGAAGAGGATCGAGAGAAACAGAAGCGCGAAAGAGAACGAAGAGCCGAAGCCAGCCTCAGAGAACGAGAACGGGAAGTGCAACGCACACTCGCCACTCATCTACGCGATCGCGACAAGGAAAGGCAGCATCACAGGCACGCGGAGGCTGTTCAACACTTCAGCGCGCTTCTCGCTGACTTGGTATGTCTTCGTTCTTTGCTGTCATTGCCTAATTATCGCATTAAATGCCTCGAATGTTCTCTTGATCGTACAATATCAAACTATTAAAGGTCCGTAACGGAGATATTGCTTGGCGAGAGGCCAAACGACAATTGAGAAAAGACCACCGATGGGATCTGGCCGAAAGCTTAGAGCGGGAAGAGAAAGAGCGATTATTCAACGAACATATTGAACAGCTGGGACGAAAGAAGCGAGACAAATTCAGGGAGCTATTGGACGAAGTTGGAGCGTCAACTGAGCTCACGGCAGCATGGAAGGACATCAAGAAAACGCTTAAAGACGATCCTAGATACGTGAAATTTTCGTCTAGTGATAGGGTGAGTTTCCAAACTTGTTCTATCAAGATTGAGCCAATATTGGATATAATATCTCTGATTATTTTACAGAAATGCGAAAAGGAGTTCAAGGAATACATTAAGGACAAACTCGTGGCAGCCAAAGCCGACTTCAGGGAACTTCTCCAGGTTTGTTGATATTTGTATCGGGGACGATAAGGGCTGTGAATCGATGTTGTTTGATATATTATCTCATTTTCAGGAGACAAAGTTGATAACTGATAAGACATTCAAAAAAGTCCAAGAGAACACCACCTGCTTAGCGGAGATTGAAGAAATATTGAGGAAGGATAGGAGATTCCTCGTTCTAGAAGCTGCCGCTGCAGAAAGAACACGTTTGCTTATGGGATACTTGGAGGAACTCGCTCGTAGGGGTCCACCCCCGCCACCTACGGCCTCAGAACCTTCTCGCAGACCAACTACGAAGTATGACTGAAATTTATCAACAAGGGAATAATCCGCACCTTTCTTCGTTCTTTAAACAATTTACTCGTGCGGCTTGTTTCCTACGATTCTATCGGGCGATCGTTGCTAAATAATCGTGTTTTTTTATTTGTTTCAGTTAAAGTCAAATGGATTAATTAAATCACGAATGAATTTAAAAAGTCTACAATTATTCAACGAGGCCATTACTAGTAGTTGGACCGAATTCGCAAATTTATTTCCTAGACAAATATCATGTATATCTATATCTAGAGTACAATAAAAGTAACATTAACACCATGATGGTATCGCGCTTATTGATTTATCAGCATTATTGGATCGACGTTAAGTATAAGAAAAACTTCGGATCCCTTCCAACAAGACCCAAGAGAAGAAAAAAAGCGAATTGATGAATTCGAAATTCCGATCGCAAATACCCAACGCATGTCACGATGCGGAAATATCGCATGTACGAAAGGTACGAATCGCGGGTTCGCTACCGTCTCAAGGACACTCGAGGTCGCCGTGTTCACGACCTCCGCGAATCGGATCTGTATAAAACAATTCAATGGGAAACAACATCGGGCTGAAAATGACGATACATTTTTTCTTGATCATCCTCAATATCTCTGTGTTACAATAATAATAATAAATATAATATCTTGTGTAGACATTTGCTATGGAAGCTTAATTCCCGTTAGAAACACCGTGTCTTCGGTACCACCTCAGACACTGAAATAAGCGGTTCCTAACGGAATCGGTATGATAAGCTGGTTTCCTCTGAGAATGATGTATCCTAGACGCCCACAGTGGGTCCAGTCCCGTTTCATTCCATTTTCCCATTCCTATTTATCTCGCTCGTGTTCCATTTGTGTATCAGATCACAGGCACCTTCTTAGGTGCTGCAGTGCAGACTCCGTGGCGAGGTGAGGGCGCGGGGTGAGGTATCCCGATCATTCTTGAATGTCGTCCGGTTTGTGTATAAAAAGATACGCGGACCTCGGGGACCTCGGGGCAGCAGGACCTGAGAATGCGAGGGAGGGGCTATGGCTATGACACACGACAATACCTTTCATTTTTTTTTTACGTTTTATTACTCCGCTCGGAACCCTGAACCGCGTTTACTTGCTGTCGGGGAGCACCGCTCCCTACCTTCCAGCTTTGTCTGCCTCCTCTACCTCCAGCTCGACGGCCTCGACGCGATCGCGAGTATCGCTAGAACCGCGACGCGTGCTCAAGTGAAAGTAGGATTTTGCTTTCTACTCTAGTGTAGCTGGTGAGAAATATGTTTCACGGAGTTTTAAAATGACGAGTAATTCGATCGGTTCACGGTGCGTGTTTGTTAATAAACGTTTTAGCGTGGTTCAACTTGGATTTATTCGGTTCATATAGATACAATAATGCGAATATAGCGTAAATAATGAAGGCGTTAAATACGGGTCCGTCGATGTATCCGGGTACCACCTTCAGCTACCGATTTCTGTTGTGCTCAGTGCTCTTGTCTCTGTACTGTACAGTGCATGGAAATAACTATCAGCAAGGTAACTCTTACGTTTATTCAACAATAAACGATATCAATTATTAATGCGTCCAGAATAACGTGTGAATGTGAATTAATAATCGCCTATATTGAGTAAGCGGACAAGATAAATTCATTTTCGAGAGACGTAGATCGCTCACGATCTAGCAGCTTGCATAATGTATTGGTTTTTTTCGTTCTCATTCCAGCAGTGGGCGATTTGTTTTATAATATCGGACTATTTGGGTCGAGTAAAAGCCGTATAGCTGTATCTACGTGATTTCCGCGTCCGTGTCCTGCACTGTCCAAACATAGTGTATGCATATAGATCCTTGGATCTATATTATGTTGACCATTGATCATCACGGAATTTTTTTTAGCGTAATTAGAAGGCGACCGATTTATTTCGGCCGACTTTGACCGAATTTTTATTTCACCGTCTACGAATGTATCCGGTTGAGTAATTATTTTATTATACAGAAATTTTATGAGTCAGAAAAAAATCGGTATAGTATATGGGAAAAACACGGACGTCGTTGAGATAAAATGACGAAATCGATCATCAAGCTTGAACATTGCGATACTAAAAAAAAAATTGTTCTTCATCAAGTAAATATTTCATACTACGATCGAATCATGCTTTTTTTATCCCAATGAATATTATCATATTTGATTACGGTAAAATATTGACTTCCCGATAATAGGCAAGTTTAGCGATTTTTCCGAAAAAATAAGTCATCTTTTCGTTGCATATTGTACTGTGTATAATTATAATTATAATGATATCGCATTTCTCGAAGATGAATTATAGTTTTAGTTCGAATTATAGAAATTAGAATTCCAGTGATCATAATCGTTGTATGTACCGATCTTCCGAAACTTTCTTATGGTTTGGGAAATCGTTACGTAAATTAAGTGTGTGCTGTATTGTGATTTCGATTCTTGTGTGCTAAGAGAACGTTTCGATGGACGCGTAGTATACAGTGTCAGGAAGTAAATAGTTGGAATTTTAAGTTGTATACACGCGTGATCTGAAACCCAAGAATTTGTAATTGAAGAACAGAAAAAAATTGTACGATATAATATTTTTACCTTCGACAAACTATTTTTTCGTAAATTATAAACTTGGCTTTCGGTGCATTAATGAAAGTAAATTCATTATCAAATATCGCGCCGATGGACATTATAATAGAACCGATAATTGAATTGACCGATGCTGACGAAATTCTTAGTTTTGTTATGTTCGAACTTCAATTATCCAACTTGGTAACATTCCATTCCCTAATTATTATAAGATGCATAACTAATTGCTGTGGAAATATAATTGCAGTCGAAGTAACGGTTTCTAGAGCAACGCGTGTTGCATACTAATAAAATTATCTATGCCACACGTTTCTTTAACTCAAGCGATCAAAGCTACTTTTACACTCGACACGTGCTTTGAAACGCGTAGTTAATTTCAGAATTAGAAAAAGCAGATATTTTACGGTATCAAATTTTCAAAACGTTCATTTCGCGCCTTTTAAAAAACCCCGCAATTTTTATATATAATTCGAATCATACCGCATTGAAAAATTGAAATTCTCTTATCTGCAGACGCTCCAAAAACATGGAAAAATTTGACCAAAGTTTTACCGTCGGTCAACACCTATGACGATGACCAAACGCTGTCGTCCTCGTCGCAGAATGGTAGCGCAAAACTACCGCCGCTGGACGAGAACAATATCATGCACACGGAACATTTGTTGAACGATGATACCGAATACGCAACTTACAGCGAGGAGTACGAGCAGGAACCTGATCACCCGGCCGACCCGAAGACGAGTCCGAGCAATCTAACTGTATCCTCCGCAACTGTGGAGTCTCCTACAGTCAGAAGTATCAACGATACTTCCGGAGAGTTGGGATCAGAGGAAAGTCCTCTGGAACCGTACGACTCGTATTACTATTACTATGACTACGACAACGACACGAGTCTGGACCATAGAACCGAATCTGTCGTCTCCGAAGAAGCGAAGACAAATCTTTCCTCAACGGAGGAGCCTGCGTACGGCAATGCAGATCTTGAAAATACAGCCAATCACTCAACATTATATGATAACTTCAGTGACTCGGAGCTGTACGATAGCGACGAGGCCACCTCGATGGAAGGCAGCAACAAGCATTTCGTAGTCTCTTCGAATCTATCGAACAAACTGCCAGACAAGTCGATCCTAATAGGGGAAGCCGTTGTGTCTGTGGTAACGACCAAGAGCGTCGTTAACGGGACGATATCCGTTCCTGTTACTCCATTGCCGCAAACAACGGAGCAGATTTCGTCGCCTCTGTCGTCCTCGGATCCCATGGAGGACAAACAGCTGGAGAGACATCAGACCACTGAGAATTCTATAGTTCTTGCATCGGTGCAGACTAGTAGAAGCATTTCGGGGGCTAGATTCCTCCCATTCCCCGTCGTCGAGCAGGTCGTGCAAGTTGCTCCGAACGTTAACAAGGACAGCAAAGGTTCCGGTACTCTGGAATCGACCGAGAGCATCATAGACAAACTGGATCGAGTACAGTCCGAGCTTTCGAGCGGATTTCTGAGCGGTGGTTTCAGAAATTCTGGTAACACTCTGCAGCTGGATGTTATGGGGGAGACCGAAACAACGACCAAGAGGAGAACCACGACTATGAGGGGTCCGGTGATCACTAAATTCGTACCGCATCGACCAAACACCGTTAGGAAACCATTCGGATCCTTGAAACCGGTTGTACCGACCATTTCAAGGTTCAATCGCAATGAAACTAAACCGTACACAACTGCAAAGAGTGTCACAAACAGGCCGCATCAGCTGCGCCCGTTGGTTAATAAAGCGAGCACAAACGAGAGCAAGGACTTCGTCAAGCCCAAAATCCTTGTGCAGGATGTCAGCGCCTTTTTGCCACCCGGCTTCAACTTGGACAAGTTGAAGAGCGAGCCTACGGAGAAATCCATCATCGATGATATTTTCGCTAAAGCTAAAGTGGACATTTCTTCGTTTTTACCACCGGGCTTCAAGGAAAAGCAGAATGCTACTTCTGATCAGAAGAAAATTGATAAACCAAAGGTCGACGATGCTGTTGAAAAACCTTCGATCGATCTCAGCTCGCTTTTGCCTCCTGGATACAAGCCAAAGGCTGAGGACGATGCGGTGATCAAACAACCTCGCATAGACGATCTGTTCAAGGCAGCGAAAATCGATATTGCCTCTCTCCTACCCCCTGGATATAATCTGAAGACAGGAAACGAGTCTAGCAATAAAAATGATACACAGAAGAAAGAAGCTACTCAAGAAAATTCAACAACCGAAGCAACCGTTTCAACCACGAAAGCAGCCGGTTTCAAATTGGTTTTTCCTAGCCGACCTGGCGGCAGGAAACCAATAACCAGAATAACTACTCCTTCGTCGCTGCACGGCGGCGCAAATGGCGGGTTTAAACCTGCTATTCACAAGGGTTGGCCAACCAGGTAGGTTTGCGGAAGGGAACTTGGAGAGATACCGGGGCTGATAATTATTCGCGAATGTTTCAGAGCCACCACGGAGTTTACGGGCTGGCCTACGTCCTCGACCACTCCGATATCCATTGAGAAATTACTCGAAGCAGCCCGCACGGCAACTAATGAGTTTTCTAACATGTCCAGTACGACATCGGCGAGCATGACGTCCACCACAACTACTACTACGACCACTACAACCACTCCTCGTCCGACTACTCCTGGTGTATGCGAGGAGGATTGTGAATTGGCTGGAACTATTCGTCTCGTAGGAAAAAGACCATGGGTCCCAGAATTACTCGATAGTAATACCATAGAGTGGAAAGAACTCGCACATGACGTTGAAGCGGAGGTGAATTGAATCTACGTTAATCAGTTAATGTGCAGTTGTGCATAAGACTAAACATTTACGTTGAATTTCAGATAGAGTCGGCATTCTCGAAGTCCCCAGCCTTGCGGAAGTGGTACAAGAAGATAAAAATAGACTCGTTCAGGTAAGGACTTGAAATTTTACCGATGAAGCCGACTCGTTACCGCTAAATGAATTTATACTTTCAGCCAGGGAAGCATACTCGTAGATTACTTCGTGGAATTGAACGACATCGGTGCGAAGATCAATACTCAAGAACTGAAGTCTATCTTCCACGAGACTTTAAACTCCTACGCATCGAATAACGAGAACAGTACAAATCCGAAAAATCTACTAGTTCTTGGAAAATTCACTATAGACCCTGCATCCACAGATTTCGTTGGTGAGATAGATACAGAGTAACCATCGAAGTCATTGTACTAATCTCGATTACTTTTTCAGTCGTACCAAAATCAGTAATCCCGCAACAGATGGATGATGGTAATGGGATCATACCCCAATGGGCTATCGCAGTCATCGTTATCGGAGTCGGAGGCCTACTCTTCATCATAGTATTCGGTGTTTCTGTGGTAAGTATAGAAGATAAGGATTTTGTAAGTTTATACAGAATTACACATCTATTATATTCACAGTTACAATTTTCCTATCGATTTCATCGACTTCTGACTCTAATTGCTTCCTATAAATCAAGTGGGTTCGGTAGATACTTGACGGAGTGTAATTACCGAATGTACCTCTTTGTTATTCAACGAGTATTGATCTAGATTCTTCCTAATTAATTTTTTCAGCTGATGAACCGTCACAACGTACCCAAAATAAAGCCGAAAATGCCGACCATATTTGACGAAGAAAGAGAGCACAATATTATCCATAAAAGTCAGCTATCTCCAGGTCGCAGATCGCTCGATTATCCTAAGGAAGATTTGTACAATATAGACGCAGACTGGAACGACAAATCTTTTGATTCTACGTCTAACAAGGTGAGTACTGCTGATACAGAAACTTTTCACTAACAAATTACTAACGAATGTGTGACGATCCACAGATGATGGTAGACGGACCGTACCAAGATTCGAGGTATAATCTCCACGATAGTTGGAAATCCGAATGGAACGGATACTACTACAACGCTTCGCACGGTAGCAACCGAACCCCCGGCTATGGAAGTACGACTGCTGGATCTCGACACCATCCAGATTACGACACGAACTTCTAAACTGTCGTGAACAAAAAATCAGGATAAACATTTGATTATCTCAGTGCACGAGGCGTGGTAATGGATCAGCCGAGTGTCTCCGATGACGGTGATCTGTAGTAGTGATACATTGAAACTGCCATTATTTAAATTTTATAGCTTCTGTGTTTTTCTTGATACTCTTTACTGATTTATTTCACCTAAGATGAGGGTTGAGTGTATTTACAACGTGACATTGGTATACAATGATCAGATAATTGGAAAGGATACTTGGGAAGTTCGATCGAATAGATAATCTTGAAAATGGAAAAAGTCTTGTTGATTTATTCTGATAATTCGATTGTTCTGACGCCAAGCCATCTTGTGCGGTCAGAAAAGCTTGAAATTACATTCGATTCAGCACACTCTGTATCGACCGCAGCTTAGATATTAATTCATCTCCGTTGGGTTTACTGTACACCGTTGTTAAACACTTTGAAATCACGTCCTGACATTTAGCTGTAATTTTTCTCCTGTAAATATGAAAATTTATTAAAATTTATTCTACCTTACACACATGAACTATAATTTTCGCATATTATCTCACCTGATGAAAGTATTTGTAATATTTGAACTCGATGTAAAGTAGGTCACTAAATTCGACGTTGATTCGATAAGGTGGAATTCGTTTCCCTCGGTCAGCCAGGTCCGGTCGTTTCCCCCGATCATTCTGAAAATTCACAATTTAGTCACAAAGAATTTGTATAAGAGACTGAATTTTTTTCCATCGCACGTACTTGTCGTACAAGTCGAGAAGATCTTCGATAGAAACGCCCAATTGTAAGAAGCCTGTTATTATATGGTTGTTTGAGACTCGTAGTCTGCAAGCTCGAAGTTCTAGTTGCTTGATCAGAAACTCTGGAAAGAATAATAGTCGTGTGAAACGGTATCCCCAAAATACAAAAGTCGATAAGACACAGATTCGATTGCATCAATTACCGATGGGGAAACAATGGGGTGTCCCTGAGTATTCTTGACCCAGAAGCTTGATTTTGCTCATCAGAATCGCAATTTTATCTTCAGCCGAAGGCGCACCAGCTTTTTTCAATTCTGTACAGAGAAAAAAATACTTTCATTCATTCAAGGTCTGCAGGTTTCAGGTTTCAGGTTTCATGTTACAGAATTGCAAAACGATTCTCACCGTTTTCGATAATGTTGGTCCAGATTCCTTGTATCAACATGGAATCTTGATGCCCTGAGCAATGAATAATCGCAAGCTTACACTCCCAGAGTTGAAGGGGTTCTGCGTATTCTTCGTACAACTGTATAAAAAATACATTATTAGGATCAAAGTCTCCAATCTAAGAGTAGAATAGTCGCAAACCTGTGTTATGTCCAACAGGGAAGAATTCAATCGAAGTTCAGCATCTCTCACACTCATCGGGTTCAAGTGACGTTGGCTACAAATTGTGTCCAAGATCTGTAAAAAAAAAACAAATAATTCTCATTTATACAGTTTTTTTTTTCCGAGAAAATAGGATGTTTACCTGCTGCTGGATTCTGGCTACTTCAACCTTGTCTTCTAACTCTCTGAGAAAGATTCCAAGATGAGGAGCATAGCCGACCTGGTCGCTTCTCATACAGACAACGGCACGTGCTAAGAATTCTACTCTCTGAGACAGTGGGACTTCTGAGCTGAAATAGTTAACGATACAACAAAATTATTAGATTTGTCACAATATCTTCAATGAGGCATTTTTATACACACCCAACTTTAGTAGCCAATGCATCGAGAATCTTCGCCGCTGCGGCGTGGTTTTTGTTCCTTTCGTAATATTGCCACAAAAGCTCTGGCGCATTGACGCGGATGAGATAAGCTTCTAAGGAAGGTGCGGAGAGGGCGACGAGCTCGCCATGCAATCCTCTGTCTATCATCCAGGAGTAGACCGAGGTGTGAAGTATCTGGCACGGGGAATGCAAGGCGTCATCTATGATCTCGTGCAGCTGAAAAATACGTTAAAAGACATTGAACCACATTTTATGAGGACTTATTAGCAACTACTGACCACTTCTTTTGCAGGAACTGACGTAGTTATAGTATTGTTATGCTGCGGGGGTCCCGGCTTGCTTGGAATGGTGGGCGTCAGTGGATTGGATATACTCTGGTTATAGAGGTGATCCAACATGGCAGTGAATTCTTTGTAAATCTCGATCCTGATGGTCATTAATTAGAACGATTTTTATTTAAGATTCATTTTGAATATCATAATTAATAAGTGAGAACGTTTTTACCACAATTCTTACCGTTTTATGTACGCTAAATTTCCTTCTTGGTCCTCGGCGGGCTCGTTGTTTTTGTAATAATGAAGAGCAGCGTTGTTTGGGTCGATCCTCTCCGCGCAACACAGACACAACTCAAGTGCGCCGAAATAAAATTGGCACGCCACAAACTGCTGACAAACCGCACCCAGGTTCAGACGAGGAGCAACTTCTTTACAGAGCTGATAGAGTAAAGAATATTTGTTAATAGCGTTGACAAAAATTATACTTCCTTAAAGAAACTCGAAAAATATCGCAGCAGGAATCTGAAACGACTGACCTTGAGCGCAGACTGCAAGTATGCATCTTTTTCATCTGGGCTAGTGCAACTCTTAGCTTTCAGGATAATTTCGTTTGCCTGAAAATATATTGATTACAGAATAAAATATCGGCTTCCACCTTCTTTCGATTGTGGTTTTAAACGGACCTTAGAACAAACAGCATCTTCGTTTCTGTACAGATTTGGACAGACCTCTCGTAGTTTGGAGCTTACTGCGTCGACGGAAGCGTTATCGCCGAGGTAGCTAGAGGGGAAAATTGATATTTACGTGATCGTCGCGTTACTTGAGAGTGAATTCATTCAGTTGGCTTGGATTTTTCGAAACGACTCACCTATCTATCAGGTGGATGATAAGCAGAGAGGATATTTCGTGACCGATAAGTATCAGGTCTCTGTAAGTCGCTGTTGTGAATTGATTAACTTGATCTTTCGTCAGACAACTAACGATATTGTGCAATTGATTCTCGCAGAGTATTCTCCACAGGCCTAAAACCTCGCAGGCATGTGTGATAAAAACTTTTAGACCATCCAAAGAGTTCCGCTCTTCTATTATCGGCTCTTGAAAGTGCGGCGATAACGAGCTCTCAAATCCATTAGTCGCATTTCTGGTCGTGTTGTGCCTGAAATAAAGAGATTTTTCATTACTTTTTCAATCTTTTACTGTTTTTATGTAACATTCGATAACGCAAAGCTGCTCACTGCTTAGAAATGTTGGTATTCTTATTCAAGAACGCTCTGAGCGCCTGGAGGTGACCCAGAATCCATCCAATGTCTGTGGTTGGTACGGTGCTAAGAATCTGTAAGATTCAAGTAAATTGTAAATTCGGATAAACGGTTGGAAAATATTCATCATACCGAATCAACAAATTATATAAAAACCTGTACCTGAACTTTATTATTTACAATTTCTTGCTTGATGCAACGAACGTTCCATATTGGCCTGAGAATTCTTCCGACGTAAAGATAAAGACCTCCGTGTTTTCCAGAAAATTGCTGCAACGCTATGTCCGAATTAGCTCGCATCTGCGGAAGAGATCTTTGCATCGGAGATCTAACGTCAAATCCTGGAGCTCTAGGCGTAGAGGTCCGAAGATCACCTGAGAATAATAATTTGCCTAATTACAATTCTAAAATAATAAACTTTTCTACTTTGGAAAAGAATCTGAAATAAAAGTACCAGACTGTAGACCAGAGAAGCTGTGATGAGCGTTAAGTCCGCCAGGAATTGTGGTAATTTTCTGCGCTCCGTACAGGAAGAAGGCTCTCGTGGCCCAGTCGGACAGCTAAAAAAATATGTGTCGATTATTATCCATGGGGAAAATTCGTAAGGCTTATTTCCTCCGAACCTGTGCATTTTGAGAACTCTCAAGCGTAGCTAATATGAGGCACGTTGCGCAGGCTTGCTCCGGAGATTGACTCTGAAAGTACATACGAACTGCGTCCGTGTCCGGTCCTCGTTGTTCCAATAAAAGTTGTCGAAGAATATCAACGGGCCGTACTTGAACCAGGATTATAGCGCCCTGTAACGGCAGAAAAGATTAGGAAACGAAGTCAGAACGATTATGTGAATCAAGAATCGTTCGGACTCGAAGCATGGTACCTGCGCAGTTAGGAATATAAACTTCCTAGGTGCCTCCATGTGCTGTCTGACCAGCAGCGGGGGATCCCCGTGCGGGTTGCTCTGTTTTTCAATATGAACAACCGTCTCGCCCGGTATCTCCGCCATCGCCCACGCAGGACTGTCCAATGGTAAAACGCTCTGAGTTTCCGCCAAGTAGTTTGTGAACGGATATGCGTCGTTGCTCAAGCACCAGGCTGTCTCCGTGTCTCCGCCGCAAATTAGGAGAAGCGATCCTGAGGATGGAATATTGGCAGATTAACATCGTCAAGAACGTGAAACCAGTCGACCCTTCGAACTCACCTTTCCTGTAGTGAGCCATCTGAACTTTCCTCGGCCTTGAGACCGGGGCGTTCGCTGCATACCCCGGAGGAAGTCTGACGTGTATCAATTGAAGACAATGCGGTCTACTGGATGGGTTATTAATCGAACTGCAAGATAGATAAAAACGCGTTCCGGTCGCCGCAACGGCGACCAGGTTGAGGTGAATGGATTCTGACTCTGCAATAGCGGATATGCTCACTAATGGCCGGAAGTTGTTGCTGTCCAGTGTCCTGCGAAGATGGATAAGCAATTTGAAAATTTGTCTCACGATTTAAGTGATAATTTATAGAAAATATAAGAAACGCACTTCACGACGTGCACAGCGTTTTGTACCAACGAAGACTGTGATACGGATGTAATTTTTGATGCGCTTCCTTTGTCGATGTCCCATACAGCTATGGTACCCTTATCGCCGAGGGTGTATAAGATATTTCGACTATCGTCAACCGATATTTGAACGATTGCTTCTTCTTCGGACAAGGCGACCGTGACGAACGATGGAACTAAGAAGGAGAGCGGACCTTCGGAGTGGTTTATTTTCTTGCAACGTTTTCCAAACCAGGTGCTCTCCGCCTAGAATGAATTGGAAAAGCAGATTCGATAGTAAGTAAAAAATTATGCGTCGGAGAAGATCTTAGAAGCTCCTCGTTACTTGGTAATAAATTTCGTAAAGCGAGCCGTTTCTGCCGCCTAGGAATATCCGGCCACTGTTCGTGTTTGCTATTGTTGTGATCGCGATTCCGTCCGTAGGAACTATGAATATCGGCTCTGGCACAAGTTGCATTTCTCCAGGTGTACCTGAAATTGGATAATTTAAAGTTTCCCAGCAATTTAGGGAGCAGTTTTCGAGCTAGAAGACCATTACCGTCGTTGGTTTCTGAAAACGTTACTCCGAGTACAGAGATCTCAACCGTAGTAGTGAGAATCAATAAGTACTTCACGTAGCTTTGGAATATCCCAGGTTTTGGTTTCACCAATCCAACGCTGATGATGGTTTCGTTCAGTCCGTCAAAATAAGCCACGTCAGATCTGGAATTTTCAAGTTTGATGTTAAAAAAGATTCAAAGCCGACGATCGATGATATCAAGAACATTGAACAAGGGTTTTACCCATTCTCGTAAGACCAGACGTAAATATCGCTGTCGATGGTCAGCCAGGCCTTAGAAATGTCCGTGAACAATCCCATCATACAGTGACATTGCATATCTACGTGTCATGTTAAGGATTCGATTATAATGTAAGCTTGAATAGCTGATTTTGTGATTTTTGCTTCTCGTCTGCTTTCTACGAGAATCTTGGGGTCATTTTTACTGAAAAAAAGGATACGTCCAAAGTGTTCCATAACTTCCGAGGGCAGCGGAACCTTCCCATGCATTCGCATCTGGTTTATGTTTGCGAAGTTCATCGAGGCGCCGCTTAGATTGGGATAATCATGATCGTCGAGTCCGCTCACGGTCGGTCCACCTGACGACGAGGGATTAGTAGGAGTAACAAAAAGTCACAGTCACAGGCGTTTGTTACTATCCTCTATTCACTCACCTTGCGCATTATAGTGCATCAGGTTTATAAGAGATGGAAAATTGCTGTCAGCGATTATGTGTTTGTCCAGCATTTTACCAGCCATCTCCAACGCGTCCAGATGTATCTTCAGAGGTTCCATTTCACGCCGGGTTCGAGACTCCTACTTAAAATCTGAAAAACGAAAAAAAAAAAAAATTATTTATCATTGATTTAAAATTATGATCTTCAACTAGCGAGTGTAATAATTAAATTTTTGAGACTCGGATAAACTAAAAAAAAACTAAATCCTAACCTCAAATGTTTTTTTTTAGTCCACGTTCTAAATTGAATTATACTTAATCAGCAGATTTTTAGCGTAAACTAACATCGATTGGAATCGAGTGGATGATATAGCAAGCGAATATTTTGAATATTAGATCATTTGGGGTCGTTGAGGTTAATGCAAATTGACGTTTGAGGTTATGTGAGTCGTGTAGCGTCCTAATATCACGCAGAATGAAGCTGAGACAATCCGAATTGAATCAATTCCGTAGCGTAATAAACGAATTATTGAAAATGAAGCTCTAACGATGTAAAATATCGATTTTACGTACCTAATGAACGATCCTTTATAACTTAGCCGGTTTTGGCGGGTACAGACTACAATGAGTTTCAGTACAGTGATCGAACGAATGCATGTGAACTCACATTCAATCGCGCGTTACTACTTCTACTTGATTTCGAACGGTTTAAAACCGTCGTCTAACACACGAACGACACTCGACACAAGGAAGAGTAAAAAACGGACTATTTCAAACCGTTTAATAACGTTCTAACCTCCGACCTCGTGAGGACCAAGGAGCGGGGTAGAATTGAATGGCGATTGGCCACCGAAAAAACCGGTATTATTCATGATCCAAAGGCGGGAGGTTTGAAATGGCTTCGAAAAATGAAACGGTAGGAAGTTCATATTTATGTTTTTATCGTCGTAATTAAACTCTGAAATCGCATTTAATAATTTTCTTCGTGTTTTATAACCTTGTCATTTATTTTCATAGGCTATATATAAGGGGCATTCCATGTCAGCTCGACCAATGATTTTCCCTTATCATTTTTGATTCGCTTCAAATTATTTTTAATGATATTCTTCGAATACAAAAAAGTGTTTCTGAGTTTTTTTCAGATTTTTTCCGCCAACTTATTTTTAATGATTATTCGAACCTATCTCAAAATTGCATTTTTCAAATGGCCTCTATAAAATTTATTTTTATACCCGTCCGATGGTGGGCCGATTTTTTTTCAGAACTGACCACGGGGTATTTGGGAATTTTCGTAACGTTGAAAACTGGCGTTTTGTTCGTTCAAAATGTTTAAACTGCTCAAAAGAATGGAAAAAAAAATCGGCCCATCATCGGACAGGTGTCAAAATGATCGGGATGGAAAATGAGATTTTTTAGAATTTTTGGGGGTTTAAAAAAAAATGCAATTTTGAGATAGGTTCGAATAATCATTAAAAAATAAGGGTTGGCGGAAAAAATCTGAAAAAATTAAGAAGCACTTTTTTGTATTCGGAGCGAATATCATAAAAAATGTGAAGCGAATCAAAAATGGTGAGGGAAAATCCTTCGTCGAGTTGACATGGAATGTCCCATAAACAACAGTTTGCAATTTTTGATTCTTTTATTTCATCAGTATCTGCAGCAGCTGCCTTCATTCAACCGACGATCAAAATGAATATTTTCGTCGCTAGATTTATTTTAATGACACTTTTAATTCCCTACACAGTTATTTCAAGTACGTGACGACTAATCGACGAATAATCAAACAAATAAATAGTCAACTGCCAATTGCTACGCAGGTGATATCGACGAGGTAGCCGTTCGCCGTTTACACTGCGCTCTAGGATTGGTCAAGGATGATTCTTGTCCGGTCGACGGAGGCTGGACTTCCTGGGAGACATGGGGTCCCTGTAGAGGAGACTGCGGGACTCCGGGCAAGAAGATGAGATCGAGGAGCTGCAGCAATCCCCCGCCTTCGGAGGACGGAGCACCCTGCGTTGGGGTCGATACCCAGATACTAACTTGTCAGATCAACGGTAGTTGGTCATTTTTAGATTAGGTCTTCAAATCTGTTTTCGATCATTTTTTTATGACGCAGGATGCACGATGGACGACTATGAGAAGATCGCCAAGGGAGATCCGGTCCGGAACGAAGAGATGAAGATGGTCAAGGCGATACACGAGAGAGTGCCGGCACTTGATAAACTGTGTTTTTCAGCTAATTGCGATTTTCCTATAGTCAATAAGGTCTTGGAGTCAGACGCGGTAAATGAAGACACTCATACTTGTTGTGAAAATGTGTTGGAAGCAGGAAACTCTCTTCCAGCTATCATATTGGGATCAACAGGGATGCTTTTTGTTCATTTAATTCTGTTCTCATTCAAGATGACCTACTGGAACGCCATGAACTGCGTCAAGCACGGTGTTGGCTGTCCTAGTGAGTTGGTCTTCTACAATTTGAGAACAGTTATAGAAAGGAGGATCTACAAGAATATCTTGGAATTATTTTATGAATAGATTGAATAACTTGGGAGATTTTAGACACAAGGCGTTAAAAACTATCAGAACTTGGTCCGAGATTTAAATTAAAGGATTGATTCTCTTAAAAATGCGAAAATTTGAACTAATCGACTATATTGGCAATTTAAATTCTTAGTCGCTGGTGGATGGAGTCGGTGGACCTTATGGTCCTCATGCACAGCTCAATGTGGGAAAGGTTCCCGATATCGGGAACGATTTTGCAACAATCCTCACCCTTCTGATTCTGAGCTCACCTGTGACGGAGATGCTTTTGAGACCGAGGATTGCAACGGGGTTTATTGCGAGAAGAAATTATGTACGTAGGTATCAGTCTTATCACTGAATTTCATGAATTAATGTGATAGCCGCGTCAAGCTGCGTGATTGATACAGTTGATTGCTAAAAATTTCAGCAGGAAAGTGGAGCCCGTGGAACACGTGGTCAAGGTGTGACGCAGAATGTGGAAATGGGATTCAGAAACGAACTCGAGAATGTACCGAGATGGTGAAGAAAAGACACTTGTCCAAGAGATCGATGTACGAAACTGCGTGCGAGGGTCCCTCAAAAGAGATAAAGAAGTGCGAAGTCACAGATTGTTCGGGTACCAAAATATTATCTTCTCACTTAATCACACGACATAGAATACAATTAAAATTGTTCATCTTGATTTCAGTGGACGGAAAGTGGTCGGAGTGGACGACCTGGTCGATCTGTTCATCGAACTGTGGCGTCGGGGCGCAGTCGAGAAATCGTATGTGCAGTAATCCTGCTCCAAGTGGAAAAGGGGCGAATTGTAACGGCGTGGCGACGGAAGTTCGTCAATGCTTTGCAAGACCATGTTCTGGTTAATAAGAAGTACAAATGAGTTTCAATATTGGAATTATCTTCAAAACTAGAACAGTAATGATGAGTATTTGATAATGAACGGGTTCCATCCCCTAAAATTTGCAGTTAAAACGCACGAAGTTGCGATCTTCTCTGGTGAAAGCAATCTCCTATATTCAGTAAACGGGAAACACTCTCGTCTTCTGCACGTGTATCTCAGATTTTATCCCCTCGCTCCGTACGGCGTACTTTTTCATCGCTGGCAAGACGATTGCGAAGGAGTTACATGCGACTTTGTTAGACTCTCCTTGCAGGGTGGAAGAGTCACGCTTTTGGCACAAGTATCCAGTTGTACTTTGGTTCTGATGCGCGAGGATCACCTAGAGGCACGTCGATAAACTTTTTTGCATATTGTCTGACTGTATAGTAACTTTTACCGCATGCAGATTGGGCAATGGCACGAGACTCTAGTAACGATAACAGGAATTACCGGGACTGTGCGAGTGGACAACAACGCTCATTCCGTCGCTTCGTTCTCCTGCATCCCTATCACACCCAATCTCGATCACATAATGAGGATGGGGGACAGATTCCACGGACAAATTCAACAAGTTGCTATAAATTTCACACCTATTCGTCTACGCCTTGAAATCGTGGGTTCATTCAATTTTTCTAGCTTCTAAATTACAATCCATGTCTGTAATCAATTCATCTTCCAGGGATCCAAAGAACACGAGAGCGGAAGCGCACCTTTTACCAGCAACTACATGGACTATGTCATGGGAGATGACGACGAGGGTTTCGTTCGTCTCGAGGAAACCCAGGTCATGCGTGCGGAATGTCCTGCAGATTCGCAATCTTGGCAAGTATGTAAATAAACGAAAGAAATGAGTGAGAAATGTTGTAATATTTGGAAATCATCAGTTTCTGATAGCTCTGAAGCCTGACCAAATCGATGGACTGATTGCGATTATACCTGGAGAATCACTTGATCACTATTTCTTGCTGGTGTTGGAGAAAGGCAGAGTGTCTCTGAAGCTTCATCAGGGAGACGAGCACGCAAATGCAGAAAGCAGAGAGGGCAGTGTCACCATAGGAGAATGGGTAGAAATTGTCGTTGCTCGTAGTGACGATGAAGTTTACATCCAAGTGAATGGCGATGAGAAAAAATACGTTACTTCTATATCTGAAAAGCTCAGAGTAGAATGTACGGACAATATTCTGATAGGGGCTCTACCCGTTGAGATAAAGGTGCCGCGATTGAGTTTCGAAAACTTTAAATCATTCGACACAGAATTTAATTATTTTTGTTCGTTTGTAAAGACTAAAACTTGTCCCGACTGCGGTAAAATGACTCAAGTCACTTGTATGCTGGGCCTAGTTTCCGTTGATGGAAAGGATGAAGATCTCACTTCTCTTCCTACTCAAGAAATAACAGGACAACGATTTTCTAGTCACATGGCCAGTATCTCAGGTAGCATCGGATGATTGTAGCCTCGGAATAGTTTTCAACAACTGTATTATATAATTATTTACAAACTTGCAGACCACTATGCCGAAGTACCGATGCTTCTCGGCCAAGAGTTGAGACTGTCCTGTTTTTACGATCGTACAATTCATGGTCAAAAAATACACCCTCCTTCGATAATGGATGGCAACGTAATGTGGCTTCAGTTAGACAAGCCGATCCGGTCTAACGAGAAAGGGTAAAGCTATGAAGATTTTTACAATCACACATGAATCATGGAGTTTTTTTTTTCTCTTCTCTCAATAAGGAATGGCTTGTATGCTATAAAGGACGATGGACGTGTCAGCACCATCACTGCTTCCAGCTATCTGAGCCGCGACGCGATCGAAGGGTTTTACTCATGCTGGCTGCCTCATCCGACTGCTGGCTCCCCAGGAAATCCTGGAAAAATACTCTACACGTTCGGAGTTGCTGTTATAGACGAAAGTAAAGGTAGAATCAGTCGATTATGACTCAATATTGTCATTGGAAGACAGAACTACAATGGACTCAGAATTACAGGACCATTGCAATTACTCTTTTTTCAGAATTCGGCGGCATACCATGGAAAGAGTGGAGTCTCGTGAGCTTCATTACCGCAGTTCTCTTGATATCGATAGTAGGCTGGCTTCTGTACGAAGGGATTGTTGATTTGAACCAAGGGTGAATATAAGAGGTATTGCCAATACAGAAATAAAGTTAGTCATTAAAATTTGCTTGATTTTCATAGACACGGATTCTACAGACTTCCAGAGATGTCTGGTGACGCAGACTTGGCTTCGATGATGAACTTCGTTCTCTCCAAAGAGGGACTGATTCTATTGGGTAGTCAACAAGCGGTGGACGAAGTGGTATCGAAGTTAACCGAAGAACGTCGCGTTCTCAACAGTTTAGGAGGCTCGATGAGTAACGTACTACAGATGGATTCGGAGCTGCCTGAAGTGAAACGATCAACCAATTCGCCGAACAAAGAAATTAACCAGTCTAGTTCCACAAAAGCACGCAGAAGCATACTCAGTACCAGAAAATCATCGAGTATAAAGAGAAGCTCGTCAAGATCATCTGACAAAAGTTTTAAACACAAATCATCAGTAAAAATAGTATCTTCAAATCGTATTGAGACTCATTAACCATTTCAAAGATTCGTAATGTCGAATATGAGAGAAAATATTAGCTCGTGAATAATAATTGAAGACCGACGGATGAATCTTATCGATTAAATTCATAGAAAATATCTTTTACAGTGTCTTAGTGACTAAAAACGATTATAACATTAAAAAAATCGTTTGTTAACTGATATGTTTGCGAACTTGAAACAAAGCCAACGCATCTACTGCTTTAGGCGACAGGATTGTAATTGTTTCGAGTTGCGGCCCAGGAATTCCAGGAGGTCCATAAGTGGTCGACAGGTACCAGATCAGTCGCGTCGTCCTGTAGAACACACAACATTTATAATCTCTTCAAGTTTCTCTCAGACCTGAAACCTCGCATTCAAAAATCGAACGATCATTCATACCTTGAAGATGAGATTGGGCTTTCCGCCCCAGCTTCCAAAGAGTTGAAGAAGTTGTGGTTGCTGGGCGTAGTTCTCAACGGCGTCCAAAAGTCCGTGCTTCAGTTCCTCCACAGAGTTAACCGGCTTGCTCGCAGAGGTGACAATGATTCGTGGAGGTTCCAGGCCAAGGTTACACCTCTCCCATTCCTCCACTGGGGCACGACCACCGCCTGGGCAGAGAAGCTCAAAGTCGCTCTTTTTGACGTCCTTGTTCGCTTTTCCCAGTTTGACTAGAACAAGAAAAGAAAATGAAGGTTGAATGAAAATTATACAACGAAAGATCAATCCCCAAGATTCAGCGTCCTGCTTGGGTGATTATATAAAATTCTTACCCAGCTGGTTCAGCGCTGTGTAAGACAGGAACGCAACGTCTCCACCGCCAAGAAGACACCTTCGAAGAAAAGAATGGATCAGTTGATTCGAATCAGATCAAACAAAAAAAAAAAATTCAATTTGAACGTGGAAGAGCCGAATGAGAACCAGAGTATAGCAATATCGGTATTAGACTCACTTCAGGGCTCCCAAGTTTCCATTGTACTCTTCAGCCTCTGAAGGCTTGCACTTAGTGTCCTGGATGATCTGCTCATTACCACCAGCACGGTTTCCAACGCACTGCGTGCAGAGTTTGGATTGCGCAGGTGCTCCAGGTGCGCAACCAGCGGAGAAGTAGTTCAAAAGTTCATCAGCATTGTTGACTTGGTGAGCTGCCTTCAGTGCGTGAAGAGGAGCCAACCAACCGGAAAAACTTCCCGTGTACCCACTGTGGCAGGATTTCTTGTTCTTGATTTCCACTGTGAACGCGAGCAAGGCAAGAACATGTTAGAAGTCGTACAGGCGGATGAGAGTCAGAAGTTTTGCCTTAAAATTCACGAACCCAAGTTATTGATGGTGCTGGTCTTCTTCACAAGGGCGATGGCTGGTTTTTCGCTCAATTTTGTCGCACCTTCGCCGTACTTTTCAGCGAGAATTGGCTTCAGGTTGAAGTCCGTGATAGCCTTCTCTACCAATCCTCCCTCGATCGCGACCACGTCGGCTCCGCCGTCCCTCACGACCTTGAGGCAAGCTTCGGCGTCCTTTTCGCGAAGACAGTCCAGTCTTGGTCTCGAATCCCTTCGGGGTAAAGAATTGGGTAATTGAACAGATATGTTCTGAGCGCGTCGATGCATATCAGGTCGAGAATAAGAATGATGAATTTACCTCGAGAAAGCTGCTTTAGCGAAGGCCTTGCATTTGTCCAGAGCTTCTTCTGACCAGACGCACCACCTCGCGATCCTCTCCGGGGCTCCAGAGTTCCTCTCAATCACGTCGAGGTACTTTGCCGAGGTCAGATGGTCCAGGGGTTTGATGGGATCGGTTTTTACGGCAAGCGTCTTATCGTCCAGAAGGAGGAGGTCCTTACGCCAGGCGGCCTTCTTCTCCTCACCCAAAGCTGACAAGCCCGTGATTTCCTGAACAGTTTTGATACGGTCGTAAAAAACTGAGTTACGAGACTCCACAGTGACTACCATTGAACGAAAGGAAAAAAAAGTAGTAGATCGAGAAGGTAACGTGAGATCACTCACGTCTTGTACGGCTTTCACGTTCGAGACTCCACCGTTGATCATGTATCCTTGCCACGGTCTAGACGCCCAGGTGCAGGGTTTGGTAGTGGCATCAATTGGTACTTTGGTGCCATCCGGACAGAAGTACCGGAAGTTCTCTGGCTTTTCCGTCGAAGTAACAGCGGGCGTGGTTCCGACCGGAAGTCCGAAGAATCTCTTCACGAAGATGACCTTAGTCCATGCGACTTGGCCTCCGTTGTGAGCGAGGCATCGAAGAGCACCGTCGTAGCCGGAATAATTATCGGGGTAGTCGCAAACCTCGGGCTTCTCACAAAGAGCGCACATGTTGCTGTAAGTTTCCTCTGAGAAGCGAAAGAAACAGGTCAATCAAAGGTACCGCCAGAACGCGACCTAAAATTGCGGAACTTTCGGCTTACTCAGTCGCTGATTGATGGTTGGGTCCTGGGACCACTTTCCTACGAGGCACCCCTTGCTGAAGAGGGAGCTGAGAGCGCGGAGTTCGTTCTCCCTCGCGGAGTACTCGGGGTTGTTGATGTTCTCCAGGACTCCCATCGCGGTCAGTTTCGTTATCGGAATCTTGTAGCCGACGTTACGACCGATGCCAGTGTGGCAGGATTTCAGACCGCGCAGTCCTTGGACAGAATTGATATCCAAGTCCTTGTGGATGACGGCGACAGCCTCGTATCTGTACGCCGCATCCGGTTCCTCTTTGGTTCTGATCTGGCAATTCAAGCAAACAAAAATTGATCATACACGCAGCGGAACGCGTGTTTCACGCTGCGATGAGGAAGTCCGCAATCATTGCATATGTGTGGTTAAACAGACCCTAATTATAATCACGCATAATTTGTCGTCGCGGATTATCATACAATTGAATTCTATTCGTAGAGGCACTTTTATTCTGTCATCTCGTTTCTCGTACTCGGGGATCCACAGCATGCGGAGATAATGTGTAATTGCATATTCTCCGCATGTCCTACGGCTGTGGCAAGCACCCATAGCAATATGAGATATGAATTGAAAACAGTCTAGTCGATGGAAGATTACGTAATACCGGAGTCTGTTTGAATTTTGACAAAAACCAATTGCCGCTACACAGGTTTGACTTTCACTACCGCTCCGCGCACCCCGCGGACGCCTACCAGTTTGTTTTTCTTACCTGTTCAACAACGTTGTAACCTTCGGCTGCAGCGGTGTTCTTGGCCGCGAGGTACATGTCCTCAGGGTCTACGGCGACAATGTCGGCTTCCTTTCTGCCTACTTTCTCGACACATTCGTAACGATCGCGTCCAGAAATGCAGGAAATCGGAATACCCTTGGTCTTCGAATCCTGCATCATCTCGACGCAATCTTGCCAGTAGATACGCGGCACGCACAATGTGACTGTAAAAATTAGGACATGCAATATACCGTGGACTGAGTTTGATCGGCACGGGTCAGTAACCTCCCCAGCGATATTTACGATAGTCAAGTTACTCTAAATCCGTGACATTCATGAGGTCGTAATTGGACACTTTATTTTTCGGGAATTATACACGGTACAGACCCGGGACCGTGAGTTATGGCGCAAGAAAAAGAAAGTGCGTCGAAAACCGGTTGCGAGAACAATATTCACCGCCAAAGTACGGTGTCATCTTGAATGTCATCTAGTCTGATGGAAACGTGCCGATGAGTCTACCATAATTACAATTCCTCAAAACCAGCAACAGAATTTTGGGAATTTTGTCTCTTCTCTCAAAATCAATGTATAAAAGATACTGCGATAAGGAAGAAGAAACTCACAAACTGTGTCGCGACGTTTCCTCGAGGAACCGTCTGCGGCGGCCAGGAGGGCCACTAGGGCGACAAAGATGACCCGCCGGGGTACCATCTTCTTGAAGATAATCAAAACTGCAGTGTAAAAAAGTTCGTTTCAACGACTGTTGCACGTCTGACAACCAGGAGGTTGGTTAGACCGAAGCATAGCCGGTCCTTCTTATATGCACGACGATCCTCCACGTCGTGGGGTAGAGGCGGTTGTCGGATCGCATGGTGGGGGCGTAACTCGCCTCCCGCACTCTTCGTTTCTCACGTATTATGTATGTACATACTGCACCTTATCAATTGCGAATATTACTACCGACGTATCTACATGACTGTGTGGTGGTGCATTTTTCAATTTGGCGATGAAACGTTACGCAACGGAATATAATCCCAGCAAAATGTAGACGCTGATGAATGGACAATGCCAGTACCGAGATACGACGATGGCGAAAAATTTGCGCGCGAGTCGCAGCAGGATGTAATTCAACGGATAGCCCGGCCCAATTGAGCTACGTGATCATATTTTTTGACCTGGGATAGAGAACTGTGACCGCTTATGTAACTAATATTCCGTTGACCCCTACAATACGCTCTAGATATTCGTAGTACAGAGAGGTGCTGTGCTCGTCTTATTTTTCATGGTATTTTCCGTGCAGATGAAACGCAATTGACCATATCGATTTGCTCGACACGTCACGCCTTCCCCCTGGATTATTTATCTTGTTTTCAATTTTGTTGCGCTCGGTGTTTCTGCGATGGTTTCAAGTTCAACATACCGTCGTCCTCGGTTTTTCTCAACACGTAGTAAAATTGAAATTACAAATAGAGGGAAAGGAAGGAATAGTATGACGAGAAAAACAAGCCTGGAATCGCTCTTCCAGGGACGTTCGTTGTCTCACCCCTGTGTAGGTGGGATTTGTAAAAGAGAAAAAATCGATATAAGATTATCTGGCTTTTGACCCGGCTGATTCAGTCTGTGCAGCTTATTTTCCATTCTGCGATAATCGCGAAGCGTTCAGAAATAAATGTTTTCCACTTCATCGATGTGACTTGTGAACCGCGACAAAGGCTATAATAGCTTTGCATGTCTACGTGATCGCGCGGGATTTCCCCCGTGACATAAAAATATACGTACAAGTCAACTGACATTGTATGAGCCAGCTGCGTTGGTAATGATGATATTAAATTTAAGACCAAACTATACGAACCTGTTTTAACATACGTGGCGATTATCCTATCAGTGTTGCCACGCAGTTATAATCAGCCGGCAAGAGAGCGAAAGAACGAAACGAAAGAGATGCACAGTATCTCAGAGATCCTTGTAAACATTCGTGACCAGAATTCGAATTCCGTCTCTGTAGGCTTATATCCACATTATTTATATTCTGTATAAATTTGCAGGACGAAAAAAACTCGAAGTTGGTAAGCGATCAATAACTTTTAAAAAAATTACCATATATCATATATTACATAAATATGATGGCAAATTCTAGAATTCTATTAAATTCGACTCACTTGAGCTCAAGACTGTTTTTTCGGCTGCTTAATCAGCTTAAATACGTTAGAAATGGTTAGGAGGAGTAAGTAATTGCAGAATTGCATCGTGGTGAGTGAATCACGCATTAACAGTGAAATTATTAGCCTTGAACTTCACGTCACTCGAATTATGTTCTTCGCAATATTAAAGTCAGCCGATTAAGCAGTTAAGTGGCTTGAAAGTTGTTCGGTTATGACAGTGTGATTTTTCATAAAAAATTCCAATATATGTATACATTATGATTTGGAGAACATGAGGATCCGTTTTTTTTTTCTTTTAGAGCGATATAAAATTTTATTCTTATTTCAGAGATCAACAGTTTCAAATGCGTCACATTGTAAAAATATTGGCGATATTAAGATTGTGATTATGAAATCATCAAAGGCCAAGGCGAGCCATTCACCTATTTGCCTAACTTCTTTATCGTAGTTTCCTTTCGACCTTCAGACTTGAATTTCAATGTAGGATAGGTCTTGAGTCTAAGGAGTTCTAATTCAGTCTGTAAGACGACAAGCTCGTTGTAACCGTCTTGGACTTGCTTAACCAATCTAGTCCTCTTCATAATGGCCTCCATTCTATCCTTTGTGAATTTGCTCTCTTTGTCCATCGCTTCTTTCTTAACATCAGCAGAATCACGGGCGTTCATCAGGCTTATCCTTTCTATCATCGAATCAAGTCGCTCGTTCTTGCTCCTCCAATCATTGATTTTAGTCCTCATCTTGTCCAAACGGTCCCTTTCGACGTCGACCATTTTTACGAATCTCTGGAGTAACATAACCGTGTCCAAACATGACTTTTTTTTTCTATTTTCAAAGAACGATGTGCGATATTTCACGATTCCACAAGAACATACATCATGATTCACATATGCGGAAACTGCGCAGTCAAGCAGAGACGTGAAAAATTGAGCAGAACATAAAATTGAATGAAATAATAAGGTAGTAAAAGAGTCGGACCCGAGGAGACTTATCTACATGTCTTAATGTCGTCTCATCCACATGGTCAATTGTGACTACAGTTGCACCAACGATGATTGTAATCACCGGCAAATTGTGTTTAAAGTGCAGAGTACCGAGAGGACAATGCCATTCTAGTTGGCCTCGGTTGAATAGGTACTAGTCCATAATTTTTATCTCTCGGTAGTTCTTGACCTGAACAAAAGCACTTGCCATTTCATACGTACTAGATTCGTGGACTTCATTTCTCTCTCGAACGTTTGAATGTCCTTTTCTTTAACCAGATTCGAGGCACTGCATCTCCTCACGTAGTCCTGTATTTCTCTGGTCACCTGCATAACAGAAATTTATTTCGACAAAGACAGATGGTGATCTCATAAAATTACCATTCGGTTGTTTTCCGAGTCATATTCGACTCAGACACTGCAGATTCGCAATTTTAAGCTGTACAATAGTTACCTTGACATCTTCGAGGACTTTGACCTCCGCCCTCAAATCCTCCAAGGATTCGCACATGTAGGCGTGCTGCCACTCCTTGCAGACTATCCCCCTACGAAAATCCATCGTCCTCTTCATCGACGTCAGTTTCAGTCGTCCCGCGTTGATGATGGCGATGTTGACCGCGCTGACCTCTTTCGTAGGGACAAGAACTGCCTCGGCGAGATCGTTCACGTTACCCAACAGAACTGGGACCTCTATTTGCCACATTTTTAGTACCAGCTGAACCTCCATATCTTCGACGAATCTTTGCCTGGAGATTCGATGTTCCCTCATCGTCTCCTTCAGTTGGGTTATTCGGTTTTGACTGGCCACAATCATCCGCTGGTACAAGGCGACAGTTTGCTCTGCTTCGGCCAATTCAACGGCGCAGCATTTCACCTTGATATCAAAGTCATTGTTATATGGTAGCTGTATATCCGGATATCCCAACGCAGTTTACTGCTCACGTTTCATGATATAATTACGGTGGACGTGTTCAAGAAAGGCGGCAAAGTATTGGCCACTCTTTCGCAGAATCACAACACCGATACTTTTTCTTTACTTTCCCGTAGTGCGATAATCGATATCGCTTCCACGAATACACGACCATTATAGTAGTTATTGCGACGACCATGTAGCACAATCAATTATGCGCATTTATTCTGTACTTTTTTTCCAAATGAACAAAAATTTAGTTGATAAAATTTGAGGAGCTATGACCTTTATGACCTTCATGACCTTTCAAAAAGTGGAGAAACAGTTTTCACTCGGTATTCACCCTAATTTCCGTTTCGACTTTGGTCCTCCTCAGTTTGCACAAGTGTCCCCAATGGTTGGTGTCGATTTGGGGTGGCAGGTTGTTAGGCATGATGTCCAGGTGGTTCATGCCTTTCAGAAAGTCGACACTCTCGGGTGGCAGAACGTCCGGCGAGTCCCCTGTGATGACGCACCTTCCGATTTCGGTGAGAAAGGTGATGGAGGTGCATGTGCAGGCTTTTCCTGCTCTAGGACGTTTTTTATAGTGTCTTGTGAGATGTTCAACTATCGGAGGTTTGAGGTCCGCGAATTCGCCTCGAAATTTGTCATCCATGGTTTTTTCGCGTTTGCAGAGCGCTTCGTAACGGTTTCTGAGATCTGCTACCGCAACTTCCAGCAATGCTAATTCTTCCATCAACTCTTGGCTGTACTTTGTGGATGGAATCAACTCATTGTCTCTCAGATCCAGCATCTTCTCCATGCGACGTGTCTTCTCAAGGTCACGCCACTTCGAACGGAGGAGTCGCAGGGTCTCCTGAAGAATCGAGGACTCCAGCTTGACCTTTTCCACCGAGAAGGCGTCCAACCTTTCGTTGAATCGTTTTATACCCTCCTGCATATCCTCTAAAATTTAAAAATCATCAATTTACCTCAACAAATCTTCTAAGTAATACAATTTCTGACTTACTAGTCGTCTGACTGAAGTCAGCCTGCAACAAATCACGGTAACGATCTCGTTCCATCTTCAGCATCTGGACTTTGGCTTCATAGGCTGTTATCTCCTTGACATCTTCCTCGGTGTAGTGAACAGGGTCTTTTTCGATGAGACACAGAGGTTTGGGAACGTCCTTTTTTACCTCATCTTCCCACCTATCAGATAAAAGTACAAATGAATCAAGCCTGTTTTTGTAATGATTCTCAAATCAATATTCACCTGACTTCTAGAAGACCGTCCATGGTTTCGTTCAGAGTCTTTTCTCTGAAGTCATCAGCCAGCAGATCCTGCATTTTTTTTTCTGCTATTGCTCGATTTTTCTCCAAAATCTCCTCTTCTTCGGGTGTCACGTAGGGTTTGACCGACGCTTCTTCGTCAGTCACGGTTATAATGGTCTCCGGTCTCTCACTCTGATGCCATATGGGATCGACTGTGATTCCAGCTTCACAGTCAATTTTGAACATGGTGCAGAGTTCGTTAGCGATGTGCCTCAATCTCGCAATTCGTTCCACGACCGTCTTCATCTCTCGCTCTTTGGTAGACATCATCTCGTCGAAGAGTTTGTTGAAGTGAATCTGAGTCGACGAACCGTGAATTAGAAAAAAGTGTCTCAATTCATGAGTTAGAAAGCGAATATGATGTTCCGAAGATATCGTCTGACCTTCAACTTGTCAATCTCTCCTCTTATGAAGACACTCTCCATGGCACTTTGAGCGTAATTATACGTTTGCAGCTGATTAAAATGCATGGGATCGCGTTGCACCCAGCGATGAGTGGTCGTTCCAGTCATGGCCAGAGCCTCCGCTCTCCTGTCTCTGGCTTCTCCGTCATTTTCATCGTTCGATTCGTCACAAAGTTCAAACACCGAAGGAGTTTTTATTCTCGGTGGACAATCTCCGATCGGTTCGAGGCTGAAGGTTCAAAAAAGAAGTTATTATATCCAATGACACAATTGCAAAATCTTTCACACTCACCTGGATATCTCCATGGAAAGCGTCTTCGCGTACCGTGCCCATTTCTGTTCCTGATCTTCGTCGCCAGTTCTCGACACAAGTGGGTAGTTGTCGATGGAAGTGTCGCCGAATATGGCGTGAATCGATCGAGCCTGGACCATCATGGGTTCCCAGCACGTCTTCAGAATGAAGGAGACGATCCTGTCCTCTTCCTGGATTTGTTTTTCGACCCGAACCCCGACTTCTACTCGATCTTTTGCCGCAATATCAAGTTTCAGGTCTCTTCCAGCCTTGTCCAGGTCGAATTCGAGGGTCGGTAGCTGCTCGTTGGGGTCTGCCGCCTCGTTCACATCCAGCAGAGTAGTTATCTAAGTAAACAAACGACAGGGACGGTGAACGCAACTGTCCGACTCCTGCACATCACGGCGAAGTAAAAGTAAGCTAATTAACATCGTATACCGGTTTCTCTTTCGCGACCTTTTGACCCAACCTCGTACGGTGTACAGTAATTGAAAGTACCAAAGGAACACGTTCGCGATGAGCGTGCATGTGCACCACGCGAGGTTTACCTGGGCTTTCAATTTTTGGAAATCGTTGATTATGGCGGTTCTGGCAGCGACCGAAAGTCTGTTTTCCGTTCTGGCCCTGATCGCGTCTTGGCACTCGACCCAGCTCTTTCCCTCGTCGTCGATATCCTCGGGCACGAATCCCCAGGTCGGCTTCGAGAACATTCGACGCATCTCGGGGGAATCTAGCCTCAGACTAGCCTGACCCAGTACCCTTGAATTTGGCTCGAGATAGCTAAAACAATTCACGAATAAGCCAGGGCATGGTGGAGGATTTGGAGCAACGTCTCGTAGGCGGACGTACTTTAGTCTTGTAACAACCAAAGTTCCGTTTCTGCCAAGAGATAAGATCTTTGAACCGCACGGCGATACGATAGCCATCCTCGTTCCACCTTCTTGTCGATGATGTGGCGCAAACACCGCGATTACCTTCTCCAGGTTTATGCCGTCTCGGACGATGACCAGACCGTCGAATCCTGCTGTCACCACGTGGAGCCGGTCGGTGTAGACCCTGGGGTTGCGGAGCTGATGGCCGGAAGGCAGAGCTTGGATGAGACGAACCTCTTTGTAGTCGTTCTGTTTCCAGTAAAGAATTATCCAGTTGATAAATGAGAGTTCAATGGAAGTTGTCGCGGGATTTGTTCGATCATCTCACCGTAATTTCGAGGCGGTGTAATTGCCTGGACAAATAAGGCGCGGCGATTACATCACCAGCATTTTTTGGTCCATAATGTAGCGATTTAAATGCGTTCAGCAGTTCCACGGTGTAATTCTCTTCAAAGAAAACATTATCTCCACATTTACGGGTATACACGACGATTATATCACCGGCTATCGCCGCTGTACACGTTGTCAGAAGTACCAAGAGCTTTGCACTGCCGTTCGCTTCTTCATACAGCAGAAAATCCACCGACTATAAATAAACAAACAGAAAGAAGTGGGCCACTGCCATTCGGCGAACTAATCGGTCTTCTGTATCTTCCCACAAATTACCTGTCTTCGAGTCTCCAAGTAACTCTGAACGTACATCTGAGTACCCGGCTCGCCCTTCAGGAAGAAAAACGTTCCAGTCTTCGAACTCGCGGCTGCTAATAATCCTCCAGTGTAGGAGAACTTGACAATATCCAAGGGTTGTTCGTGGAGGTGGAACGACGTCAGCAGAACGGGATCGGTCACCCTGTACAAGCTTATCAACAAGCACTTTCCACTATCCGTGCTGATCGCGATGATGGGGATATCAGGATGAGACACAACGCATAGAACTGCAATTTGTCATTCTTGTTAATACCGTGGGGTCATTTTCCTGTTGTTAATGACTCCCCAAGTACCTTGTCCTTCGTCCTTCAATGACAATTTTCCCGTGAGTTGTCCAGTTCGTGGTTCAAAGGCGTTCAGTTGTCCGAATTTGTCCAACGAAGTGATGTGGTGGACGCCAGGATACGCCCAAGCGATCACCAGGTACCCCGAACCCTGGTTATACTTCACGTTCAGAACCGGCGTTTTGCTGCAGTCGTCCAAAAAAATTTCCCATAGCTCGCCGCGTTCTCCGTAGAAGATCGCACTGTTCCTTTGAGCGTGTACCAGGACCTTGGTCGGATGGGACGGGGCCCTGAGTTCCCACCGTGCTTCCCAGAACGTGTCGTTCTGGCTCAGCTCTGCTGATGATCTCTTGAAAAACTGTAATTCGTTAGTTTTGGAACTATGATGAGAGGTGTAATCGAGACCCCTGAGAAACTCGGTCGCAAAACTTACTCTTATTTGGGAGTTTAGGTCAGCCAATAGAATCCCTCCTTGGGTGGCTGCGACGACTGGAATCTTGCGACCCGAGGTCAACGATAGGCTGGAGTTGCTGCTTATGACCAAACTTCGTCGTTTCCCATCGTTACCCATCAGCCAAACATTTCCTAAAACGTCGCAGACCAACAGATTTCCATCGAATGTCCAGCTAACCGAGGCCACTCTGTCATCTATGGGCTTGATCTCGGTGGGTAGAAGCGACGAGATTCTAGAGCACACGCTGATCTCGTGGACCAGCAGTTTACCAGATTTTGTACCGAGCTGGGTTATCGAGTACGGCGCGGTCATCGAGCATCTGAAACATGAAATTGTGTAGATATTCGAATTTTGGATGCACAAAGATGACAGAAAAATACCGAAAGCCTCGTTTTTGACACACTTCCCAGGTAGCTCACGACTCACTTAATGGGCTGCCTTGGATCCGAGACGCTGGTATTCCTTACAGTCATTTTTTCGCCAGTCCGCCACTGCCAGAGGGTCATTTGGAAGTGTGGGAAGGATGACAAAGTGACCAGGTATTCGGTGCCCGCGAATACACTGGCCAGGTAGCCGTTTGCGGCACCGCCACTGCAGGTGGAGACCTTGGCCAGTTCCGGATACGTGAATATCAGTACTCTGGGATTGGGTCGTCTTTCCGTTATTGCGAACATGGAGACTACCTGCCGAAACAGCGAAGCATCTCCATGAGGAACTAGCCGTTCCTATTTTTCATTTATACGTTCTGAGTAGAAAAGAATAAACTACCGGATGACTCGCCAGGCAGGAGACACCGTCGCTTTTTCCCTCATCCCCAAACTTTTCCACGTAATTTTCCCCCGTGGTTAAATTGTAGAAATTTATGTAAACGCCCCACGCAGAGGCGACCACTTCTTTGCCTATGAGCACAAGGTCTTCTATGTCTCCGAACTTGACCCAGCTACGACAAAAAGAAGGAGTGTATTCTTCGCTTTGGAATTCTTGAGAGTGTCACCGTCTCTCGTCAAGATCAATTTGTACCTGGTTTCCGTTTCTGAATACTCCATTATTCTTTATTGCTCACTCGTGACGTTCATCACTGTTGGTTAAATGAAACGTTCAAATTTATTATGCAGTTTGAACAGAATTGTTTAAACAAGCAGCACGGGTCTGGTTACGGTATTGTTACCGCAATTAGGCGGCTTGCTACTACTTACTAACACACATCCTACCATCAAAATGCGTCGTTTGGCAGGGTCGCCTGGCAACGCAACCCTTGGGACTCGGCACCAGGGGAGAAATCGTCCTGCCACGTTTTCTGATATTCGTTGAATCGTGGATAAAATGGATTTGCTAATCTCTCAGGACTGAACAGTGACTCGTTGTGTCCATGACGTAGTACCGTGTGATATGTGAGAATTAAATCAGCGGCACTGATTGAATCGTTAAAATCAGTGCGAATGGTGTTAATGAAAGTATTTACTGGCTCAGAGCCCGACCCCTTTGTACGAGGTTGGGTCGTAAAGATTTCCGGTTTGAGTCACTACCGCACAGCCGGGTCGCGTAAATTACCGAAAGTGACAGCAGTTACTCGGAAACGTGATGGCCTCGGAGTGCAATATCTCAAATGCATAAGTGCACGATTGTTCCACACGACAATGAGAACACTTACTTGACACATATTTTTTCATTTATTATGACAGAAATCTGGCCGCCATTCTTGCCATCCGCAAGACGTCTATGGCGTAGTTCCGTTTCGGAAATTGCTCATTATTTCGTCCAGTTCACGATGATAATCACTCTGCAGGATGCATTAATGCAAGGAGTGAATGAAGCAAATTAAGTCTCGAAAAAACAATGGCACGTCATTAATCAATTAATCGGAATGTTATTTACAGAGGTAAGTAGGCCAGTGGGCCTGTCAAACGGGGACTCGGGCTTCGGGACTGATACGAAGAGCGCGAGAAGTCGACGGGGGGACGGAGCCCGTTACAAACAACGTCGCCCCTACATAATGATGCCTCCTCACCTATAAACGATACTATTTACGATCATCGCTTTAGATACTGATTATCGATGAGTGAAATCACGTGGATCAAAAATTAGAATTGATTTCGCGAATGTATTCGTAGTGCCTTCAATCCTAGGACACAGATTCAGCCTTGTTTTGCAATGGTCCAGAGCTTGCGGTAACCAATGCCAGAAGCGAGGATACTCGACGTGTGACTATGACACACAGATCTCATTGAGATTTTGAATTCTAGAAGCCTGACCTTCCGGGGTCACAATTTGTACGAATCTTACGAGTTTAAAAAAGAATAAATGTTTTTGGATCATTTTGCGGTTGCAATAACACTTTTTTGTTGTTGTTTCTGATAATATTCGATGTTTAGTTGAACAGATAAGAGATATTGGGAAAACTGGAGACGGAATAAGTATTGATATTGTGGTGGAGAATTTTGTATTCTGTTAATTAAAATAACTCGTTTTTGGAGAACACTTGCCAACTCTTTTCTTGGCTTTCGATGTCGCTTGTGCATGCGAGAATGGTGACCCAGTAATCCCATAGTTTACGGATGGTACGCCCCTCCAAGGCCTTCGGCATATATAGACGATGTAGCCACGACAATTTTTTATTTGTTCAAAGTTTATCGAGCTTAGTGATATTAACCTCTGAGACTTTACCGTGAGCCATCAATTTTTCTATTCTTCAAACTGTGTGCTGACATTTGGGGGTCTGATTTTGGGGGTTCATCTGTGACAGTGATCGGATTCCGAATCTAACAACTTGGGGATTTTTGCTGTAAGTTTTGTCCAGAATATAAATTACACATTATTTTTTATTATGTAGGCAACAAGTTACGAGGATAATTGAATTGTTATCCTTAGAACTAGGCGGTTCTTAGAATTTGACATCATGAGTTTGATGTGTACAAGGCTTTCAATTATATAGACACAATGAAATAAAGACTTGAAACTCTAGTAGGGAGATTCAATTCCGTTTTATTTTCCTTAATACTATGGATATCGAAGATACTTAATTGTCTCGTGGTTCAAAAGTCACCATTAAGATGTTCAGCTAGTGCATATTTCGGAGCTGTAGCAAGTGCCACTGCATTATTTGTTTTAACGTGTCGCAAATATTTGCAAGAAGCATATTTCTGCTTTAATTCTACTGTGATATAAATCGTGGGAAGATTAGTGTCAATACACACATGTAAATTTCTACTATCCATAGACGTACTCATGAAGCATCTACTAACATACTTTATATCTGGCTATGATCTGCTTGATAAGGGTAGCTACCGCTATCCACTTTGTATGCGAAGAAAGGATTGGTACGAGTGTCTTTGGTATTCAGAAGGAAGGACCGAGGCCTCGTTAAAAATTCCAGGCACAAGTTTCTTCCCCCTTCAATAACCTCTTTGTCTTTCATGCCTCTTGTTTCTCATGTGACGTCGACAATATTAGCAACGCTCACACTCGAGTGATCAACGATCTTCGCGCCCTGGAGTTTGATCAACAGCTATAACAGATTTGCATTTCTCTGCAGTGGTCATTGTTGGAAATCGTGATACTTCATCAGTCATACTTTCACGTCAATATAGTCGGATGTGCTGTGTGCGTGTGCGCACGCAAATTCACGCGGAAAATAACACTCTGTTCATTAGCATTCATCGAAGCCTTTGAGAAGTGTAGGTCACTGTACTGATGCGTGAAAAGTCATTCTAATGTTCCAGCTCCGTAGAGAAAAGCAATTAATCTTATTGGCTCAAAATGAAGGCGAGACAACGAGGAATGCGGATGATGTCTTTAGCCGCGATGCTTCTGATGGTCGCCGTTGCATCGGCTGCCAAAGAAGCCAGTGCCGATATACCGACGAATCACAAACCATCTGCGGCAACTACTGAAAAAGACTTCAAGCCGAGTGTGAATAACACGTTGCTGAAGATGGAGGCCAGGATCGACGTCGAGGATGGACTCGATCTGATGAAATACGAGTCGAAAGAGAACCTCGTGAAACCTATGTCAGTCTCGTTGACGGACAGTCCAAAAATTTCACCCAAAAACGGCGTCTCTTATGTCACCGCGATATCAGAGCCTCGTATATCTTCCTCGAGTCCATCTTCGGCGTCTGAACATCAGGGCGAAGTCTTCGTTGACGGAAAGAACGCGGGGCCCGTAGTTCCGGCTCTGCCAGAAATCAGAGGGTTGAGAACGACGAAGATCGCTGGAAAGGACAGCTACCTCGACGCCTTGGCTCATTCTCATACCAGCAAGGACCAGAAGGAGGGGATAGTCCAGACTGATGTCAAACCAAAAGTGCCGAAGATCTTCCGCAGGGACTACCACGACGGGCCTGTGTATCGGCCTGTGGATTCTGACCGGTACGGTCCTCCGGCTGTCCGTCCTACCCCGATCTACGGAATCCCGGAATACGAGGGTTCCACTGCTCCCGCAGCGACCCAGACGTCATTTTTCCCAACCCCAAGCAACGCCTATTCTCTCCCTGAACAGTCCTTCGAAAGTTTTGGGCCCTCTTCGTCGTACGGAAGTCCGCAGTCCAGTTACGGAAGCCCCCAACCGAGCTATGGAAGTCCTCAACCTTCTTATGGCCCGCCACAAGCACCGCAGCCTTCTTATGGCCCCCCGCAAGCACCGCAGAGCAGTTACGGAGCGCCTGCGCCACAGGGCGGATACGGACAGCTCAGTAACAGTTATCTTCCGCCGCAGGGTTCCGCGCAAGGTGAGGCCAGAGGTACATCATCCTCCTTCGAGAATTTTGAACGTTCCTAATCATGAAGGTTTGTCTTTGGCATGTCCTGGAATTTTTGGTCTTTTTTTCAGGGTACGGTCCTCCGGCCCCGGTGTATGGAGCACCGTTCGCATTACCGGGTGTGCCCGGCCTGCCTTCGCTTCCCATGATCGATTTCACCTGGCCATTCGCTCTCAAGCTGAACGCGTTCACGGTGGCGAAGATCCTTTTGAAGCTTGTGATATTTAAGATGATAGTGAAGTTCATCGCTGTCATATGCCTACTGCTGTTCATCCCGAAGTTGGAAATCGCCAAGAAAGATGACTCCAACGATGACGAAGAAGAGGGTCGCGGGATGATCTCTTGTACGTTTTTCTGGTCGTACGCAGTTCAGGACCTGCTTCCTAAATTTTTTACACTTGTCTATTTCTTTCAGCAAATGGAGCTACGGATCGATTGAACTTCCTGACATCGATGGTGATGGGATCGATCGAGAAGCAACGAAACAGAAACCAGAAAAACGCCGACGACTGCGTCACATTCACCTGTCGCTTGAGGAGAGCTCTGACTGCTGGAGAATCTTGGGCCGATTATGTCCGCTTGTTCAAAAGCTTCGCTGCTGATGAGGCGCAGAAGGTCAAATCAGAACAGAGCGCAGAGCACAGGACGAACGATTCGTGACGGACAGATCGACCGGTAGAATTTACTCAACTCCAGAATCAGATGGATTGATCTTCAGATGTAGACGTTAAAAATCGTCCGAGACGTTGAAATTTACGTCAAGGAACGACGGAACGATGCTAACATCTGACCATGCGACTTATGATACTGTAGGATAGTAACTTATTTATTTATTTATTTATTTATTTATTCACTACTTATTATTTACTCGTTCATTAAAGTTACTGACTTTACAATAGTCGTGTTCGAACCCTACCCTGATCCCAATCTTCGAGTTGAATCCAGCCACCCACATGCATTCTGGGTTGAATTGAATTACCGAAATTACGGCTTAGTCACGCTGTAAATAAGCACCAGAAATTGACAAGCCTCTGATTTCAATTATCTCTCACGATTTCAGTCTTGTCTGGAACAGTCTAGTCTATCCTCATCTCCAGTAATATGACCCGATTACAACTACGATAATACAGTGTAGGAAATCTCAGAACCTGCTTACGGCAGTTCTGAACACTTCCTGTCTGGCTTTGAATTCGAATACGTCGGATCTCCACTGATCGTCTCAAAAAGACCGTTTTACTGATTAACAGCAAGGAATTGAATGATGTATATAGTATAGCTACCTTCGAACGGTCTCGATCGGAAGCCTTGAATTTTTTCTCAGGTATCAGGATGAATTTTTGGCGTGTTGCACTCCGTCGACGATCACAACTGGACATTGAGACGATGATGAATATTCTGAGAGCCCTGAGGGAACTCGGTCAGCCCAGCGCAAACCAGTCTACCAACTAGAAAATACTCCCAACGATGTTATTGTCGGGCTGGTATATCCGGCCCGAACGTGAACGTGGTCACCCATAATGGGTGCCTGAAAAACCTTCGATTAACCTCTGCGGAAACAATGTGTAACGACGTGCTCGACGGTCTGTAAAGATATTGCTTATTTGATGATATACTTCTGATGTGTCCTTCCACTTACTCTGCGAGTATATTCCGGCACGCTCAACACACACGTGGAGTGTAATTAATCTAAATTCATGTGTAATTACAAGATTGCACGAGCCGTGAGTCACTCGGCGTTTATTGCTGAAAACGCAGTTTAGCTAATTTGCGTAATTGATAAACGCCGGATCTAATCCCATTTCCTCGTCTCGACATGCATGTGGCTATCGAAAACCCTTTGCTGATTCACTAGCTCCTACAATGGTCACGATTCAAGATCATCTGATGGCAATTAGACATCTTTGAGCGTAATTTGATCAGTTCAATTCAAGTCGGATCAGCGGCAACCGGTAGTTGCGGCTTGTCAACTGATAGCACAAGAAATACACGTATTCATTTTTTGCAACATGTGTTTTTCATCCGTCAGATGTAATCGATATTTCACGAGACGTGACAAACAGAGTTTTCTTAACCCCCTCGGGACCTGTTTGCTACCGAAGCACGTATGAGTCATCCATGCGTGCAATGATAAATACGCCGGTGGTTATCGAGATCAGAAGTTTATTCCTGATTGCGGTATTGCAGAAAAAAAAATAAACCTTGGCGTAAATACGCAGTAATTGAAAATCCCTCCCACGCGTAAAAACGTGTCTAATGAACCGATCAAGATTCCTAATTGCATTCAGCTATAAAGTAGCACATCTGAGACAAATTAAGTAAGAAATAAGATTCACAAATTTCAGTGCAGTTATAGTCTTGATGCTGTTGAATACTATAGCTGCAGTAAGAAATCCGACAAATAATTCTCGGCCATCCGTTAGACCGTAAAACCACAAATGGTTATGGTTATAAATAAGTTATCTTGATAAAAAATTATCCGCACGCGTCGACCATATCGAAGGAATCAATTCACGTCCTTCTTCGGCAATGAATACGCAGAATCGTTACGTCGTTCCCGTCGCTGCAGATCTTCTGATCATCCTATGGCGCAGGTGGCTGATTAGAAATCCTCTCGCAATATGGGATTCTAGTCGATGTAACCTTCCTCAGTTTCTTTGCGCCGCTTTGAACAAAGCTTGCTGCGTTCTGGAAAACTGCATACTGATCCCATTCCTTTTTCTTTTCCTTTTTTTTTGTTTACAGTAAAAGACTTTGGATCACGATCTTGTGGTCAGCTCTTCGAAGAACTCAGTCATAAAATTCTCCGGGTTTTCCCAGTCGTCTTGTAATCAATATTAATGACGCAAATATCAGAGATAGGGCGGTTCATGTCTTGACTTATGACCGATACAAGATTTCCACGGCTTGGTACGAAAGAAATGTACGACTCTTCTTTCTTGAACGAATAATCAAGTAGTTGATCTTTATTCATCAAGGAAGAAACAGGAGTTCGGTAAACTGGATCGTAGATGAATCATTGGAGCAGTAATTACATAATCGTAATCTGATATATTGGGCCTCTGGGTGTGATTGATGGTCAGAAGCAAGTCGTTAGCTACGGTAACAAGACTTGTTATGAACGCTATTGATTACCGACATGTTTATATCTGTGATCAATTACATAGAAGAATAACCAAGAACCGTCACACCCGATCGCCTCGTTTGAATCCCTGTTTACAATCGAAACTTTGTCACTCTGTTTGCCATGGGTAATTGTTATCGAGCAAGGATTCCCTGCCTCACGTTACCCAACCTATGGCATGATCCAGAATCTATAGATCTCGGTGGTGTCGGTAAACAAAGCGATGCATTTGCAATTGAAACGAGTTTATCGAGGCCACCTACGTTACTCATGCTTCCATTCTACTCGCATTGACGTGTGCGTGTGCGTTTGTCGAGTTTTTGATACTTCAAAAGATTATCTGAATTTTGAATCACGTAGATTCGTGATTTTGAATTCATTTGTTCCACAGTACAACAAAAATGACCTCACACAACGCAGCATACGAGCGTGAAACGCTGGAGGTTTGTTTTGCGAGCTTAATCAATGGACCGGAAGTACATTAGTTGATTCCGGAAGCGAATTCGGGTCGCCTATACGCACGCAAGGCTCGTAATTTCCTCTTTATTAACAATCCCACACCTGTGGGTATTTTTTTCTTTCATCCAATTGTCTGTAAAGTTCAGTTATAAATCAAGATCGATCGCTGCAATTGTTATACAGGTGTATTGTCATCGATCTAATGAGCGGCTATAATATATATATCATCTCCTCAGGCTATAAAAATGGGTTTCGCGTTTTTTGGAGCGAAAAAACAAAAAAAGTTACGTTCAAAAATCCGATTGACCCTTCTCAGAATCGGCATTGCGTAAGCTTTCTGAAATATCCTGAGGAGCAACGGCACATCGTTTATACCGTAACGTAGTATAGCCTTGAGTTATGAATCTAGCTTAATTGAAGCCGCGTCTATGGGATGGTAAAAAACAAATTTGGCGATTGGCTGATAATTTGTCGTTGGCACGGGATGTAGTTCGTACTTCGTAGTACCTTGTAGTAAGTTTCCATCGCGTGATCGAATAATCTGTCTTCGAGCACTTACGTGTTACTCAATGGGATAACTAATAAATGAATAAATTGCTCCGTGTCCCGTCCTCGTTGGTTCGGTACGTAGACAAAATAAACGATCCACGCCACTATCTACGTGATGTGGTTAGGCAGTATTTTGCGGATCATTCTCGCCCATCAGCATCAACGGTCCTTCCACCATCCAGGCGCCTACGCGCTCAAGATCGTTTCGTACATAATCCTGGGGCGGTATCCAGGTGGGGATGAGTGACCAACGACTCGCTTATATACCCGGGCTTCGGACTTGATGGAATAGTCAGGACCACAATCTCTTAGTTAACGGCAATTCGCGTGTTAAGGAACATTCTTTATTCTTTTATCACTAAATATAACAGTGAAACATACACCATGAAGGTCACCCTTGCATTCGGTGAGTACACTCGATAATCTTATCACTGAACAAAGAGGCTGCACATTTGCGCCATGAGCTGATAACCCAGAGGCGTTTGATTTTTTTTTATCTTCCAAAAACTTGACCTTTGATAATTATTAGACGATACATGGGTCAATTAATTCTGGGGTACCGTATCCTTGGGTAATCATGGGGGGGTCAACGCGACCGTACCTCGTTGTCGAGCGATTATCCTGTTGAGTGGTTACAGCAGGGTAATCATGTAATAGAAAATTCAAATGGATGTACTTGATGTTGAAAACGCGTTGTTTAACGGTACTGCGATAATTGACTTCTTCTTCTTCTTCTTCTTCCTCGCGATAACAACATCCTGAATATTTATTAGCGTCTCAATTTACACGACCTCTGATGTTCGTACACATCGGAATACCGGAGTTAGATTACATCGACGTTAGTTTCATTCCCCTTCTCTCAAACTTTGTGTACAGTTTTGGTGTGCGTCTGTGTGGTTTACGCCTTGCCCGCGGACAAGGAGGTCAAACCAGCACCTACCAAGGAAGTCAAGGACCCCAAGGAGATCAAGGAGACTGCAACCGCATCAAAGGACGTAAAGGACGCCGTCAAGGCCGCCAAGGACGCGAAAAAGACGAAGAAAGAATGCGCTAAGTCTTGCACTCAACAGTACGATCCCGTCTGCGCCCATCTTGCCACAGACATCAACGTAAAGCCCATCACTTTCGGTAGTCTTTGCGCCATGGAGGTCCACAACTGCGAATCTGGAGCCAGTGAGTACAAGTTATCACTTTTTTCTTTGTCTGATAATTTTCTAGATGATGCTTAACTGTCTTTGTTTATCGTTTCAGAATTGACGGTCAAGAACAAGGGAGAATGTGCCGCAGCCGGTGGCGTTAGGCTGTCTTAATCGATTCATCTGATGTAATCGCCGGGAATATTCCCTGAAGAGTATTATTTATGTTATATTGTATGTATACCGTAATTGATTCACCTGAATTATCATAATTAATAAGTTAGCTATCGAGCTTCGAATCTGTATTTAACATAGAGCCATAGTTACCTGTCCTTATCTCTGTTTTTTTGTGTACAAATAAAAACCTTATTGAAATCTGACGAGCCAATGTCTTCTTTACTCATTTCACTCACATCACACACCACACGTCAACGATTAGGGTCGAAATCTTCATCACAGTATCGGCACCAAGCGGACCTCAGTCTTTCCTGAGTCTCTGTTCTGCGATGCTACTCGGTTCAGTTTCAGTAGCAAATCAATTTGCTTTTCGCTCGTGCACCACGCGGTCAGCGTGAGTCTTTGGAGGTGCTTCGCGTTTTCGGACTTGTCCAGTAGTCCGTAAAGGGTCGTGATGACCGCTGGATCGAGCGGACCCGACAGATACAGGGTCTTCAATCTCTTCAATCTCAACGCACGAGATACCATCTCGGTCGTCAATCTTTCAGCCATCAATCCGACCACGCACTGGCTTTGGGTGAGGTACAGGTGCTCTGCGCAGAGTAATTAATAAGTTTACAAAATCGATCTAGTCAGGTCGATAACGACTCACCGAGGGTGTTACGATACTCCCTGACCAGAAGATCGATGATCGCAGTTGTGTCCCAGTACTCTGAATTCTGTATCGACATCTCGCCGGTCAGACTGAGAGAGACGAGAGGCATTCCTGGCTTCAGCAGTACGTCACCCCATCGACTGTCCCTGTTCCCAAGTTCTGGAATCACTGAAAGAAGTTGGGATAATGTGGCCACCAAGTTTCAAGTCCTCGAGGACACCTTGAGCCTTCAGGACTCACCGACGGTCAATTTTACTCGGAGAAAGGGGCACCTCGACGATAAGGTGCTCCACGCGTCGTCCTCGAGGTTCGGAAGGTCCGGTCCGTCCTCCTCCGCGCAGAAGATTGCGAGCTTTCTGAAGCAACTGCCCAACGACATCCCGAGGACGTCGAGCAGCTTAGAACTCAGACACCTGTAATCTATGCCGAGATAGGCGAGTTTGCGAAACCTGGACATCGCGAGGATGTAGTCAGGCGAGGAGGCGGCCTCGCCGGAAGGAAGCCGATTGAAGGCGCCGGACAGTAGCAGCGTGTGCAGAGTCGTTGTAGCCGCTGATGATTCCGCGATGGCTGTTATCAGCTCGAGTCCAACCTCCCAGGCGCAGTCAACCGCCTGAAGGTCCAGGACGCGGAGCGAGTTTTGAGTTCTGTGGAGTTAAAGTGATTCTCTGATGACGAAGACTTGACCATGGGGGATAAAACCGACCGAATCAGCTGCCCGATGATCGCCGCCATCTTTGCTTTTCCTTCGGCCCTGCGCTCGCTCTCGAAGAGGAAATCGTTTACCTGTGGAATCGCGAGACTTTATTTCATCAGATTCGTGAATCGAGGGGCGAATGCGGAGCTGCAACAGACCGTTATGAGCTCGTCGTCCGTGTAGCCGAGGCTCTCCACATCCGCCACCTGAAATTGCACAAAAGTATTTCGGAATGGATCAAAGTCCGCTGATTCATTGAACGATTTTGATTTATTTCGTACGTGAATTTCTCTGAGAGACGTGTTCTGCGAAAGGACGTGCATGGCTCCAGCCACGTTAGTGAGGTAAGATTCCAGCGCAGGTCCCTGGGCCGGACTCCAGCATCTGAGTCTGAGGTAGCGAAGCTGGGACCCGAAACGTTCGGAAAATGCTTTTTCCTTCTTTACAGCATCGTCGCAGACCCCGTAAAAAATCATTTCGCGTTGTCGCCAGTTTCCAGGCCAAGAGAATCCCTCGCTCCATGCCCTACGAGACCCTCTTACATCAGCCTAAATTCTGCATTCAATAGCGAACCTGATGCTTTTATAACCTGTTGACCAAACTGGCGCTGAATTTGTCTCGATCCGGAAGATAGGAGAAAATCAAGGCCAGCGCCACGTATGGCAGTTTCCCCCAGTCCCCCATGGGATCAGCCGTCTCAGATTCAATCGCAGAGCATTCACGCGACATAATTTCAACGGAAAAGTGAAACGAAATGTCAAATATAAAAGCACGCCGGATTTGGGGGGAAATAAAAGTGTCAAAAAGTAGGATAAACGACGAGACTCGATAATAAATTCAAAGCTCAACTGTTTCGTATGGGAATTGATTGGTCGAAATTAGCCTTGTAGAATGCGGGTGTTGAATAAACACTTTAAGTACTCTTGTCAGTTCGTACCACTTGTTGTTGACCCTTCAATTATCGTAATTACCTTCGTTATTAATAAACGCATAATGAGGATGCTGCGAGACGTCAGTCAGGCGGGAGCGACCCACGCAACACGTTGCATTCGAGTCTTATTTTTCGGCTCACACCTGGATCAGGCGTCAAACCGGTAAAAGTCATGACTCTCAAGTTCGTCTTGCTGCTCGAATTGACCTTGAGGATGACCATCGCCTTTGGAGGTGAAATTTGCCCGGAAGCTGCGACCGAGTGCGCCGAAGTCAACCCCGAGGATGTGACATCGCCCGTAACGATGAACTGGGAGGAATTGGAGAGCAAAATATCTCGACTCGAGCGGAGGCTCAGAGCGGTCGAGCAGCCGGGTAAGCGGACGCAAATTTCGGCAAGCTCGCATAATTCCATCATTTTCTCCCGCAGTATGGCAAATCAGCGGAAGACCGGACGACTGGGAGGTGTGCGCGGAGGGTCCGTGCAGATGCAGACCGGAAACCAGGTCGATATCCTGCTGGGGAAGAAATTTCCTCGACGTTCCACCGACGCAGCTGGTCCCTAGCGATCTCCTCAAGTTGTAAGTCCGGAATACCGAAAACTATGTGTAAAAAACTCTTGAGAAAAAGGGTGTCCCCTCGATTTCAGGGACCTGGGGAGTAACCAGCTGACGGCACTCCACAGGGACACTTTCTTGGACCTGACCCAGCTCCTTCATTTGTAAGTTCTCGTTGCCAGTTTCGGGGCAATATTGTAGCTTTTTATTTTCAGAGATCTGAGTGACAACCAGATCGAACATTTGCCGTTGAATCTGTTCTTCTCTCTTCATGCCGTTGCTCATCTCAGACTGAGCAAAAACCTGCTCAGGGAATTGCACCAGAATCAGCTTCTCCGGATGCGGCGACTCCACATTCTGTGCGTATAAAAGACCGATGATTTAGCAAGTTTCGAATATCCTCGATATTCTTGTTTCCGCAGAGATTTTTCGTCCAATAAGCTGAGCACTCTGCCTGCGGCGTTGTTCCTGACAACGACAACTTTGGCGATTCTGGATCTCTCCTCGAATCGCATCACCGCGTTACCGTCTGGGGTTTTCAACGGTCTTCGGGACCTCGAGGAGCTCTTATTGGCGAACAACCTGCTGTCCAACTTGCCTGATATGATTTTCCAGGATTTAAGCAGTCTGGTGACTCTCAGACTCGAGGAGAACAGACTGCAGGATTTACCTCTCGACATATTCACCGCTCAAATTTACCTGAGAGAGTTGAACCTGAGAGGGAATCATCTGACGCGAATTCGAAACACGCTTTTTGGACCTCTTATGAATCTTGTGGTCCTGGAATTGTCTGCCAACAGAATATCTCACGTAAATCTGTTTTATTCTCACTGTTATTTCTTGGAAAAGAATTCGAGACAGTGTAGTGTGGCAAATATTGAACCACTGTACAAATCATATTGGCGACACGTCATAAATAACATAAAAACGGCTATCCTCATTCGTCGAAGAACGTGTTTCGCAGCCAAGTGCCAAACATAGTATTTCGTGTCAAGAGAAACTGCTTCTCCGGCTATTGCGTGTGCCTGAGATTACTTTTCAAACTTGTATTGCAGCTGGAGAGGTTGCATAAGCTTTCATTTTCGCCACAACCTCCTTTCGATTTGCATAAGATCAGGAGTCACCGATCCTTCGACCCAAGAGATTCTGCTTTCAAACCAAAAAGAAGGTCGATAATCAGGATAAACAAATTCCAATTCATTTCCAGATCGAACTAAGAGCCTTCGAGGGACTGGACTCCTTGAAGGAGCTACAGCTCGGTCACAACCTTCTGAAGACCGTAACCCCCGGCTTATTCGTTCCAGTCGGTTCCTTGGAGCGTCTTGTAATCTACGCGAACGACCTGGCCATCCTAGAAGCCGGTGCCTTCAGAGGACTCACAAATCTGACGATCCTCCTCCTGCACGCAAACCACTTGAGAGTCGTCCATCCAGACTTGCTGCAGGATACTCCAAACCTCAGAAAGCTGTAAGAGAATAGAAACACGAATCTGAGTAGATCCTGTGGTATTAAAAAATTTCTTCAATCAGACAACTGGAGGCGAACCACTTGTCGTACCTGCCAGCCCGTTTCCTGGACCCTCTCCCAAACATCCGGCAACTGAGGCTGGAGCGTAATCCCTGGCACTGCGATTGCGGGGCTGCTTATCTGGCCGGCTGGCTGAGAAAGAGGTTCCTGGCGAATCCCAGAGGAAATCATCTGTCCAGCGTTAATTCCAGCTTCTGGGATTACGGCGCTGGCGCAGTTTGCCGCGGTCCAGGTGCTCTCGGTGGAAGACTCCTGGTCCAGTTTTCATTTCACGAACTCTGCGAAGGTCAGTGGGCTTCTATGCGAGGATTGGCACCTCGACTGCCAGTCGAAACGCCTACGACTACTTTACCATCGAATGTGAGTCTGGCGCCTAACGATAGGCAGCCAAAGTGACAAGTTATGCTCCCAAAGTCCGGTCGTCGATTCGTGACATTGTTTCGAATTGTTACAGGTACATACATACATTGATCTCCGTTATTAACAGGAATTAGGATAACTTGAATGATTTTTTGGTGTAAAACAGACGTTTTTTTTCGTAATAAACGGCCGAAAATTATTCTCCTCGATTAAATCCAGAGCATGAAGTGTTTATCATAGTGCCCTTGTGTACGCGTCTATTGGTAACCCGTATCATAGTTCTGATAGTATCTGATATATAGCCGTGCCAAAGTCAGATAAGATACAGTCTTACGACTATGTTCTCATTTTTGCTGTCAATATCGTATCGCTCATTGTACGATCGTTCTATCGAACAATGTGTAGATACAGAGGCACAACAGAAGTCAAGTAGCTTATGCACTTGCACTATAAACTGCATTCCACGTTTCAAGCACGTGTGTGTGTGGTTGCCAAGCGCGTTACCCAGACCTTCTCGAGAGAAGTGGGAGCCCAAGCCCTCCAGGGGTCGTAGACTGGTCAGTTGAGACGAGGATAGCCACCGAGATGACAGCTCAAGGAGAAACTGGTAAGACCTTAAAGGTTCTTCAGGATCTCGTTAAGATACTGGCAGAAGAAAATGTCCTGGATCCACCCGAACATGAACCGGTTATCGAGTTCCTCCATCCGGAAGAGCTGAAGGTTTGTGATTTGTATTGAATTTCGAATTCAGTTTTTTAATCAGACGCTCTGGACTTTTTGGTAACATAGTGCGATAAACGAAAACCGAAATTCTATTGAACGAACCTTCTCCAAAAGGAGAATTACCAGTCGCAAATTACGAGAGCGCATTGCCCTTTCGCCCTACCTTCAGATTCGCACATTGTGGATTCCATCGAACGTTGAACTCTGGAGATAAGCGTATCGTAAACTCCGACAAGACATGCTGCTAGTAAACATTCGCGATGTCTGAATCCATTTATATTATGAATCTTTCCGATCACAAGAATGCAAAACATGAATATCGATTTATGACCGTTCCATTTCGCAGAGTACCATATCCGTTAAACTTGGCGATGACGCGGCGACTCCTGAACAGCTGGACCTGGTGCTGCGCCAAATCGCTCGATACTCGGTCAAGACGTCACATCAAAATTTCCACAATCAACTTTACGGGGGTGTCGACCCCTACGGTTTGGCCGGTTCCTGGCTCACCGAAGCCCTCAATTCTAGCCAGTGAGGATCTCTTTATTCTCCCTTTACCGAGCTCCAAAAACGCTCTTAACTCGTTCAACGGGATCACGAGTCACGTTTGAGAGTGAAGAGCTCATGAATAATTTTCTCAATGTCGTTGGTCTGGGATCAGTGACCGTTCTTATGCGGTGAACCACGTTATAACAGTCCTTACGTGTCCACCTGTGTGTCATTACCCTTGGGATAATTGCAGATATACTTTTGAGGTAGCCCCGGTCTTCACTCTGTTGGAATGTGAGGTGCTGGATATGGCCTTGGACCTGGCGGGCTACCCGAGTCTCCCAATCGGCGATGGCATGCTATGTCCAGGCGGCAGCATCGCGAATATGTACGGCATGGTTTTAGCTCGTTACAAAAAACTGCCGGAAGTCAAGACCAGAGGTCTCAGCGGATCTCCGCCTCTCGCATGTTTCACTAGTCAGGCTGCTCATTACTCGATCAAAAAGGGAGCCCACTGGCTCGGACTCGGCACAGACAGCGTCTACCAGGCACGTAAACCATAGAAAGTACCCTGAAAATCACGAATCGTGTGATGATACTTTATCCACAGGTAAAAACGGACGAGAGAGATCGCATGCTGCCGGAAGACCTGAAGAGGGCGATAACACAGTCCCGGTCGGACGGAAGGCTTCCCTTCTTCGTCAACGCAACTGCGGGGACGACTGTTCTGGGGGCTTTCGATCCGCTGTTGGAAATCGCGGAAATTTGCAAAGCGGAAGGTCTCTGGATGCACGTTGATGTATGAGGGTTCATAGTTTCGTGACAATCGATAAATTCAGTTTTTCTTGATTGATGATTAATGGCAACTTTTCAGGCATGCTTAGGAGGAACTCTTCTGCTATCTAAGAAGTGCCGGCCCACTTTGAAGGGTGTTGAACTGTGAGTCTAGTGGTATCTCGGTATTTCAAGGCTTGTCCATGATCCTCTCCTTTTGATCATTAGGTCAGACTCGGTTGCGTGGAATCCGCACAAGCTCCTCGGCGCGCCTCTTCAGTGTTCCTTGTTTCTGGTCAAGCAAGGAGGGTCCCTTCAGGTCGCGAACTGTGCTGCCGCCGAGTATTTATTCCAGCAGGATAAATTTTACGACGTGTCTTGGGACACCGGTGACAAGAGTGTTCAATGCGGTAGAAAGGTGACTCTGAAAGAATGTTTTCGGCTTTCATCTCGTCATTACCGCTAATTGACCAATTATACACTCCATAGGTAGACGCTCTTAAATTATGGCTAATGTGGAAAGCCAGAGGTACGAACGGCCTCGGAGAGTCTGTCGATCGGGCAATGAACGCTGCCAGGTACTTCCTGGGCCAAATATCAAATCGGGAAGGTTTTCGCTTGGTCATTTCAGAGGTTGACTGCACCAACGTCTGTTTCTGGTTTGTCATTCACCGAGAATTCATTTTTGAGCCAAGTTGTCACGAGAAATTAATGAATTTTTATTCTTCCAGGTACATTCCTCCGAGTCTGAGGGGTCTGGAAGAGACTGACGATTGGCGAACTAAGTTGCACCAGGTGGCGCCAAAGATAAAGGAGCGGATGGTCATGGAGGGGTCATTGATGCTGGGCTATACTCCTCTGGATCACAAGGGGTTCGGTAATTTCTTCAGAATGGTGGTTACCTGCAGTCCAGAGGCCACGGAGTCATCTATGAATTTCGCCATGGAGCAGATAGAAAAGTTCGGTAGAGATCTGTGAGGACTTTATCACCCGAACCACAATTTATATAGAATTTATATAAGGAAATAGTAATTATTGTCAATTCGAATATGGAAATTTCGGATTGAGATGGTGAAATAAAATTGTTTTTCCATATAAAATCGAGTCTTAATAAAAACGTTCATCGTACAGACATGTTAACAGGTGAATTATATGTATGTTTTATATGTATTACAGTTTGAATAAACTAGGTAAATCGTGGCACGTACATTCATATCGTCTAAGTGTATACAATTCGACATATAACGTAATAAAGTATATACTGGGTAAATGTGAGGCGCATTAATACCTATGATAATAAATCTCGAGAGATGAAAAATTGAATGGTTCTGAAATAACGAATAAAAGATTACTGGGATTCTAAGTCGAACGATGACACTCTAGGATCTTGATGATCGATGTAAAAATAATGAACTCGCTTTTAATCGACGTGATTATTCTTAAATATTAATTAATAAGTGGCTCAATATGAGTCGTATCTTGTACGTCTGGCGTCAGCTCAAATTCTATACCCTAAACCTAAAATAGTAATACCTTAATGCTTTTAATAGAAAAAACCTGTCACGTCAAAGGCACCATTATTCATATTCATATTCGACCTCTTTACATATAATAATTAAAAATGTAGCAATAATAGCTTTGTTATAAACGTATATATACACAGATAGCGTAATAAAGACATGGCACAATGTCATTCAATATAAATTCGAATTAACGATTTTATCAAAATATATAATATAATATAGTATACTATGTATATAATATTCCTATTTACAGATATAGAATTTTTTACTCATTTATTTTTCTAAATCTTTTGATTTCTTGACTTTCTTCATATAAAAGTAATAAATGCTATTCAATCGTCATTAATTAATTTATCATTCTCAATACATGGCTAAATAGAATATCATTAATGATTATCGTGAATATTTATACAAATGTGTGCAGGTTGAATGCCCGTGCATTGAATAACGAATCGAATTTCTTTATCTCATAATTAATTAACCCTTTGTTCGATCTTTGTTCTTTATCACTCTCATTTATTTTGTAATCTCCATGCGATTTTATTGATATAATTGACGTTATCGCAATATTGAGCAACTGTTAGTGTTAATCACTAGTTAAAATACATTTAATCTAAAACCGAAAACGACGGGAGTATAATACTAATTTTAATCTACCGTTAATAAGGCACTTAATTATCAACAACGTACGTATCACGTTCTCTCTCAATGATCCTACGTCTATCAAGTCTGTTGCTCAAGTGATACCGAGACATCCGTACGGAAATATCTCCCCAATATTTCAATCCTATAAATCATATCTAATCTAATACCTCGCGCAGCACTTAATTATCGGCCGTTTGTCAGTTGGTTGAATGTCCCTAAAGTTAAAGTAACGTGAAAATCTAAGATAGGATGAGATAAAATGAAATATAATGGAATAAAAGAAAATCTATACTGCGTAACGGAAACAAAAAATGTAACGGATGATGAGAATACTAAAATAATATTTACACTTTCCTCAAATCGTCGGATTATTATCCCAAGTCAATTCTCCTTCTTTGTCGATTTTCTGCATGCTCTTCGGGTCCTCGACTCGCCCTGACCTCTGGGGTTTTCATTTGTTGGTCGCGCTTCCGATTTCTTCATGTACTTGGTGGCCTTTTGTCAGTCGGTAGACTTCCACCGCGCCAACAGTCGAAAGCGCGACCGGAAGCTGACGTATTTCGTCGGACGAATCACATCTGAGCCTCGTGTCTCCTCAGTAGTATTTATCCTGGTCCAAATCGGCCCTGATGTGGGGCTGACCGTGGCTGTTCCTCTTCAGCGTCGCCGACTCGTAGTCGAGACTCTTTGGGTACAACTTTGGACTTCCTAGACCGCCGTTCACGTTCGGATTATTCTTAGTCCGCAGAGTTCCGTTGCCATTAGTGCTTCCGGAGAAACTGGGCTGTCTTTTCGTGTTCACCTGAAGAGGAAGGAAGAAAATAGTGTTTAGTTGAGTACAAGGAGAAAAAAGTCTCAAAATCGTAGTTTGGGTTGATGAATATTTGCTCACCTCCTTAAGCGGCACCGTAACGTAGGGATTTTGTTTGCTGATGTAATGCGGACTTCCTGGGACTCGGGGTTGACGACGTTTTTGATAGACGAAGCAAAGAGCTCCCGCTAATACCAGACCGATCACGAAACCGCTGATGCAGCCACCGACTATCGCACCGACTGATACACCGGCTGCGGCCACACTGCGTGGAAGCGCATTCGTGACATCTGCAATGAAGAGTTTTTGTCTTAGAATTTAGATTCAATGTCATTTACTATCATTTTTTCTCATTCATTTTCATCAAATTCGCTGAGGACACGAAAGTTTAAATGAATGTGAGAAGGCAGAGATTCTAAAAATGTCTGTAAAGAATCCTAAAAAATTTGATGGTCAAGTACCTGTGTCTTAACGTTCTTAAAATCCTACTATTATCATCCAAGAACAACTATCGACTCCACAATAAATACGAAAGCCGTTTATAACACTCAAATTATATTTGTATAGGCTGACTGAAATCAGAAAAATTCCCAAAAATCTTGTGTATGTACTTGGTCTCCTATTTGATACTGACCATTATCTGTCCATTCAGAGCTACATATCCTGGACTCTCTGGTTCTGTCGGAGGCGCAGGGTTCTTTGAGACAGACGCGTTTCCGGAACTGTTGGCCATCGGGATTGCAGGAGCTCCACGAGCTCCACTGATCCCATCCTCGTAAAGATTCACAGCTAGGCATTTCGCAGGTTTCTCTTGCGGTCGAAGGACCTTCGCACTCGTCGTCGTCGTAGCCGCTCAAACACTTTCTTGATCTCCATCGCACTCCGACCCCGCAGGATACTGAACATTCTGACCAATCTGTCCAGCAGGACCATTCTCCACTGTTTTCCTGGCATGGCTGCGTGTTGCAAAGCCTCGATTGCTTCGAATTGTCGATCGAAGATCCTTCCGCTCCTTCGCAGAGGGGGGATTCGCATTGCCTTATCTGAAAATTTGAATGATTCCAATATTAGAGAAAATTTCACAAAAGAACGTGAAATATGGTGATTGATGATTCAAACGGAAGAGATAATCAATGGATCAAAATCAAAGGCGATTGTTCAAAATAACCCAAAAGCTCATAAATCATAGTGAGAAGATTTTGGAAAATAATTGAAATTTGCCCAAAAATAATCAGAAAGGTTTATAAATTCTACAAAGGCGTCAATATTGTCAATACTGATGAAAATCATTAATGAACTGACAAGACAATAGAGACAAAAGGTATCAAAAGAGATGAGAAGATATTTGAATGAAATTTTGACGTTGTAAGATTCATGATTACTGACCCTGTGCTGAACGCCTTTGCCGCAGGATCTTGTGCAGGTTGTCCAGGATGACCATTCTCCCCATCCGTCCTCGGAAGTGTCTGCTGGTCCACCTCCAGTAGCTTTCAGACACGATCCATCAGAATTGCAGTATCGTTCTTCCTTGGACATTTGGATACGAAGTCCCGAAGGGTCTTTGGCCTGAACGCGACAGCTGAAACGGTATCGTTTTTCCGTGTATCCAACACTGGACATGGTTGTGTTGATCAAGAGCCACGGTGTCATTGCCGAAGACCGTTTCTCGTCCTCGCATTGATGCGTGTTGCAGTCTTCGATCTATAGAAGAGAAGACACATTATCATTCACTCGTGATTTTAGGAAACGCACAAAAAGCCATTTTGCAGTCTTCTTCTCACCTGGAAACCACATCCAGGACACTCCGCGCCTCCGTCCATCGGCGAGGGATCGTCACACGTTCGTCTTCTGGTGCGAATACCTGAAACGACGATAGTTGGACTGATTAGACATCGCAAAGTTCAGTCAGTGGTTGGTTCAACAGATTTCGAACCCACCTCCTCCACAGGGTCTGGAGCACTTGTCCCAAGGTTCCCAAGCCGACCACTGTCCATTTTGCGGTGGTGGCGTGGCTTTAGCAGGAGTCGGACACGGCGGTTGTCCGAGGCAAACATTCTCGGAGTGGTCATATCCCACGCATACACGACCGCCGAAAGCCGGTGCGGGATTACCGCAGGTCCTGCGTCTCGTTTTCATGGCAAACCCGCAAGTCTGAGAGCATTCCGACCAAGCTGACCACGCTGTCCAACCGCCATGCACCGTGCAATTGGATACTCTGATTTTGGTACCCTCGCAATCGGCACCGCCGTGTTTCGGAGGAGGATTGTCGCACTCCCTCACCTGACACAGGCACATGTCTGTGGTCTGCAAGAGGAACATCACGATTACATTCCTACTCCTGCGATACGATTTTCGTCACCTTGACCAAAACGAGATAACTCACCTCCTTGCTGTCGTCGTAACCGTGTCCGTGATGTGAGTGCGGAGTTTGTGCGGCTGTTCCGTGTTGGCAGGGTGCCCACGCGCTCCACGAGCTCCATCCTCCGTCAACGGGGTCCGTGAGTACCGGACAGTGAGTGGCCTGCTGGGACCAATGCGCGTCGAGGTAAGCCTGGGGTGGAATGGTGGCACATTTTTGTGTGATGTCGTTCCATCCGCAGTACGGTTCTTGGGAATTTAGACAAGCCTGACGTCCTCGGTGACGGTGACATTGAGCCGCTGGTATTCTGTTCGTCGAGGAGAACCACAATCAGTAAAGGAAATAATCAACGTGACAAGAAAAATACCAGAATCTAGGAATGCGTACCTCAGAAGACCCTCTGTCATTCCGACGTAGAGACTCTGAGTGTCTTTCAGGAACTGCAAAGTCATCACGGACGAGGGAAGAGGACCCCATATCTCCAGTACACAAGTTTCCTGCGTCCTTGGCAGAACTGATATCTTCTTTATCAGTCCTTCCGTCGTGGCTACGTAGAGGACCGTCACGCTGCGGTGAACCTTCGTCGGGGTCGCGTCCACAGCTATGTGAGTGAACCTGGAGGATTTATTCCGATGAGTTTGTTTTTCTCGCTGAATTTCCGCAATGTTCGGATCATGAATCTCACCGTTCCATTATGGTAGTGTGTAACGGTTCCATGGTAGCACTCTGAACCGCGTCGTCCATGAGTTGATATCTCTGTGTATCGAGGAGCTGATTAGCCGCGCTGGTCGTCGGAGTTCCGCAGTGTTGTCGATTGCGGTGTGCGACCGGTCTCCTCTCCCATGCTGACCCAGAATTTTCCTGATGTTTGTAGGGTCCGTTGAATGAGGCGGCTATGGCCGACATGTTGAAGGCACAGATGGCGGATCCGGGGATACTATTGCTGTAATAATGCAATTGGGCAATGATTATAGTCACGTTGTATTGGGATTGAGAATGGGTGTCCGTGTCTTATGAATACGTGGGCTAATTCGTGTCGGGGCGAAGTTACTACGAGGTTACGGCCGGCGGTGATTGATTAAACGGAAACTACTAGGCTGGTGCTAATTGATCAAACGACAACCGCCCACGTAATCAAATCTCGAGACACATGATCGCCCCCGACGGTTGTTGTCAAACAACCAGAATTCTCGGCAATCTAATTCCAAACTGATAAACCAGTGTCTCAATTCATAAAGAATTTCTGTCATCATTAGACAACGTGGGTGGTCGGATATTGCGATGAAACTCGACCCCGATTAAACTCTTTGAACGGAAATCAAGGTAATATAATTCGACGCCAAGAGGGTGCTAAAAATAATGATGAACCAGCTGTTATCTCCGAGTCGATTAACGGGAATGAAAGCTCTGCAAGTCGTTGTGTGTCGTCGAAATCTCACCTCGGCGTCGTGAAAGTCGCGTAGACGATACCCTCCTCGGGGTGATAAGCGGCACCCTGTATTTCGTCGTAGTAGAAGGGGAACTCCCCCGGCATCGAGCAGTTCAATCTCGCCTTTGTGAACGTGGTCCATATGTCCTGCAGCATTGTCTGACCGCCAGGATCGTTCTTGCAGACCCTCGCTATCCTCGAATAGATTTTCTGAAACATGAGACGTACGTTCATCGTCTGTGAGCGTAATTGTCGATAAAGACATCGCGGTTTGATCGATTCCGAAGGTCGTCCAATGCTCTATCACGATTCAGCATGCATGTGCAGTACAATCTGTAAACTGAATCTGTGCACCTGTACGATCGCAGCAATTATTACCGTGTGGTATATCTTGTCCCGGTACGACATCAACCGCGAGAATAGAATCTTGATGTATTTTAACAACGAGTAGGATGTCTGTGAGTGTTTGTGTGCTAATCGCACGTTGCGATTGGCATTCTCCGATGTATCACGTAACGAAAAATTACGAGGCTGAATGGTCATCGTTTTGCAACACCGAACCGTCGATCGTCGATGCGATAGGTCGCTGGATGTAATTCGGTGGTTCCTATTCCGTGAACGTATCGCCTTTATGGACTTACCTTTCCGCAGTTCATGTACTCCACAGCCGACTCTCTGAATAGAAAATAAACGTGGTCATCGGTCTCAAAGCTCCCAACGAACTGCGGGTCGTTGAGCCATCTGAAACAAGATCAAAAGAACGTTCAAGACTCCGTTCCGACAGTGAATGAGCCGCGGCATCGTGACCGGAACCGAACCTTGGGTCGTACTGATGAGTCCTCAAATTTGGAGCAGCCAGGGTTCTGTAAATGGCAGGATGAGCTCCGGAGAAGTCGGTCGGTGCCCCGGCGAAGAGACCACCGGATGGTCCCATGGCCAACAGAGCCGTGACATTGGCGTGGGGGGAATAAGGGCACATGGCCACCCCGGTCATCCACGTAGTAACGCTGTTGATGTTCTCGATCTGAAAGAAACGAAAGCCGACGTGATACACGCGAATTTAGAGGGTAGCCTCGGTCTGGCTCGTAATGATATTGTTAACGGTGCAGTGAAGCGAGTAATGATATACGTATGGTTCGATTAGTGTAGCGAAGTGACCGCGTCGATGTGATGTGAGCCAGTATTTCCTAGGTGACCGGTTATTCTCTGTTATAACGGATCTCCGCACTACGGTCCATCCGAGCATCTTTCTCTTTACGATGCTCCTGCGCAAGGACGCTCATACACCGGAGAGATGATATCACCCGGTACCAAACATGACTCTAGCCGGTCGTAAGTACGCGTGTAGATATACATACATACTATACACAGTCTTTATTATATGGTATACGAATTAGCCGAGAAAAGACTAATGGCCCGGTAATTATCCGACATGTGAAGGTCGCGGCTGAATCGACAATGTATCTTCCGAGAGGGCATAGCATACGGAAGAAAAAAAAATCTAAACAGGATAAGAAGAATCACGCGATGCCTTCGCTCCATCGCGGAAGAGTCATTACTGTTATTACTCAGATGAGTAAAAAGGAACGATAAAAAAAAAAAAAAAAACTAGAAAATTATAAGCTCTCGTTACCTCTCTCCAGGTGCACTGGGGGCTGAATGCGTTTGTCCCGCACGCGAAGAGGCTCTTTCCGTTGCTCAGTACGACCTTGATGTAATTGTGACAGTCATCAGCGCTCTGACCCTTGTCCTGACACGTGGTAGCTTTTTCGGGCGGTGCCTCCCAAGGAGCGTGTTCGAGAACGGTCAGTGGGCTAAGGGTCAAGCGGAACAAGTTATCTCTGAAAATAAAAACAAGAAATGAAACGTTAGTCACATTAGTTGAATCGAAATAGAAACGTCGAGTGTATTTTAGACGTAGGTAGAACGTGGATATACGGTACAAGTGATACTTTCATACTTTTCTCGCTTCTCATTGTATTTATTATACCGCTGGTAAGAATTTCGAACTTGTACACCGCATGCTGCACCCGCAGGTGTCTATGCAGATCACGTAGATCATTATCTACCTGTGTTGAAACTGAATTTTGTTAATCTTTGAACAGTAGAATATATGTTTCTTTTTATTTATTATTATAATTATTTTAGCGTTACGAACGGTAGTCACGGTCGTAAAACCGTGACCGACAGACTTGTACTATCGTCATGACGATTCTACCATTGCAGTTGAACAGTTTAAAAAGAATAAATTTTTCCTGAAGGTACGTTACGAGAATAAACCTGTCAAAATTGCATATAATACGATAAACCGATAAAATATACGCCCTAGCGACTCGTCGTGGCTGCTTATCCCCGATCAATAAATTCGAATCTTCAAATTAGCCTCGGCTCTCGCGGATTTTACCAGAGCAAAAGGTGCACGAAGAGTATAGAGAGTATAGGTAGAAGGGACATAATTCCCGAGATAAAGACGCGGACCGCGTCTGCAATAAGCACGTTGTGATACGGCCAATTTGCATATCAGCACGGTGTGGAAATTGTCAAGAGCGAGAGAGATGGATATCTGCAATTGATCCGTAATGGATCTCGGGCTAGATTGAACGGTCATTTTGATAAAAGTAGTGATTCGTCGGTAGCCAGAAGTAGACGGCATTCCATCAAGTGTTCATTTCTCGTCCCACTTGACTAACGCGATGTGATATCGTAGCCCACCTCATTCTGCACTACGCGTTGTATTGACTGACTGGAGGTAGCACGCGTCACGCCAAGAAACACACGGTGCACGTGAAAATAATAATAATAACAAAAAGTAAAAATGAAAAAAAAAACGAATCGTTTTCTGGCTGCTCCATGCCGATCCAGGGCAATAAATATCACATGCGACGATAAATTATCATCGGTTTATAAATAGTCTCACGTTCGCGGTTCCCGATCGCACGAAGTCGATTCGACCCTTTTTTCCCCCCTTTTTCTTCTTCTGTTTCTTGATCCTTTTTCTCCCGCTGTGCACTGTGCACTTTCAGAGGACAAATCTCCCGCGATGCTGATACATATCCCATTCGATCTGCACGTTGCAGTACCTGCACCGGGGGTATGCACGTACGTAACACGGTTCCACGGTTCTGAAGGGGGCAAAACGGGACTTTGTCCGTGCTATGACGCGGTTAATTAACCATTACGTATCTTTGCCCTCGAAAAGAGCATCGAGAACCCTCGTCCAAAGGAAATCAAAAAATTAGGCGTCAGTCACAAGTCGTAGCTTTTTTTTTACAGTCATGTAACTTGTACCAAATTTCAGCTCAAAATGTTATCAGTTTGATTATAGTTTTAGTTGTAAAGTCGGATATTTCTTGATGATCTTCACGTCGATCTCAAGAACATCAGTTTATGGTGAATAAAAAATATCTACCACAGCTTTTTCTTCGATATTCCCGACAATTTCGTTTTCTCGCAGTTTTTATTTTCTCGAAAAACCATAACTCGGGCTACGTTGGTCATAGGGAGATCGTCTTGGGCTCCTTTCGGTAGAAAAAGAATATAGTTTCCATGAAAAAATGGGTCATCGGGATGTCCGATCGCTTAACTTAAAATTTTCTCCATTTTCCGAAACAATCAAAGATTGCAGAGAAATTTGAGCGCGGGAGAGCCAGCCGTGTTTTTTTTTAGGACCACAAATGAGTATTTTGAGGACGAGTAGACGATGAAAAAAATTAGTTACTTGAATATAATTATCGAGTCATTATTAAATGACATTTCCTCGATTCCAGTCGAAGCAGTATTTCACTCGACGCGGATACTTCGATCGTCTCTAATTTGACGTTGGGTCAGCATTATCGACCGCTTATCTAGTATTCGAAGGGTTCGATTAATCCGTTCTGATTCAAACTAATTGCAAGATCAGAACGCGTGTTGAGTTTACGGGTGTCAGTGATCGGACATGAATATGCGATAATTATCGGTCGTTTTCTATCGGTCACGTGACTACCGTGCACGTATACACGCGTGTGACGTGATAGATCGAGCACACGGAGAGTCAGAAGTTATAAGTACGACCGAGCCGAGCTGGGCCCAGCCAATCCCGCACCCACGCTTTGTTTTATCTAAACGTTAGATCGTAACGCACGGAAATAGGAGCTCATTAGTACAAAGGGAAAACCATCCACAGGTATACAGAGGGTATTAAAACTAATAAGGTGACGTTCACACGACCAGACCGCACCGCAGACCGTGCGTAATTGCCTGCCTCTCTCTCTCTTTCTATAAGCCTTTTTTTATTTTGCTCAACTTATTATCCCAAGTGTCGGTGGAAAAATTTTCTAGCGCCAGAAACTCGAAACGGCGCGACCAAGTCGATCGCCGCGGCGCCTGCGTAGGCGAAACCCAGTCTGAGTTTGCTAATAAATAATTATTATTAAATACAGTGCAAGTGCCTGGCTATTGCATTCCGATTAATAACGCTCTGTCTAAGATCGCGGCGTGCAGCCTACAACGTTGATAGAAAAAAAAAAGAAAAGAAAACCAACCGATATGCACTCTCGATTTAAAGTTCAGAAACGGACGTATATAACTTATCGTTGGATAGATTCGAATCAATGGAAACGCAAACGCAAACGCGGAGTAAATAGCCTCGTGGCCTAATTCCTTGGACTACGAACGTCGGCTACGATCCTCGACACGACCAATTTATCAGTTAAGGGAGTCGTTACAGTTACAGTTACAGCTAGATAAGTACCTCGTACGTTCTGTACGCAAACGTCAGGGCATTGAATCTGGCGGTGTTATATGTACTGCATTTGAACAACATTGAAACAGATTACTTCCTGCTCACTGGCAGCAGCCGTGGTACCCTTAGTTGTAAGACAATTACGAAACCGCGGTCCGAGCTCCGTCTAAGAGGGAAATAAACTCTTCAATTGAATTGTCTTTCGGTCTGAACGGTAACATTTTTCGACAAACCTTGTTACAGACTGCAGGTGTGGTACGATTTGAAATTTATTTCCGCTCCCATCCTGCAGCCTCGCAATGCGCGGGTTTCCACAGGTATATTTAGATATTTACGTTCAACAGCAGTAAAATTGATTGTGTATATCGCAGGTACGTACACGCAATGCCCACGATAATCGAAACAACAAATATGCCGAAGAGTGGGCGCCCGCGTCGTTCCACCGTTGCGAAGTTGGCAAACTGGGAATGAGATAAAAAAAAAGTCCGAGAGAGTAGGTAACGCCGATACCTGTCGATAGAAATAGCCAGTCTGCATCGCGATATTACGAACGCTTTAAGATAAAGAAAAAGAGACTGAAAATAAGTTGGAGGTAAGAGAGTAAAGCGGAGGAAGGGGGCGAACTCGAATACTGTACTCGTCGAGGAGTGAAGTTAGTGGCGAAGATAAGACGCACCTGAGGCTCTCCGCTATCTCATAGGCGTGTCAAACTCTGTTTATTCTCTACCCAGAGCATATTTATTCAGTAGATTCTCACCCCAGGATCGACACCTCGAGGAAAAGTTTCGCGTCAGATGAATCGCGGACTAAAATGAGATGTAATTGCTCCTCGCGTTTCAACGCCGAAAGACTATCATTAGGCGGTGCTCCGAGTTTGAGGATAGGAAGAGATGGATTGACGGATGAAAAGGCGGGGCCGATCCCGGCTCGTGGATCGTTTAATATTTATAAGGTCCCCCCCTTTGCTTAAAAGCGAATCGCTTGGAGAAATCGCACCGAGGATTTGCATCCGCAGGACATAAATTTTTCGGGTTCTTTCCCGATTACATTATCGCCTCCATATTATTTCAAATAAGAGATACTTTCACAATCTGATATTCCAGCGTCTGGACGCACGGCGTCGATTATTACCCGGTGATCTAGGCTCAGTGCAAGAGCCATGTGGTACCTAGAGCGTACTTTCTCCACGGACGCAATTATCCTTAAGCACTCCGCGGTGTCTCCGTCTCTGTGGGGAAGAAAAATGGCGAAATCATCGCTGTGACATTCTTGTTGAAGAGAAAATAAAAAGAAACGGCACGCGACTCCCTCGTTTGTCCAACGACATCTAGCCTCTCTTGATACGCTGCGCATATTGTACGTCGAGATCGCGAGATCCGTGGGCCGCTGGCGACAGCCCACGTCGTGGATGCCGCCGGGCCCAAGCCGTGTCTCGGTGCTCGCGAGGTCCCGGGTCTCCTCAGCCTCCGTAGAAGGCGAGATGGTCTCGCGTCAGAAGAGAGAAAACCTCGGCGATTCTGATATTCCGCGAAGGGGGTTTTAATCCTTATCCTCCTCGGCTCCGCGGCTCCGCGGCCGAGTCCCCGGCGAGGGCGGTCCGCACGTCGCGTCGCTTACCGAGATTCCGCGGTGCGTGGAGGAGGCAGGTACACCTCTCCGCGGGCGCCTATGGCGAGGTTGTTGCGCTAAGATTAAGCGATAAGGTATTAAGCCGGATCACACGCTCGCTTGAACCTGACGTCGGAATTATTTCTCCTGGCTGATTCTCCCCCGTCCCCCAGCCCGTGTCAATTAGTTAATTAATTACACGCTTCGGTGTGTGAGGAACGTAGGGTATGGAGTTTACGCCCCTCGTTGCAGAAACATTTAAAAAATTAATAACCTATTCATGTTATAATTCCGAGGCGTATATTAATGCGTGTTCCCACAGGATAGAATTCAACGGATTTTCTATACCGTAAAAGCGGCGGCTATAAGTCGTCATTAAGAGCACTCGCTGCACATCGAATCAATTTCTGTGTGTTACGCCTTCGCGCGAATACCGCGCGACGCCCTCGTTCCGCGATATAAATCTACTCTTGTATAGGTATTAGCTCTGGCGCTCTGTGATGCGATTCTTTCCTTTCTTCTATTTTTATTTATTTTTTTGTATTCTTAATTGTTGCACGGAAGTGACGCCGGCATGATTTCACATATGGATAAGGTATAAGCGCGCTTGTGACTTGCGAGCTAGTGCTGGATTGGCGCCATGCTCGTCCGTTCTCATTAGGGATATATCACTTCGAGTGTATACCAAACTCGATTTTCCACGGACCGTTGAACGATAATCAACAATTTATTTTTATTACGACAGACGTCGAGGTGTCATAAATTTATACGTCGTAAACCAATTTTTGTCATTATTTATTTCACTCGGTCTTCACGTTTTGCAAGTCCACAGAATCTCCTCTGACTATATTTTGAGTTTGACGTCTGGACGATATCTCGAGAACGAGGGCGCGGATTATTACCAAATTCGGCTCAATCGACGCGGCTTTTCCAAACTTAGAACTGATTAGATTTTGGCTTTGATCGGTTCAGTACTTTTTGAATTATTTGAATAACAAAATTCCAAAAAATAAAATCAACGGATTTGAATGAAATTTGGTACCACGCGGTTTTTTGGATCGCTGAAGTCAGATTTGCGAAATTTGAAATGGCGAGTCCAATATGCTATGAAATGAACTAAAAACATTCTAAATCGTTTGAAAATTGGTACTCAAAGGTTTTTTTAACCACTGATCTAAATAAATAACGAAAATTTCAAAGGCTTGCCCACAGTCAGCCCAAACCCGCTTGTTTAATTCACGAAAAAATTGGAAGCGTTTCACAATCGGGTAAATTACACGTCGAGATGAGGGGGGGGGACCAGACCGCACAGGGTACGCAATAACCGCACGGTGCAAAATAATGGTGACAACAAAAGTGTTACAATGCCTGAGGTGAACCGCGTTCATCCGCATATTATATCGAGTGTCGTGTTGCAGCGAGTCGTGGTGCACCGTCAGGCTGGTTTAAAAAGTAAAAGAAGACCAAAAAAAAAATGAGAAGGAATGTTTAAACAAATACAGGGTGTGGCCACTAATTTGTATGCGAAAGAAACGCCTGCGCTTAGAATATTACGGAAGTATTATACCCCTGCAACGTTGACATCGGTGCTGACGGACAGGTTACACGGTATTTGATCATTCACCGTCGACCGAATTCGAATACCTATATACACTCGAATACGATTAAAAATAGTTGATACAAGATGCAAGTATTCAAAACGCGAGAGATATGTAATAAAAAATAAAAAAATAATTATATGAACAGACTCGAAGACAAATCGACCCGCAACAATTTGTCGTATACATATAGTCCTCGTCGTTGCGTGCAATCCACTTGACTGGTATACTTACTGCAATCCATTGGAGATTAAACTCGAGAGAAGAGAAATGCCTGACATTTTTCACGACCGGCTTAAAATAATAAAAAAACAATAAAGAAAAAAAGATCCGGTACAAATGACCACGCGAACATTCGAATAAATTAATCAGCAAATGCATACATTGTGTTTTGGAACTCGTTTTTTTTTCTGCGGGACATCATTATTATACAAAAACGTGACGCACGAGTTGAAAAAGGATTTTGAGTTAGAATCTCTTAGAATCGACTGAATTCAGAAGGTACCGAGTGGCCTTAGAAAAAAAAACGGATTATCATAAAACGTGAATAAAATCTTGACCGATCTTGTAAAGCTTTTTTTCTACGAAAGGTAGAAAGATGAAGCTTCAATTTCGTTTTCTACACCAAGTTTCCGAAAAACGGATTTTCAGAATGTCGACGCTGCAAGGATTAAAAGTGCGAGCTTTTTTTTAACCAATTTTTGAACGAATTAAGTGTCTTTTATTTCCTTCTGGCCAAAAAAAGTTCATATCTCGAAGAATTCGTAACTCAACCGGTATTCAAGAGTCTCATAGCTCGCGAAATATTGATAAGTAACCGAGGAAATAACTGAAATGATGATAAATAACGTGAAACAATGAGGAATCACTGTTACTTTAGTGGCTGAAACTGGCACAATTTTCAAGTCTCATTTTTTATTTTCACAATAAACCTGGGATTTCGAGCTTGAAAACAATTTGAAACTTACAAAAAAAAAAGAAATCGCGAACTTTTCTTCGATTTTTCATAACCGGCATTCGCATTTTCACCCCACTTTCATCGGTCATAGCCTGCCCAGTCCCCTTAACAACAAGTGGGAGTGGAATCGCTCTCCTCTTGGAAGTGTCTCGTGTTGTGTGAACTTGCACCGTGTGATAATACGAGTACCTTACCACATTCCTCGATGCGGAGTGCAGGTAGCAGATACCCCGGCGTAAGTCAAGCCCACGATTAAACCGTGCGTATGGATATATACGTATCGGAGATCGCCCACGCAATTAGCGACCGGTGGACCGTGCGAGCGTACAGTATAGGCATCGAGCATTAACCGACTAAACCGAGGTTTGTGGTATTAGAAAATAGGACACACCCGACGTCTATTAATAGAACGATAGTTATTAGCCACTACCCACGTTGGTACCGAGGTGCACAGACACCGAGATGCAGCACTGTGCCCCTTTGCTCTTTTTACACTCAGTTTCTTTCTTATTTTATCAGAAAACCAGATTGCAGCGCGAGTCGGCCTCGATTCGTACAGCGAAAAGTCGTTTCACCTCAAACATCAATCATAGATAAATGAAAACTTATATCTTCGCCTCGGCGTTGCGGGTCATTAAAAGGCGCCGTAAATCCTTCTGCTCGTGGCTATATAAGATGAAAAAAAAAAAAAAATTAAAATTTTCATTTTTATAATCGTAAATCTCTGCTACCGCGCAAATAAAATCGATATTAGAAATAAAGAAACCGATAATCGCGTTCTCAGAGATCGAGACCGGAGCTCGAGGCCTAATGAGCATCGTGTGGGTGATACTTTATTGATGAGAATACCGAAGGGGTTCTCGCGTAAAAAGGAGGTTCACAATCTCTTCATAGCCGGTGGCTGGGATGTTTATAAGTTCCTGAACTCGGTTCTCCAGCCAGTTTCACGTTATTCTTAGTGCGGTCCCGCAAGACGTTGCATGTAACGATGACAAGGGACTCGGGCACCGAGAAACCCAGGCACGCGTCTCACCACCCACGTAATTGCCATATAGACACCAGGAGACGTACGTACTTGGGCGTGCATAGCACGGCTCTTTCTTATCTTGGGCAATCCGTGCCGGATTTAGTTAATTACGTAAAACACTGACCGGCAGTGCTAGTATCTCAGACTTAACAGCTCTTCCCTCGAGACACGACGATGCTGCTCCGATGTCGGAAATACCTGTGTAAATTAGACTGTGGGTACAACCGCTGCGGTATTAATTTCGTTCTTTCGTTTTACACCGTACGCCCACGTTCTACCAGCATTCGCTCTTAACTGCTTAGGTTACACCGTATGCCACACCGAGAGCCGAACAATGGTCTCAATTGCTAGGCTCCGGCGCTAACTGCACCGCAGGTAATGCCAATAATGGTAACACTGGTTACGATAATAACCATAACGCAGAACCAAGGATACCAAACAAACACGGAAAGCACAAGAGAGTCTTTCCACCAGGAAATCATGTTATCGCGATTTCTAGGGATTTTTTCATGATTTATACCCACAGGAAGTCATTCATTTTTCCAGTATATCAGAATCTCAAGATTTCTTCGAGATTCTCTGATTAGTGAATAGCCTCGAGAAAGTCTGTTCCGATTTTAGACAAATCTAGGTCTTCCACAATCCCGAGACCGGAAGTTGACGATTAATCGATGCTCGTGTGTCTCGAGAGCTTCGCAAAGCTTTATATCTGTCTGTTTGTGTATTGGATGATGGAGTATAATGACACGCTGCCATTTGGGTGGCCCGTTGAATCGCATCGGTGGACATGTGACTCGAGTATTAATTGTTAGCGAATTTATGTTGTGTCTGGAGTGTCGGAGGTCTGGGGGGGTTTCCGATGTGTGTGTATAAATAGGTATAAAATTCAATCCACGTTGTTATAAGCGCATGGGGAGAGTGTATAGCGCGTAAGAGCCGAATGGGGTCGGCCAATTACTGCTGGAGCCTATTCTGAGATTAGAAAAAACAGAAAGAACAAAAATAAAAATAAGAAAGAATTGAATTGCCACAGGGCACGAGGTTCTGCCGCTGGTCCAGAAGCAGTTAAGAGGACGTGCTACACGGTATACGGTGTAACGTATGGTATAGTTACGGATATACTATACCAACTCGGAAACTGCGCCAAGATAACGAGGAGTATTTATTATACCCCCGAAGTCTATGTGCCGTGAAGAAACACGTTAAGGTATAACGATATACCTAGCGAATCAGGATTAATGTGTTGAATTCGAAACGATATACTATTAGAACTATTAGTTCCGAATGGTTCGAGATTTTTTCCTGTATTCAGTTTTGTAAACTCAGTACATACACCAAATTTCAGCAAAATATATTGAAAATTGTCGGAGTTACTGGTCTTGTCAGTTTTTGCTGTAAAGTAGAATAACTTTTGCAATTTTCAATATTTTTAGACGAAATTTGATGCGCACGCTCAGTTTTCCACTCCGAACAATCAGTCGATTCAGATTTTTGATATCTTGTTGTGTCTTTGAATTTAGAGCATCGGTGAAGCTTAAACGACTTTTCACTTTGAATAACTGCTAAAATCTTAAATATTTTTCATTCAGATTTGGCGAGCATCGGTTCACGATACCAAAAAAGGCACTTTGGCATCTTGGACAGTTGGCGAACGCTGAAGAAGCCTAATAAAATGACGTACCTTGCCCCGACGAAGACCTGTTGCCTCGCGACGTCGAATAGCAGCTGAGAGAAAGACGTCACGCCGTCCATCTGGAAGAGATTGCTGTCGACGAGATCTGTAACAGAGAAGATAAGAAACGAATAAAATATCGGTCCGCAGAGTCCGATCGGAGGTCCAGAGCCGGTCGGTGACCGTTGGTCACCGAAGGTTTCCGCGCGCGTGTTGAATCGCCAAAGCTGAGAACTCCCGGTAATAAACATAGGCAGTAATAGGTAAGGCGAGACTAAAAGCTCAACTGGTGAAGTTAAACATTGCCCACATTATCGCCATCACGTTTTACCCGTTACTGGTTAGTTAGACCTATTGATTTACGATTTTAACGCCACATTGAACCAGCGATACCCATAAAGACCAGGCGAGGCTCGACGGTTTCACGAATCGAAGACCCCGACCGGAAACTCCGAGAGTCTTTCATGTTTTTCGAAAATGACAGTCTTCGAAAATAATCTGCAAAGTGGACAGAGGTCACGAAGCGAAGTGTTACTCGTCGAGTTCCGAAGACGGACCACCCAGTGTCTGGACGGAGTTTGCTGTCCCTTGACCTCGACTGGGCGTCTTCGAGTGGCAAAAGCTGCCCCAAGGCATAAGTGAAGCGCAGCAAATTTATGCCCATAAGGTTAATTATAATGCGAAAAGTTCCAAGGCTGTTGATAATGAAGACTAGGGTTTAAATGGCTCAACTCCACCGTCTCCGCGGTTAACTCGGTTCGTTATCTGAACTCCGCTAATTACAATAGAGCTGAGTTTCCTTCGGGCATAAGATGAGAAAACGAGACTCGGAGGATAACGATCAAACGGTCAACCTTTACGGCGTCGTCAATAGTCAGGACGAGATACTCAGGAGCAGTGGAAAATGTCGGGTTTAACAGGCGTGAGATGGAGAGCAGGTAGAAAAAAAAAACGGTATCACCGTCCTTCGCCTTGGTCAGTCGCACGCAATGACGCGTGCAAATCTGTCCCGCAATGATATATCTAAGCGGACAAATACTCGGGGTGTGAGTTAATGCGTGTAGCCCGGTCCGCCTTCGCACGCACATACGTATCTGCTAACGAGAGAGAGCCCCAGGAGGTGCGTAGCTGGTATCGGGAACCAGGTTGGCGAGCTTTAAAAATTCTTCCTCTCATCCCTGGGACCGAGATACCGGCTTTATCAACTTACTCATTCCCTCAAATCATATCTCGAAGAAAAAATTGCGGCAAAGTGCATTCAGAGATTCGCGACTATCGAGAGTACAGCGATAAAGGCATAAAGGCACCGAGCTTCCAAATTATTTGAATTCTATTGGTTGAAAACTCGTTTTCTTTTTCTCGTCTTAAATTCTGTCGTTTTTTTTTTGTTATCTTAAATGTTGGAATTTTCAAAATTCGGTAAATTTTACTCTTTCGGTGCTTTCATGAATCTTTGAATCGAATTTTTGTGGTACTTGGTTGCTCGGATCGACCGGCACCCCGCGGACCACCGGGTCTGCTATGTTAATACGGATAATTGCCTTACATGAACTCGTTCGAATTCTCGGTGCACGTGTACTGGAACTGGTACCCTTCTCCCCCCCCCCCGTGCTCAAGGTGTGGAGGTAAAAATGTTGGTGTAACCATGCATGAGTCCTCACTGCGCGAGGACCTACTGTTATTATGCATCGTTCGCCTCTATTATATCGCCCCGAGCAACGTGGGTGGCGTATATTTTCTGAATCTTGTGTCGCAGACGTCTGAAACTTCGTAGTCATGGGATTGCGATATACGTATAAATATTCACAATGAGAAAACGAGAGATGAAATAAATTTGAAAAAAACTGTGGTATCCAGGTACAATGTCAACGCGAGAGGAAGAGTCGAGGCCTTGAGGAATGGAAGACCACCCTTAAGATCGAGTGGGAGTTCTCTAAAGTAAACTCAGCCTGACCCAGTCTAGCCTATCCCTATCCCTAGCTCATAGAGATAAAGTGAAAAAGAAGTAGAAAAAAAGGTGGAATCTTGGAGTGTGTGGCTTAACAAAGTATCCTCCACGGCTGCAACTCGAGACAGATAAAGGCCGCGTTGTTTACACAACGTCCACGTACCGGCAGACGAAGGGAAGACTGACTTAAACTTTATACTGACGGATACCCGTACGGTATCGGGGGCATCCTCTAATCTGTGGGCAAGGCTTCCTGGAAGAGAGATATCGAGCGAGCGCGGTCCACCGATAGTAACCCAGTGGTTACTGGTCAGACCACCTCATCTTTGAAGAAGGACTGATAGACGAGAATTTGACTTCAATTATCACGCCTTGATCAATCATACGGCAATAAAGTGTTATTAATTGAGATCAAGAGTCTTCAATTATTCACCACTCACTTCTACCGGGTGTCGATCGACGCGATACCGTGCTTGTATCTCGAAAGTGGCCAGTATTCGCGATTAGTGCTGCCGCAAGACAAGACGAGGCAAGAATTTCTCTTCTCTCACGGTTTCTCGACGATTTCAAGAAAATTGGTCACACAGTCAAACTTTACTTGATGGTCTCTTGTCTTGTCTTGAATTTTTGTACTAACTTTTGTAATTCGCTATTTGACCTTTATCAATAAATAAAATTTTGTTCCATGACGTCACTGTTCAGTACGAGAAATCGTGTATTTTGGCGTCTGGTGATTAGTTTAGTTTCAACATATGTATGACAGTCAACGTTGATTCACGGCTTTATCTTATTTTCAAGCTGTTATGGCTCGAGGAGAAGTACGTGTAGCCTAGGATTTCCATTAGCGGGAAGAATTAGATAAGACACCCTGTAGAGTCTGTCCAGAGCTAGATTTGGTAGGAACGTGTTTTTTAATTGAATTAACGTACCGTGGTCTCGGCTTATCGTATTTTATGAGTGAGTTCTAGTCAAGATAAAAGACTGAGAATGATCGAAGGTATATTAATTACGAAATCTTTTTGGTTACTAATTAAGTCACGTATTCATGCATGTGAATACAGTGTCGAAATATGAATGAATCTTAGTAACACTGGAACTTGTCACGATCTTGTCACGCCTGTATCTGCAACCCCTCGGCTCATCCTCTCCGATTAGATATCCCTCTCTGGTATAATTCCTCATCTGATACCAGGCGCGATTAATTATGCATACCGTCATGGACCATAGGTAAAGGTTTAGAACGTTGATACGCGACGAAATAGCCATAAGGTAATTGAATCGGTCAGATTTAATTCCGCCGACTGTAAGAGCCGTGATCGTCGTACGTTTTGCCCGAGGAATGTGGACGCTAACGATCACCAGGAACCGGGAATTAAAACCGCGACTCGATTCCGAAGAGGATAAACGCAAGAATTCCCCGGTGATAGAGTAAGGGAATCGATCGATTCCATCGACCAAAAGACGCTCGTCGTCTCCACGGCGCCAAGGACGCGGACAGGATATCTGCAGTTCTTCATGAATCCGCACCGCACCGGGGGGGAAGAAGCAGGAAAAGGAAAAAAAACGGACGTCAAACAGCTTCGGGTTCGACTCCCTTATAAGACTTGCGGACGGTGCGCACGCATGTACGTATAAGTGTTGCGGAGGCTGGCATCCGTCGATCCCGGTTCGGTTCCCGGGTTTATAAGATAGGCTGGTCGCGTACGTTCCTTTTTATCCGCGAAACTGATTCCGCAAAGGTATAGAGGCAGACAGGGTCCGGCCGAGGTGGACATCGGCGACTTAGCATAACCTGAACCGCGACCGAAGAAGCCTCGTCGACGACGTTACGCTGCCCGGAGGAGATTGATAGGCGAGTAACGTTGCCCCAGGCTATCCGCTCTACGGGGTGTCCCTGGGTCCCGCCACCCCTGGACCACCCCGGTTATAAAATGAAGCGAGTCAAACGAGCCGACGTACTATCCGACGGGGACGACGTGAGATCGTTTTGCGAAATCGTAAGACGCTGCGGGGATCTCTGCGGTTTGGACGTCATAAAAGTTATCATAACTTTTTAGCGACCGGGTTACACCTTCTTCGCTCAATTACAAATCCGTTCGCGTAATTGATGGAGTGGCGAGAAACGGGCCTGATTGCAACAAGTAATCGATTAGCAGGGGGGCTGCGTTTTTCCTTTTAATCCAGAGGAATAGAAATTGCGAAATACAAAGCAAGGAAGACGTAGCCGAAGATATAATCCTCTTAGTCTTAGCGAGGGCTTAAGAAAGGAGGTCCTACATCCAACCTCGACTAAAAGGCTGTTTCATAACCGTCGGTGTCTGTAACGTAGGACGTAAACCACCGCGACGTGTAAAGCTCTCTACGAGAGAGAGAGAGAAAGAGAATTTGAAAAGAGTTATTACAGGGATGTAGAAACGACGTTAATACCATCAGCTCGGAGTAACGTGGCTCCGGCTCCTTCTCCGTGACGAACTTCTCTTCTATGAAGTTTCGCGCCGATCCTGCTACCGATGCCGATGGTCGTGGTTGTGCGCGAATTCTCCATTGAATTAAATTGATTGGTCTTGGAGGTTCATTCTCTCCACGTTGGAAGAAAATGCCATTGAAGTTTCTCGGAACGCGTGTCTCGGGGCCCAAAAGAAGAGGCATAAAAGCAGCTCTCCACTCCGGTCTTTCGCGTACGTGAAGTTACGCAGGCTCATTGATCTCACGAGATGTGGGGTGATGATCGAGCTTACATCGTCCTCTCGGAGCTCGAAGCCGGCTCCGGTCCGGTTGACCTCGAGCATTGTCAACCGATAGTTTTTTTTTTTTTTGTTTCTTATTTTATTTCTACCGCAAGATCATCGATATCTGATGAAGGAAAGAACCTCGGAGGCGCATCTGTCCTCCTCTCTGCATCTTCTCCTCCTTCAAATCCTCAAGAAATTATAATTTTTTACGTTTTTATTTATACACCGGGTACTGCAACAACTCTTTAAACTGCCCCATGGAGTCCGAACCGAACGGTTAACGTTAATTGAGTCTAATTATCGATGCAGGAGTTGCGGTCACCGCAGGAGCAACGAGCTTCGGCCCTAAAGACCAGTAATAAAGATTGCGAAGTTTAAAAAAAGACTGTAATTGCCAGAAAATAATTACTCCAGGGTTTCGGTACCGTGAATTAGAGTCAGAGTATCGAGATTGCGTATCCTTGTTGAATAAAAACCACGGGGGAGAATTCTAGATCACGTGTCAAGTTGCTAAACCCGTATGATTTGATGATATGTTGGTAGGTTTATGACTTCCACGAAATGTGCAGATATAATATTTATAAATCATTCATCACTTTATGAGGTGCGATGACGGTAATTGATGGTGTACTCGATATACTCGGATGTACGCGAAGATATATAATAACTTTCATAAGATAATAATCACTATCGGTATAAACCCTCCGGGACTTTGGATGACCTCCGAGTATAATGCCGTGCGTGACACTAATGGGTATCTAGCTGATTCCTTCCTTTATTTTCCAACGTTTCTTTTTTTTTTATACACGATCGTGTAACACTTTTCTCTATTTCTCACGCGCTAGAAGACAACCGATCGTTTAGAATTGGATAAAAATCTGTATCAATGAGGAAGACGAAGTAGTCAAATACCAGAATCTGAGACTTTCATAAACGTCGCGAGTCTCCGAAAAACCCCGGAGTGCGATAAGCCCGGGACTTTTTTTTAATGCCATGCTTCGAGTCGTGAAGATTTTTTATTTTCTCCTTCACTCGAACAACGCGCAGGTATCTTGTAGTACGGCAATGTTCTTTTTTTCGTCAAGATATATGGATCACCGGTTTCACTCGAAACGATGTCACCACTCCGAGACGATATCGATCGAGTAGCTCGGACGAAACAACTTAATAATTTGATAAGATTAAGATTACCTCGAAATTTCTCATGTTGAAACCGTTACACTATCCAAGTAGAAAAAAAAACTACATTATCCGAAGCTCCTCTACTCAATATAAACGGGGTTCGATCCATACGACAAGCACAGAAAATCACGAAGCTGAAGCTAGCCATGCAGCCAAACATTTCGATCTTCTCCTAAATATAATATTTCAGGTAATTTTCATATATACTTGACCCTCATTGTCTGATTTTAATTGAATTCAGCAATTTTGGCTGCTGCCAGTTTCAGTTTATATTCGCAGTGGCTACGGTTTGGTACAACTCAATACCATCCTGTAACAAGTGTGCCGATAAAAACGGTCCATAATCGAACGTGTAATGGACGTCAGGTTACGAGGATTCAAAGATTATCCGCCAGCGGAACCCCTGCGGTTTCTCAATCGATGCGAACAACTGAAGAATTGATCTTTTTCATTTTGGATGCGACAAACTCGGTTTATCCGATGAGCAGACGCACGTGTATCGCAGTAATTAATTGCGAGTCGTAATTAGTCGAGACTTGGGTGGTGCGCACACGTTGGTTGGAACAACACGATTGTCGGCTGTCGCCTTTCCCACCCCGATACAAAACGAGGTGCTATCTCGACTCGTATCAAATCTGGTAACCGACTATATTATTTTCTCACACCCGGTCGCAAAATGCCACTTTTCATACCTCTTGAGCGGGCGCAAAACAGATCTTTTCGGCCCTCGGGCGGAAATGTGCTTTGCGCCCGCCTAAAGCGGGCGCAAACGACTCTTTTCCTGCCCTCGGGCGCAAAGTTCCGTTTTGCGCCCGCTCACTCGGTCTGAAAAGAGGCATTTTTGCAGACCAGGTGTTGAGAAAAAAATCGTGTGCAACACGGGCGCAAGATTATTTTGGCGAGTGTGATTGCAGTACACTCGCCTTCGGCTCGTACTGCAAATTTCACACTCGAAAAATAGTGTTTTGCGCCCTTGATACACAATGTACTATTTTGTCGAATCTAATCCATCCGCGTCTGATAATTTCAGGATATCTTTGAGATCGTAATTTTTGCATACACCGACCAACGATCTCGGTTCCGCACGTGGGTTTCTGGTCCTCGACGCCCTCGCGCAACGAGCATAAGAGACAAATGGCGGTCAGCATCGAAGTTGGGGCTTGTTAGCGGCATTGTGGTAGTTGCCTCGGCGGCACAGACTCCACTGTACAATGTCGTAGAATTTATGAGAATAATCTTCGACCGTGGTATCCTCCGATTGTTACATGCTCTACGTATAACATCGTTATCGGTTCTCCACGCGGGCAGCAGGCTTGGAATTTTTTCTTCATATATACACCGCGTTTCAAGTTTCCCGAACGATTATAATGGTTCATTTTCACCGATTTCGCATCTCAATACAGTAGCATGTTCATTGAGAACCCCTGTATTCCGAGAAGAGGAGGATAGATAAAACGGGCGATGTGCCTCGTCGGATCCCTCCGCCAGGTATAAGCGTATAGTAAGCGTAAGCAAAAGGAGAATAAACCATGTGCGAGAGGAGCGAGATGGGACAAGAAGAGTGGTCCATGGAACCGGAGGGATCGCCGGCTCCCGATCTTGGAAGTCGATCATCCGATACATCCGATTGAAGAAGACCGAAGCGACAAAAGGCTAGCTAAACCGCTCTTAGTTTACCACTAAGCACAAGAAAAAAAAAACTAAACAAAAGTAAGGAAATTAGAAGACCAAAAAATTGCGAGAATAGATTTTGATTGTACGATAGCCCACGTCTAGGCAGCGTCTAAACGTGTAATTAAACACGACATCCGTTCATCTGAATTTTGATTGCTGTTTTTTTCTCTTTGCATTGGCGAAACCTGTCAGAACTTTTTTTTTCATGTAATTAAGTTATTTTCTAAGGAACTTATTACATTTCGCCTGTTTTTAGATCATTTACAATTTTGCTTGGATCAGTAATCACGGGGCGGATAAAACCAGTCCTAAAAAACGGATCCACGAAACGAGAAGCAGCCAGTGGAACGGACGAAATATTTTCCCGTTTCTGGAGGTCATACGTCAGTTTATAAAATAAAAGGGCAAGGGCGAGTGGGTTTGCGTACACGACCTCAGGAGTTAACGAGTTTCGTTCTGGTCTGCGTGAGTCGTAGTACTACGCGGCTCTCGAAGGGCCCAGAGTCTTTGTGGCCCGCAACGTGCTCCTCGGTTCACAAAGACCAGAGACTGAAGACTGAATGCCGAGACTGCCTTGTATGGCGCGGGGGGCACAGAAGGGCCCCATCGACATGCTGCGGGGGCCCCGAGATACGTGCCCTGCCGGGCTAACGACCCGGGACCCTAGTGTTACCCGGTTTATTGTCGCGTCTATCCAAATTTTGTGCAGCATACAAATTCGGAAGTTGTTCAGTACCCTCGCAGGGTTGGGAGCGAAGTTGGATCCACAGACACCTGTTCGCATCGGATATAGAAATCCGTCGATGACTCGGCACTCCGGGGCCCCTTAGCCGAGCTGTGACGTAACATAATAGCAGCGTTTGGGCCCCGCAGGTCCGGCTGAAACACCAGTTGGGCAACGCGCGTAACGAGACGGATTCGGTGAACCTCGAATTTCATAAAGATAATTGGAGAACCTACGGTATTTCATCCGCTCACGGAATTTACGGCAAGGCCGCTCTATTCGTTCGGTTTAGTAGACATGGTACATTATCAACCCCGAGATTTACGGATCGAGTCTCGTGCAGAGATAATTTCATGGTCATATTTATTGATCTCTAAATTATTTTTTCTCAGTCACACGTCACTGTATGGTTAAACTCGTAAGAATTTTATTTTTCAACAGTGATTGGTCACTCTTGTCGAGTCAATGGAAGTAGGTAAATAATCACTTCTAAGAACTGAATGGTCACCCTAATGGAGTGATGAAAATGTATGTGAAGCAATTAACATATACTTTTTGTACATTGAAATTCAACTTTGTCAATATTTGAATATTCATATAACAGTTTTGAAAATTCAAAATCATTCTGAAATTTCATAACCAAGATTATATACAGAATGTTTCGAAAATTCGGCTGAATACTCTTATGATATGAAAATTGATGATAATTTCGTTTAAAAATCGGTTTCCACTGCTACAATAATTGCTGAATCGGATCATAAAAATATATTGCAGAATGAACCAAAAAATGAAAATCATAGTATCTTTTGAATCTCCAAAACAGTTTCATAAATTGAATAGAACCATATCAATATTGAGACAAAGTGATTGAAAACTCGGTATGTTTTTTCAATATTGAGACACAAATATGAAATTTCAATATGTTTTATACACCAGGATTTGTAGATTTCATTCCTGCTTGTATAAAATATTCTTAACAGTGGTCAATGGTCAGTGTGGCAGTGACCATTCCCTCTTTTCTGGTCTGGTTGGAGTGGATGGTCCCTTTTAAAGACAGTTTCCTGAATGAAAGAATCAGTCACTTTCGAAAGTCACTTCAGGCCCACTGCCTGGGACTATTTTTACTCCGAAAGGGTCACCGAATGGTCCAGAATATTAAGAGACTTGGTTCATTGCTGGAGCTTTTGGTAGCTGCAGTTGGGACGATATGTAAAATATTGCGAGAACATGAGGGAGTGATTGGTCGTAAAGCGTAATGAAATAAGATGTGAGTAGAGTGGGCGAGAGTTGATAGTTCGACTATGCTGGAGTTATGAATGGTGAGTGATTAGGAAACTACTAGGAATGTCACAACAGCAGGCTACCATATAAATCTCGGTTTTCTACGATGATATCGCGTGATCAAAAACCACGGTTTCCTTTTTTTTTCTCTCTTTTGCTTTTTCTATGGACTCGAGAATCGGGCAAGGCACGTGCGTCTCTATGAAGGCGTATGGAGTATAAATTCCATCACCAGGCGACTCCGAGGCGCCAGAAGTCTCCGACTTAATTTATTTTCTTCTTTTATCGGTATAAAACGATGAATATGGGGAAATTAACGAATCGAGGAAGATATAAAAGGTCAAAATATAAAACCACAACGGATCCACCCACCGATCTCACGTGCGGCACGCAGTCAGTCGCGTGCCAAACCCGTCGCCCACGTTTTAAAGACTCGAGCAAAGTTTAAGAACCATAAGCCTCTTCGTCTTTTTATATATTTTTTTTTATATCAGAATCGTGTTTCCCAGGCTGCGAAGAAAGACGCCCCAGGGAATCTCAAAGAACGACGATTTATTGTCTAACAAAACCGCTCGCGGTGGTCTCCTCCTCTTTTTCTTTATTACTATCAAAAAAAGAAGAAAAAACGTATCGGCTATCCTCTCAAATTGAATATCGGCTAACCGTCTTCAAAATCTTAATGAACTGTTTCAAGGTGACTTGATGAAAATGATCCAAACGGCGGAAAGACTCCTCGGTTCCAAGGGAAGACCATGTCTACCTAACCGCCTCGTGGGAGGCTCGGATCTTGCTACACAGGATCATCGATTAATCCCACAGATAAACGTCAATACATGTATACATACATGATGGAGATTGTTTAAAATCACACAATGCGGCGTGGGCCGTCCGCGCGTCCCACGTCGCGATATTTTACGCTGCAAGTTGTTCGCTGACGCGTTTGTCCACGATATTGAAGTCGAGTTCGTCACCTCGTTTATTTATTTGTTTTTATAAAATCGTCTGCGTGGTCTCTCGATTTTCGGTGGTTTCGATCGTAGCGCCTGAAGCGGCGAAATTTCGCGTAACCCTGGGGTCAAATTCCGCGGTCATCGCACAGTGGACACCCCGGGGCTCCAGAAGTGGCCCGAGAACGTGTAAATAAATGAATGATTTACGACTGGCTCGTTTTCACGAGCAAACCAGATTCACACAAGGCATTATAGTTGCCGGTGTTCGTCTTTCACCAAACGACGCGGGACCCTCGCGGTATCACCGATACCTACAGCTACTTTTCCGACCCTCGGACGAGAATCCCGCGCCGTTTTATGCGTCCCCATGCAACTAATTTCAATATTCTCAAAGAGGAATAATATAAACACTCATGAATATTCCGCTATAGTCTTCCGCACTATAACGGTTCTTCGACTATCCTACGTTGCTGTTGCCCCCTGAGCCGCAAAATATGTATGTTTTTTCAAGACCTGCTCGGAAAGTATAATGATTTTCGATACTACGTAGCGTGCGCAAAGTAAAGCCTGAATTATCGCACGGATTTCGGCCACTTTCTGCACCTTTCCATTAAATTTCCCTTTATTCTCTTTGGTAGATATGTTGGTATGCAAAAATGATTCAATGATTGAATGAATTAAAGATGAAAAAAAAGTCTAGCGCACCGGTTCCTAATCAGAGCCCAGTCTCCCAGCACTTAGGGTTATATATACCCAGACGTAATTACGGTGCGGTGTAAAAGGCGCGAGGTGCCATAAACATTGCACAGAGTTGATTGTGAATTATGCTGAACGAGGTCTGGCCAAATTATAGGCAACCGTAACACAACACGCAATCGGTACGCGCGAGCGTGTACCCATCGGTGGAAAAATCGCGATCCAAACGGATTAGATTGTATTTTCAATCGTCTTTCATTCCTTTTTTCCTTTTCATATCGATTTTCTGATCGTCAAATTTGGAGAGAAACAACGATAATCTTAGAAACTCTGCTGATATTAGTGCCCCGTTTTATAGTCCGTCGAAATTGATCGTTGGACGCCTCGAGCCAGCAATAACGAGATGTAAGTTTCGCCTAACGAGGGACTGGTTATGGAGGAAATTTGAGGCTGAGAAACGGTTCATCCGTAGATGGAACGGAAGGCAAGGGTGTGGTTTCAACGATTTCACAAACTTTGTAAAACAATACCGAATCTTATTGTTGCAATCACTATAATCAAAGTAAATTTCTAGTCAATTATTGCTGCAGGTCAGTAATTCTTGTAAGAAAATCAATAACTCTCTCCCGATTTAAAACGCTCCGTTTTTCCGTCAAACCCAATTTGTCTACAGATCGTTTAATTATCTCGCAAGAGGTAATTGCCTCCGGCACGGTTATGATTTAACTCATTGAATATTTCAGCATAAAGCGGAGATAGCCTCTGTGCAAATAACCTTGACGTGGATGCGGTTCGCGTACAGGGTAATCGTCGGCCTGTTACACACCGGGGGTTTTGTGAAATGTGTTTTAGAGCAGTTAGACCGAGTCGTAGAGCCGTAATCGCGGTGCCTTTGCGAGATCAGCTGCTTGACTCTGCATGCCTGCCACCAGTCGGCGAGTGTCTGCGTACGTGGCGTAATGTATGTAGGTACTCTAGGGTTGGAGAAGCGATAATCCTAATTAATACGACTGTTAAAATTTACGAGGTGCACATTTGCATCGTCGCGGAGCCCCGAGGTGAAGCAGAAGATGAGAAAACTATGCGCGGTTGATTATATTCCGTTTGAATTTACCTTCGTAAGCGATGTGTCGAAAGTCTTCGGCCGCGAAAACTGACGTCAGGAACTGCAGGAGGACGAAAAATCGCCCGGTACCTTCCATGGCGAAGACCTTCAGCGGACCCTGAAACAGAAAAATGAATCTCAGGAATTTTTCAAAAAATCGTCAGCAATTAGCAGACCGAGAAATCGCAGCGTCAGTTCCGCAAGAAGACGCTCGTACGTTTTTTGCACCGGGAAGTTGCGCGTTGGGCGCCGCCTCCTACGGCCGCCCAGTAGCGGTTGATTATCTGGATTGCGTCTCCGTCTAGCTGGCAGCAAGGCTAACTAAGACTTTGCTAGAGTACCGGGTCGACCCGAGGCTATGATGCTCACGATCTACGATGCTCTACGAGAGGCACACCCGGCCCTGACTCTAGGTGTACGCCAACTAGCCATAGAAACTATACGGAGGCTGCGGAGGATCAACGAACCCGGGGATGGTCACCGATGACCGTATCTACACCAGTGGTACTTATGTAGGAAAATTGCGGATTAGCTCGAAGATAGAATTTAACCTATTTTCTTGAAATCGGTTGAAATCCTGAAAATATCTTGAAATATTGGGATTCTCAGAGTCTAGAAATCGGATATTTGAGCTTGAATTGATGAATTCGATGATTGAGTAATCGAGCAATTCAGCATTCATGACACGTGAGATCCGGGAGTGTCGAATAATAGGCACAATCCTGTTCGTCAATGATGTATAAGCAACTAAAAAACCGACAGAGAACAATTCGCTGACACTGACTAATTTAATCGCTTCAATCTCAACATCGCGGGTTACCATCATTCAAGAAATGAAAAGAAACAAAACAAAAACAAAAAAAGTGGGTGAAAATTGGTGGACGAGTCTGGAGGCGTCTATCTATAGACGAAAATCGTCTGGGTGATTGCCGTGATGAAAGAGGAGTGAGAATGAGAGAGACGGTAGTGAAGGGAGAGCCCCACGTGGTCTTGGATATTCCGGGTTCGTCGTGGCGTGAGGGATTCTTCTGGTACGATATAGATGAGCATGAGCATGAGCATGAGCATCTTTGTGTAAAATGGAATTCGGGCTTTTGGCTCTTTCTCGTGGTTTATTCTGAGCCGTCGCGTAGGTCTGGACCGGCTAGCCCTTTAAATAAGATTCTTGCAATAACACACTTCCACGCTAAGGTGGTCTTCGAGAATATTTAAAGGGCTCTGGTTTATTTTACTTGGAAGCACCGCCGGCGAACATCGTCCAACGGTATCGCTCCTCTCGCATCTATCTTGACCGACGTTTTTTCAGAGTCGTGAAATCAGGACTAAAAATGAGGAGTTCAACGCCGATCCGACAATGAGAGGTCAATATCTAGGGTCAATCCAGTTTAATTTCACTCGATCAGAATTTTTAGCAGACAAGATCGGTTGAGTCGCACCACTTGACCCAAAAAGATTCAAGCCTCTCGACCTCTTGAAAGACCATCTAGGTGAGACTGAGCAGACCTCCCTCTCGGACGTATCGAAGATAAGTATAGAGAATTTTAATAATATAAAACAGCTCACGCCTTCATAAACGTCGTCCGTTAATCCCGTTGCTCAATAGAACCTCGTTCGCTGATCCGTAATCAGTAATTCATGAAAAAAATGTCTCCAATAAGATCGCAAGGATCCGGCCGGAGTTCTGCACGCGACTCGAGTAACCGGGGTTTAAATTTAGCAGGCCTGTCGCACGGATCGGCGACAAGAGTGACATAATAATTACCTCGATCGTAGATAGGGGGAATCTACACGATGTCTTACGTTACCGATAACGTATGTAGGAAATTGAGACAATACTGGCGTACCTATACTAGGACTTGGATTAACATCAGAATGGTGGAATCTTATTGTGAGCTTAGATATTTTTGTTGGGTCTTGAAATAATAAAGTCGATAAAGTGTATAAGTAGCTTGAAAACGGCACATGTATCGAGCAAAGGCGTGGTACGTAGACACACTTGGCGCAGGTTATATCATCGATCATATAGATCCTCCACCCACGAGTGAGAACATGAGAGTTTAGTTTCCTAACCGGTATCTGCGTGAAAAATTGTTTTCTTCATCTTGAGAATAATGAAAATAATGAAAAAAAACAAAACAAAAAAACATCAGGGCCTCCGCAGAACCTCCATCCAGTTGGCGTCAAATAATCATGTAAATTACCGACTGTCTGTCTCTCTGTGTTGAGAGGCTAACAATCTCGCGGGAGTTTGTGCAGAGATTGCGAAATATGAAGAGACAAGGCATCCGCCTCTACATCTTATAACTCTGCCCATGGTTACCTCGCCGTAAAACGAATACGAGAAAATATATACATGAAGAGGAGGTGAAAGAGAAAGATATAACGAATTATATTACTCTCGGAGAAAGATGAATCGCCTGATACCTTTTGCGGTGGGTGGCTCTGACCCCGAGCAAGATGATCCTAAATCATTATACACACGTTTTAGATGATCTTTACAAGCCTCAGAACCTAGTCTCTGAGTCACTCTATGCCTCAACTGCACGAATTGAGAAATATCATTTTTATACTCTTCACACATCGAACATTTTCACGGACCATGAGATAACATTTAGTTATGTGCTGTGAAAAATGACGCTAGATGACGCTAGATTTTTTTTGTACCGAATAGTGACGTCATACGCATGGCGGGAAATATTTGTCACGATTTGTCACCTGTGAATTATCGTTTCTTCTATATGGTACGTTAATCTGTCTCCTGAACGTCGGTATTTGGTATTGTTGTCCGAGGTCAAGGAACGGGGAACAATTTGAACGTCCGCGTTACAAAAATGGTCTGACTTCCCGTCACGGATCTGTGACTAGCGGTACCAACGTGGTTGCCGATCTTATAGCCACGATCACTCGCTCACCCAACAATGATGGTTGGGACCCCGCGAGTCGGGCTACCGATCGTAAATATAAGAACGTCGTAAGAAGAAAAGGCGGAGCGGGTGATCAGAGGCAGCTTATCGCGGACTCTGGGACTATGCGAGGATATACAACGACGACGGAGGATGAATAGTTGAATATATGATCACGGAGTCCGGGGAGCAAGGGTTGTTCCCGGGAATCGTATAATTGTTGTGAATTAGCATAATTTGAGGAAGTGCGTAATGGATGACCGACGGAAATTGAGAAAGGGTGGGCGGAGAGACGCGTGACCGGAAATTTAGTGCGAAAAGAAATAATTTATAAACCGTTTTACATTTCCTTCGGATGATGCGTGATCGTTACTATAACCAGCATCACGAGGCTCAAAATAGACTGACGATGTTACGTTATCGTTAGATAAGACTCGTTTTTATTTGGACTTTGAAAGATTGACAAATCCCACGAGAGGGAGATAAGTTGGACGTAACTACTTCGATCGTCTTTCGACGTATCTGTACAAACTCTAATGTTGTTCACCTGTGGAGAGTGTAGATATCGGTTACTTTTTTCTTCTCCTTTTTTTCTGGTAATGATAATAACGATACAGGTAGTAGCCCTTATCGGTTCGCTACATATAAGTGTTGAAACTGATTTGACGTTAAAAATGGACGTCGACATCTCCGTTGCAGGTGATTCAATTTCTATCTATAGTCTTTTATTCGGTGTATGAAAATCATGAAAATCGTCAAGTAGAACGTCACGAGCGTATGTATGCGTTTATATACCGAGATATTAAATTCAGAGCTGAGAATCTCTGTCCGAGAACTTTTTACGCCCATTAATTAAGTCCGCGTTAAGTAGAACAGTCGTTAGCTTCTCTTTATAGCTCGGAATATGTTTGTACGTGTGATGGGGATCCGCCTCGATCTTAACGATACTTTTTCTTTATTCATTTTTTCTTCACTTTTTATTTTACCCATCGACATAATCTTCCGGTCTTCGCTCCTCGTTGCGGAGAAGAAAAGAAAAATACAAAAAATCACCCTCATCGATCGTTGCAATAAATTGATGAAAATTTATTTTGTAACGGACTAAAAAAGCTCCTTCTGCAATCAGGGCCCCCAAAATACCGTGCCGAGACAGTGACCGTGTTAGTGAGCCAGCAAACAAAGGAATTACTGTATAAATCTCGAGCGGTCGTAAACGACTCACGTCTAAACTTGGATCCCAAGTTTTGCGAGAAAGTCGTTAAGCTCCACAGACGTCTAGCGGTTGCCAGAACCCCTTAACCTTCAGGATTAATCTCTCCGCAGCCTGTCAAACCAGAGACCGCAAGCTTCGCATACAACTTTTGGCACGTAGAACAACAGCCCCTGATCGATTAAAAAAATTGTGCTTCGAGTATCCGACGAGATTTGGCCGATAATCACGATCTGACCTCCGACGAACCTCTACGCACCGCTCTCTGGCCCATAGCCGCATGAGTCGCGTGCGGGTGTGCCACGGATGTAATCAACGTACACTTCACAGTCGATTAATCCCGCAATCTGGGAGCACGATTGTTCGACCCGTATCGAATGGACGTCAAACAGAAGCTCCCCACTGCGATTTCTGTACCGTCGTACAGCAGAACCTTATCCCACTCGCGACCCCCCACTTCCTAGTCGGAGTGCGCAGAAGGAAGCGCGAGAGGATGCGCGCGCATCTGAGAACGATCGGGGTTCTACTGTATTCCTCGTTCAGGTTGGAATATGTGCGGTAGCTTTGGATGGATTAAATCGACACGTCGCCAATTTGGCGTTAAAATTTATTTTCGGTAGACGTGAGATAAATACAACTGGTGCCGTGGCGCCTTGCGTACCGTTTGTTGGACGTCGAGCGTCTTGCCCGAGGCACACGTCCTCTTCTGTTTTTCATCTTTTATTTTCTTATTCTCTCTTCTCTTCTCTTCTCTTCTCTTCTCTTCTCTTATGCAGGGTGTGGTCGAGTGCAAAAGCGAGCCTCTTCTCATCGCTGGTATAGTTTACTCGCGCTAACTTTACCGCGATATATCTCTGCCCCGCGACTACCAATGCAGCTTGTACACACCACGTAAGAATTTTATGAGAGCGAGTCGCCCTACATGGTAACATGCCCTCGGTTCACCCGAGGGCCCTACACACCGGTCGTCTGAACTTCGATATGGTGTTGCTTCTATCACAGCGTCGAGCTTCCGCGACGTTGTGGTTCACCTCCATAAAAATCTGTACGAATGCTGACAAGAGGTATGAATAAAGAATAACGAAATAAAAGATAAACGGAACATGCCGTGAGGGGAATTCGGTTCTTTTGGTAGGTATAGACGTCAAACGGTTTTAAGGTTCCGTGTTTATTTTTTTACAGACCCAGCAGGAGAGCCTCGGATTCTCCTGTCTACAGAATCGAGCCAGACGTGTTACTCGACATTATGGAATTGATTTAGAGGTCGTTGGAGGCAACGCCCATCGGAGTTTTCATATCCCAACTCGAACTGTATATCCGTCAATCGGATGCACTTGTATCGAGTGACGGTGTTTATTTTACCGTCACCACCCTCGACCGAGCTGTGCGTGATTATTGCTCTGCTCTGAGAGCGCGAGTGATTTGTATCCGAACGCACTAGACGACAACTCGCACCGTCGTAATTGTTTCTACCACGCACGCATTAAAAATCGTATTTTTTGCCCTCCTTGACGGGATGGAAGTCACAGTTTTTTAAACTGGGAAAAAAATCGCCAGCAGGGCTAAAAAAAACTCTCGTAACCATGGTAACGGTGAAATAAACCGCATGAAAGTGCTGCCCCTAGCGGAGAACGCCGTTCTCGTGGTTCTAACCTCACTTTCACTCGTTTTTAATGCATATGTGATGGCATATGCTCCTTCCCTTGGAGCATGATATACTATTTTCATGAATTTCTGCGTGTGAAAGTGATCGAGGGGTTCTCGCCCGTTGGTATCTATCGACAAAAACGTCAACGTATCAATAAGATTTCACTTCTTGAGCTTGACCACAGCTGCGCAACTCGACCAGACATCCAGAGTGCAGTTGATAGAAGGAAGAAAAAAAAAGAAATAAAATGCATACATGTGTGAGGGATAATGAGCATGCGAGCTGATGACGAGAAAGGAGAGAGACGTAATCTGCGTTTGGATCTCTTCCGCGTGGGCGGTATATACTCGCGTCCTTTCGTATCTCTTCACGGTCCTCTTCGTTAATACTAATTCCGATAAATCAAAGATTTAAACCTCTTTCTCTGATTCTCGTACATAAAACTCTCTCCTTCCGTTGCCTCAAGAGCGTCATTACCGTCCACGACGTCTTTGATATCCTCAAACCGCGTGTCGAACCGTGATGGCTGAGTATAACGGTTATAAGTGTCGCTTGTATGACATGCAACCTGCTCGCGTGGCAGGTACGAAGCAAACAAGTCACTCGGTATGCGATGTCGATAAGCCCATGCCTCGGCCACGATCAGCCTCCGGGCGCGTGGCCACTTCGGGAAGGACGCCGGGCATCACGATGGGCCCGTATCGGACTCGTTCGCGAACAAATTGCGAGGAGGTCTCTTTAGAATTTCACCCTCCATTTTTCAATGAGTTTTTTCACTTCGAATCGAAACAATGGGGCGAAAATCGACCCCTTCGGCCACAGTTCTTTTCACCCTCGTGGGAATTTTGGCTTTAAAGAGCCTCTAGACTGCCGTTCCCTAAAGTTGGAACGACACCTCTCGAGTAAAGTCTGAGTGAGAGTGGTATTTCGGGTTCTTTTTTTTATCGAGTCTCGTGGGAACTGGTGGTAACGAGTGAGGATTGATCGGACGCTTTCTCAATTTTCAGTTTTCTGTAGGTACACATGGCAGTCTCAAAGTCAGCAATCGTTGAACCATACGTGCGAGGATGTTCTCCACTAGGAAACTGCGACGCTAACAAGCCGGCACTAAACGCTCGATAGATAAGAGAAGAGCACTTGCGAACGCTTCGCGAAACGGAGCTTTGCCCAGTCTAGCGTATCGAAACGTAAGTTAATGTGTGCGTGTCTGGATTTCTGGTCCACCGATGGCGCATGCTTCAACGCTCGCTTCGCGTTAAGTAATAATAAATATGCGTATGTAGGATAAGTGCGATTTCCAAGAATTCTCCATAGCGGCATCGGACAAACGGCTCGGTATACTCTTATTTGGCAAAACAACTACTATCGAAACGTCGTTATTAATTATTGTAAACAACTTTGGAACATATGCGTTGCACCACCAGTCCGCACATCGAGTAGGTAGGGTGAGGGTCGTAACTCATAGGCATATCGTGTACGTACGCGATTCATTTTGCTCCATTTATACAGGGTGATCCATTTAAATCTGCCACCCGGAATAACTTAGATATCATCGTGGAGGGGAAGATTCATGGGTGCGACGATCATTTTTTGAGACGAATGATTCATTAGAATGACGTTTCGGCCATGTAACAAAATTTTTTGAGGATCTAAGAATTTTCGGAGAATTTTCAAGTAATGCAGAGCAAAGAAAAACTGAAGTTGGACTCGAGTCACAACGTGGCACATGTAACTTTTTAGGATATGTTAAACAGAAATATTAAAATACATATTCATAGTGATATTTGACTCTAAGCTACTTTAAATTATGACTATAACTTTGAAACAAAAAAGGAAAGCGGCGTTGAAGACTCAGAAGAAATGTCATATTACGGGAAAGTTGTTGCATTTGAAGGAGGACAACATTTTGAGCGCATATTGAAACAAGTCACGTAGAAGGAAGCACCGGATGTGGCACCAGAGTTTATTCTCCTTGAATTTCCACCTCTATCATTGATTCATGAATTTTGGGGCTTCAGGTCACCCGGAGGTCACGTTCTTACGCATAGTTGATCGCGTTTCGATTTCAGCTTCCACGCAGCGAGCAAGAAAATAGATTGTCCATTTCGAAAAAAAACATCGCTCTTTATTTTTGTTTCTTGGGATCGGCCAAATTCACAATTTGAAATCGACGTACAATCACGTGCGACGATAGAAGGAAAAAAGTAAAAATCTACTCGAACCGGATCCACGCACGACTGATCAAAACGCTCCACATGACTCAGCTGACTTCACAAGATAAAACATATTTTGCGGGCAGCGTTTTTTTTCCTGTTCAGATTCCAGCTAGTTCATCGGTTTTTCGTCAAATTTTCCCCTCAATCATAATAACGAGGATGTTGATAATGGGATCATTGCTGTCTTACTTTATTTATTGTAGTTTCTGATCCTGAAATGACATTGCGAATTAAATTTCGACGCGGTCCGGTGACTAGGAATTAGCGATGACGACGGTTTCTTGCAATTCCTTAGATTCTTTTTCTCCGCTAATCGCGAGTCCTTGGTCATAATGGGAATACCAAAGACACGAGGATAAATAGTTGGCGAGCCATGATCCTTTCCTATACCAGATCCCTCCGTCAGTGCTAGTGAACTGGGCCAGAGCAATTCACACTTACGTTTATTTTGTAAACACAATTACGTACGTAGGTACGTGGAACGCTCAGTTTATACCTCGCATGCGGTTTACCCTGGCCGCGGTGCGGCTCACGGTTTACTGCTCGAGGGTATACAACGCTGGGTATACAGCACGGAATACTTCGCACCTACCCGTACCGTGTTTACAGTTTGCATAGCGCGAGAAACGGCCACTACCACGTGATGATTAGTTCCCGGTGAAAATGAAGAGGAGATGACAGTGACGCATCGACGCACCGCACGAAATTCTCACTAACAACACTTGAAACGCTTCGAGCAGAAGAAGAAGAAGAAGAAGAAGAAGAAGGAGAAAAAAGTAAAAAGACAACTATTCTTGACAGCCGATCAAACGAGCTGCCAAAACCCCTGGGTACCCCGTCATGTTACATCACACCCGCACCGTTATCCGATACTGTTAGAAGAGAAGCCTTTTTATCTCTACGATGTGTGCGAGTAATTAATAGCACCTTAAACACGAAAGAAATAGGACCTAGCTGGAGAAGGGAAAAAACTCAGTTATTCAGCCTTTTTCCAGAGATAGTGAAGATTGACTTCGTGGTTCTTATCAGAAAGTAGGAAAACAACGATCCTATACGCTGTATATCCATCGGAAATGTTTGAACAGTATAATTTTTTAACTAAGTTATTCAAAAGTTTATGAAACTCGAGTCACCTGAGCAGAAAAGCTTCCACATTGGTCAGGTTCAGAGTTAAATTTAGTCTGGATGGACAAGTAAGGCCCAACTAGGCCCTAGTTTGTCGAAAGTTTGGCAAAACCGAGGCAAATGTTGCATTAATAATAAAATACGGAGCCCCAGCTAAAGCTAATTTGGCCAAAATTAGGTGAAACCAGATCACTGAATCTGGACTGGATAAAGAAAAAATGGACCGTCAATTAATTGGACCCCAATTTTCCATAGTCTGAGCCAATATTTAGTCCAAATGGACAAATAAGGCCGCGAACTAGCCAACTCCGTTGTGGAAGTCTAAGTGAAGCCTAACTGGGGACTTTTTTTACATCCAGGATGCCCAATTAATTTTCTACACACGGTAAACTTTGAATCGACACTTGACGCAGTAGCAAATGTTATAAGTGGATAGACTCGACAGGAAATCGATTTTACTTCTACCTCAAGTTAATACTCATTGACTAAACTTCCGCGAAACATGAGCCATGGTAAAGCGAGCGGTAAAATGAGGTGATGACTCACGTGACCGGAGCTGATACGCGATATGACTGTTTTTTACTCGACGATTAGCCTGTGTTAGTTTCGTGTAGCCCATTGGAACCTCCTATTCAGGTGGTTTTCTTACTTACGTACACATACATGTATGAATGTACGAAGCCGATACGTAAGTTGGACTTTGCTGAAAGTGATAACCGAGGTAGGCGACGTGCTGTCTGGCACATCGCGATGCACGGCCTTCGGACTTCCTAGTGCCGCATGAAATAATGGAGGTAATTGTGCAAAAGAAAAAAAAAAAAATTAATAAAAGTCGTTCAACACTTTCAGATCATAAAAGTCAAGATAGAGCGGCTTAGCTTCCTCCACGAATGAGGCGTAGACTCTATTTTTATGAATAATTAACCAACAAGCCTTAATTATCGTCGCCTACGCTCTTGCATCTGTTGCCTGAAACCCTGCGATAACGTGCAACGAGGTGATGAAATTCAATTACAATAATCAGAGGCGTGGGTTTTGAAATTGAAAAGAATTTACAGAGGGGATGTTACTCTACTTGCACTTGTATCGTAGTGATGAGGCATAATGTAGTTAGAATAGATTTAGATTCTTGGGTTAAACCTGGATGTATTTCGGAATACGGAGAATTTTTAAACACTCGGAATCATTTTTACACGCTTAGTGACAGGCGAAGATTAGATAACGATAAAAAATGATCGTATCTACTGCGCGATTTGATAAAATAAGGTCGAATTTTTAAGAAGGACGTTCAACGATTTTTTTTTTTTTCTTCTTCAACGATTCACTCAGTCATGTAATTACGCACGTCTAGAAGATACGGAGAATTATATATCACATCATGATTAAAAAATACCTCAGTTGTAAAAAGAAAATAATGGTAATATAGCAATTGTGAGGATGACGAATTCTCCCATCATTTCTAATTCTGCGCTAACCACCGTGGGTTCAAATGAGCTTGACAAACACAAAAAATACCATTGCTACAATTTATCACTCTCCCACTGATTGTGGTATTACAATAGCAATAAAACGATGTATCACGCTTCGTAATTTCTATCATACTTATATCTTCTTTTTCTTATTATCTCCATCTTCGTTTTTTTTTTTTTTTTTTTTTTTCTTTACAGTCGTAACAAGTTCCGTGTGCCATTGTGTTTCATCTCCATCGTTCTCTCAGACTTCGAATTATGTTTCCTAGTACAACGCGTTTTTCCATATCCTGTTTGTTGGTAGTGAATCGTAAACCATTGTATCGTGATTCTTTTATTTATTTCAGCACACACACACACACACACACGTGTATGAAACGGTATAAAAAACTAAGAAAGCAAAAAAGAAAAAAGTAGAAACGAAACTAAAGTTTAAAAAAAAAAAAAAAAAAACGAAACGAAACTGAACTTGACTCCGCGAGCCGAAGCTCCGTTCGCGGATACAAAGGACGCATTGTGACCGTCCTGTATGCGCGAGACTCTCGGGAACCTCGTCGAGGAGAGCCCACAGCCCGAGACCGAAAAGTGTGTGGGTAGGTACGTTGTAAAAGCCAGACTCTTATACGGCATAGGCGAACCACTGTTCCCCTTAAAAGTAGAGAAATATCTGCAGCAACTCAAGGATCAGGCTTAAAAGTGTGCCCCTGTTGTTAATAAATACTCCGGGACAAAGATCACGAGGTAAAGTCAAACGGCATCGTTTTTCACTCCAATCCCAGCCCCAGCCCCGGTCTGAGCCTCGTACCGTATACGAAAGCAGCGCGGTCAACCAGAAAACCAAAACTCGTAAACCCCATACTTTTTGTAATTAACGTCAGAACCTCGCGTCGCGAGTAGTCACGATCGCGTAGGCTACACGACGCAATATATGTACGACAAGCAGCCGAGGCAATAATTTTCAAATGCAGTTTCTAAGGCTAGGTGAAGGTCGTCAGGGTCCCCCGGTTTACGACGCCCGAAGAGAGTAAGAGCCAATCACCGAATCACTACCGCTCGATATTCTCCGGTATCCATTTGACAAATCGGTTTTGGGTACGTGCACCACGTGCCTCTGACCGAACAAGCTCTCCGATTAGTCTTCGATCTCGTAGAACACGAACTACACTCGCGATAATTAGCGATAACTACTGTACTCCATCGAGGAAGTGAAAGATCCGAGGAGCTATCCATTCTGTCTTCCAAAGACTTCCAGAGACTTTCATTACAGTATTTATGAGGAATTCTTCAAATGTCTAACCGAAGAATACCAAAGACTCCTAGTGTACGTAGCACTTCCCAAGTGAATAGCCCCTCCGAGAAGAGATTTGAAGAAGAAAAGATGACCAAGATCAACATTGTTGAGCCAGCATCCAACGTCTAGGGGTCAAACATCGCGAGGAAGCTGATAAAGAGCGGAGCGTAAATTGTATTTGATGTGACCGCACGCATCTCGCGATCCAACAGTATAGAATATTGTATTGGTCCATTGGACGTGAGAAGCTCGTACTATTGCATCCTCTCTCACCATCGCAATGAACCGACCAGTGCTCATTAGATTAGACATAGGGGCTTAACTCTGATTCACGATCCTCTGACACTGTTATAAGTCGAGACACGAACCCGTGCCACTGTTACAGCACTGACCTAACCTAACCTCCTGAGCGATGGTCGGCGTGATTCCTTAGCAATACATGAGGGGTGAATCGTAAAGGAAATGTTGGGAAATATGGTGTACACATTTTTGCTTGTGCTTCACCCCTCGGCACTACAGTGATTCAAGAGTATTTTTTTCCTCCAAAACTGCTGTTATCTTTCTATAGAGTCGTGGCTTAAAGATGAACGGGTTATTCAAAGGAACAGGTGATCACAGTGTCTTAGAGAGCATTGAGCACTTTGTAATTATATAATCAGTCTGTTAGAGCCGATGGCATTGGTTCTAATTTGTTGAATAGTCGGGTAAATGCAAAAAAAAGTAAGAAAAACACTACTTTGTTACCACAGACGTTTCACAGTACAATTATTACGATACTCTGCCAATTAGCATATCCTGTCTAATGCGCGGCAACGAAAAAGGCGCGTAGTCCCGAGCAGACAGAGGTATCAATTAGCGTCAAAAATGGAATGGCAAATAATCGTTTTCCCGAATCTACACTCAATATTGGAATCAATTATTTGCTACACTGTTAAGCAGAAGGAAATAAGCGGGTTTGGTCTGGCTATGAGCTAGCCCGTTATTTATTTTGTTCCCAGCTGTTTTTTATTTTGCAAATCGGACCTCAGATTCGTGATCAGTGGTTTAGAAAAACCTTCGAGTACCAATTTCCATAAGATTTTGAATGTTTCTAGTGTTTTCCTAGGCAATCATTTCGCACATGTTAACAAGGGAATTGCGGTTTGTTGGACTCAGAACCTCGCGATAGTGGTCGTGTATAGATCAGAGAGACTGCCTTGCCGTAGGCGAGAAAGTGCGCGTTCTGCAGCACCTCCTCCTCCCCACATGCATTCATGCATGTACTATTTTATCATCACACATCTACACGGCATAGTACCACACACGGCACACTCGTGAACAAAATACGTTCAAAGTGGCGTAAAACCCCGCCTCGCACATCACAAGCGGTTCTGCACTGATCTTCAGTTTATCTTCGTTTAATTTAGGGCTAGAAAACACCCCGTAATAAAACCTCCTATCCACCGATTCATCTTCGATATCCGTTGCATGTGAGCGACCCGAGGCCGGCTCCGAACGTGTTCATACACTGTCCAGATACTCTCCCATGTACAAGTTTCACCACTTGTTGGTACCAGTACGAGTCGCGCAGACCGCGACCGCGCGCTGCTCCGTCCATATAGGGAGCGAGCCTTCCTCCGTTCGGATAGCTGCAGGCCCTCCTCTCGTCGCGGACGGCCCCGTTTTTTCAACTTCGCGAAACACAGATCTGTGGACCACGTGGCGGTCATCCGGTGTAACACTTGCGTCTCTGCGAAATGAGCCAGTCCAGTTTGGTAACGTACCGCAGATACGATCTGAGATTAGGATGCAGGCTCGCGGACGTTCGATCAGACCAGAGGATTTTTGGCGCACACTATGACCTTTGCGCGGGTCGACTGGCTCCCAGAAATCACATCCGCGATTAGCCGATCAACTCGGCGCCGGGATCGTCTCCATACTTGGATAATGGATTATCCGCGTGTTTTAATAGACGCCGTCGGTGGATGAATTTATTAGACTCGTTATTCAGGCCGCATGTCGTTACGTTGCTTGTGTGTAAATATATACCAGGTTAAGACAAACCTATTCAATAACCACTTTGGCCTTTCTTGGATTTACATGATATTCCGTCAAAGGTCAATGCGTGACTTTTTCACCGTACTTAGGGATTTTTTTCATCCAATCCTCGAAACAGAAACGTGACTTCGTGATATTTCTCGGTCTCAGGAGTCCCGAAATTTTAGCACGACAAAATAAATTGAAATTGCGGACAAATTTTTGGTACCTGTACACCGGACGGTGAGGAGTCACGTAAATCCGGAAGGGCGTACATTCTTGGACAGATTATAACGCAGGTAGGGTATTTAAGACTTTTGGAGTCGTTTTACGGAGGGACCACACGCGTGACGGGATATACTGGTCTAATAAATCCTGAGATCCCGTTCAGTCAAACAAGAATAATTCGTGCGTGTCTTGGAATAATCGTGAAGAAAATTTTTTGCTGCGGTGCGCGATAATCAGAACCCATTGCTTCACCACGGGTGAATTTTTCCATCAAACCCTCTCCACGGGCAACATTCGAACGATTTTAAATTTTCTCCAAATTTTCTAACGCGTCTGAAGGATCTTTTGTATTTTTGCACGACCATGTGAGCACCGTGTTTTCGAAATTTCTACGATCCCACAGATCCAACCTGACTTGACAATACCAGGCTGCAGGGGTCCCGGACCGAGGGACTCACTCCACTCTTCGGACCCCGAGAACCTCGCCCCCTTCAGTGGCGTAGGATCAAGAAAAAACACTTTGATTTTGGCCAAAAGGTCCAAAAATCATTCCATCATTTGAAGAATTTTTTCAATTCCAGATACAAAGATAAGATTTGATTACCAAATTATGAAGCTGAAGCTAGCAGCTAAACATTTCCAGCTTCTCCTGAATATAATGACATAGTAGAAATTCCCGCTCTGCATGGCTGCTAGCTTCAGTTTCGTCATCAAATTTCAGAAATAGTAACATTGTCAGAAAAACAAAACTACCCAACATTTTTAAAAATCGATGAAAAGGTGTTACAGGTTCGGCATCGCGTTGAGGTCGCGTCCTGTTTCTTTCAGGCATCCAATTATCTCTGACAAATAAATAAAAACGTTCACCGCGATTGCCGCGAGATAAGCGCAATTGTAGTCGCGTTGCGTAAGCGCGGTTTTGTCGGTTCGATCGTATCGACTAGATACGTTATTTCCATACGAAACTGATCGAGCCTCTTGAATGAAGTTTTTTTGAAAATGGTTCGACGGCTTGACCGCTCCGACGCCTGAGAAAACAAGACTCTTACAACGAGCATGATAGTAGATTCGTTTGTGAAAGCAGTTCCAACTGTGTTCGGTTTGACCTCTAGCACGTAAGACTCGAGACGACCGACGCCTCGGCTGACAAAACCGAACGAATATATAATGCGAGGAATCTGGTCTCGCAATTAGTGCGCAAGAACCGATCTTCGCATTATTAGCTGAGAGACGACGAGAGGAGCAGCGTTTTGGAGTCTTAGAAGAGACGAGATGATCCATTATACGTAGCTTCGTGAGATTATTTCATACCCTGGTGGGAGGGAGAGATACACCGCTGTTACTACTCCTGCTGCTTCGGATGATAAATTATTCATAGAGACTGCTATAAAAGTAAAAATAAAGAAAGAAGGAAAGAAAGAAAGACGAGGAAAAAAAGTGAAATGAAATACAGTGCCGGTTCCATAGAAGCGAGTGTATATTCATTTGAATTTTCCTCCGCGATGTGGGTAATACACGGAATAGAAATGGGACTGGGGTGTGTTTAGCATATCGTGTCTCCAAAGGACGTACATTTGTTAAAAAACGTCTGGGTATTTTCACTTGAAGATTCAGCGCACATATATGACGGATTATATTCGGTCACTTCAATCTCTAAAACTACATCCTTCGACTTACCCCAAGAGGAAGAGAAGATCGATCGACTAGCAGATCTCGATCATGGTGCTAAAATTTGATGGCTGTACCGCGCGCGAAGACATGATCGATGAATTTTCCCTAATCCTGTGTGCCGGGAGACTTTGCGGTGGTGAAAATCACAGAATCACTTGTGACAAAAGTTTGTTCGTTGCAATATGAACTACGGTCACTGTGCATCGAATGTTGACAAAACGGCGGGAAAACTGTATTCAAATCCTGCGCACTTTGAGGTTATGACTGCGAAAGTTCCAAATTAGCGAAAACACTGGGTTTGTTTATATCCTCGATCACGAAATCGACGGTCCTTGGGAGCGAGCAACTGCTCCAATGGTGTTGCGCTAAGCACTGAAGAGAACCTCGAGACTTGATGCTTGGCCTCTCGTACCACTATCACAGAAACTTTCAACTACTGCCGCCAGGGCCGCGCTAGCTGGCGGTGGTCAACCGTTACTTTCCCATTTTTGCTCCCATTTGTACATTATTTTTTACCCCTAAATGCAAGAAGTTTATCAACCGGATAGCAGAGAATCTGATGACTCAAGTTTTGATCGAATGAATCATTTCGTGAGATTATCTCGGGTCCAGATAGTCGTGCATCATTTTATTTCGTACAATACATTGAGGGATTTTGGGAGATTGAATTTCTTAGCCGAGTAGATAGCGAGGAATTAATTCCCGAGATGGATAAGGGTAACAAAGGACGGAGATCGTAAAACGTTATTACCATAATGCCTACGTGTGTATTAATCAAGGGGTGCTTTTGCCCAATCTGTATCATTTAATTAAATGATAAATCTCACATCACAGACTTTAGGGATATCCTAGTGGTTTTAATTGATTGGAAGTTCTATAATCAATCCCTGTTGGGTTATGCATATCGATTATTCAGCGGACGACGTCAGCCTTGCGAGTTAATTCTGCCTGTATCTCACTTCCGGTTGATCCGAGGTAAAAATTGATCTGAACCAATTTTGAAGTTTATGAAATTCTCTGCAAAAAAGGATTTCAACATTTTTCTCGTACAATTCACCATTCGGAAGATATACAGGATTAGAATTTAGCTGGAAAAAACGATCTATGCCAGAATGTCTAAAACAAAACTCCGGACTCGTCGTAATACTCGGGGCCATTGACCATCGGAAATTCGCCCTGTTCTTCGAATTGCGTATATTCTCCGGGACTTGGATCGGGAATATGATCGATATCCTGGTCGGGGTTGAATCCAATCTGCCGCCACGGAGGCCTCGGAGCTTGTTGGAATGAATTGTCCTGGGAATTTATCCGTCTAGCGTCCTGTGATCGGAACAGCGTTCGATTAATGAGGAAAAAGGATAAAAGGCATAATAATAACCGAGGATAAATGGTCGGACTCTGACTTTAAGACCGAGTAACCGGAAGTCCGCGAGTGAGATTAATTTTCAGCTTGGTACAGGTTCGAAGTGACGCGGTGTGTAATATTAAAGAATGAGAATAACTTACGACACTTTGGCGTACGAGTAGTGAAAAGCTTCCGAATAGAATAAGCGTAACCGTGCAGGTCGTAAAGCGCATGGCCATTGATCAAGCCGGTGGCCAACAAAGCGGAGAGAAAAGTTGTCCAGGCTTTTATAGTCAGAGGCGGAACACAGCTAGTTTCTTGATTTAGAGAAGAATCTAGGAACAGTCAAAGCCCTCCGACGGTTCCACAAACTCTGACACTCGATCATCACGCGAGTTCGTATCAATAGAAATTATTATTTACAGCACTTCGTCTCGGATTCCGACCGGAGTTAATTATTCGTTGGGTCGTTAAACGTCATTCTACATCGATAAATTTATCTCGCAACTGGCCCGTACGCCATCTGTGCCTGTGCTTAATTAAAATTTGTTTAGAATTCGACTCCGGAAACCCTTGGCTGTTGTTGCCGGTGAGGAAAGTTTAAATATCATTTTCTAATTCGTTGCTCGATCAGTACAGGACCGCAGAGCTGCGGGAACGGAGCTATCGATGCATACCCAATGTTCAAATGGGTACGTCCTTCGTGGCTACCTGGTTTAAAAGAGGCCCTGGAACACTGAGGCGCTCAAGGAGACCGAAGGAGGCACCAAGGACGCAGGAAACCCTTCCAACTCCAATTTCCAAACCCCCTCCCCCCCTCTTCCCTGGTATAATCCGAAACCTGTTCTCTCGGGAGGGTCAACAACAACACAGCCTCGTATACTCGTACCCTGGGCAACATCCACCGACCCAAACCATCGGGGGCCTCAACCTAACCCAAGCGAGGGGGACCGCTCGATGGGCTCACGCATATAAGACCTTTCGTGTAAAACCAAAGTGGTTACAGTATTTTATAACGCTTTATAGCTCTATTCTAACCAAGTTCTTACTAACCCATATCTTCGACTTTGAACCATCCGCTTCCATATCTTATTATTCTAGAATCTAGAGTCAATTACTTCGGTGAAGTGAACGGCCTGGTTTCTGACAGTGTAAGGATGCTGGGGCTAAGGTTAATTTCTCAGAATCAGTAGTGAAGGGTTTTAATCCATATACTGATGCTTGATAACACTGAAATAATCAGAAGACAGCTCAAAGGCTTAGATCGTTTCCAACTGCATGTTACCATCTGCAGTCACTTTTCTTCATCGATGATCTAATGAAAACTCATTAGAAGATGTTCTTTCGACGTTGTACAGGTTGAAAAAGGAACAAATTCGCGAGAAACGAGGTCGACCTTCTTCGGATCGTGTAGGGTTTTGTGGCTGCAGCCCGTAGACGCGATCTTGTGGAATTAAAATTCGAAGAACCACGAATATATCAGTTGTGTGGAGAACGTCTAGTCAACTCACACGCATAAATTTCATTAAAAATAGATGGGGGCGTAGATAAAGGTGGTTAGTAGCTATACGTGTCTCCCTAGAGTCTGGTCCGAACATCTCTTGGTCTGTGATCCCGATCCGGTCCAGTCCGCCGGGAAGAAAAGACGAATAAAAGCAACTGACATGGTCGCGTCGATGGCCTAGGCCAAGAAATAAGAAAAATGGAAGGAAGAGAGAGAATTCGAATGTGTTGTCGAGTTCACAGCGTGAATGTGATCTTATTGCTTTGATACAATTTTATCCTCCCACAACGAATACTTCGTTACACTGTTTTTCTCATACCAGTTTCTCATACCATACCAGAACGAAAAATGACCGTTTGATATCGACCCCGTCGACCTTTTATCTCGCTCCTAACTCTCAGACTCTGGTTGATCAGGGAGAAATCATGTACACGTGTATCGGAGTGGCAGCTTAATGAAGATTAATATCAGTTTGCCCCGGCACATTTCTATCAACCACACGCTGACTTTCGAAGACTTTATCCACCCGAGTTGTGACCCATACGAGTCGATTGTACTCACCGAGGAGAACTCTTTGTGTGTCACAATGGAAACATCGACGACAGTTGTAAAAACGATTCAATATACCCGCAATATTTTTATCTACCATTATTATTACTGGAGCAGGAAAACGTTCGACATAACAATTCTGCAACACTAGAAAATATGTGACCGTGGAGATGAATCACAGGCAACGATATTAATCATCTATTCAAAGCTTTTTTGATCGCTATTAAGGATCTAGGCCCAAAATAATGCGATTTTCAAAAAACTTTTCATTACGGATTTATTCACTAAATACATTCACCTATCAATATCTGCAAAGATCTAATCCGAATATGATTTTTAGAGTGTTCTAATCCGGGCACAACAGTGATAATATGTAAAAATTATACAATTGCACAGCTCAGAATGAGTGATGCAAGTCATAAAGAGTCACTTGGAACTTGTTATCAGACCAAACTAACACCAGACATAAAACAATATGAGTACACTTGGACTGGTATGCTTCTTCTGGAGTTTTCAATTGATATGCAGCCTTCTACAAATCGTCGATTATCTCAAAAACTAATTTTCACCTACTTTTTATATTTCAAAATGTAACAGGTGATGAAATATTGATTGAATCAACTTCTAGTTTCACAGATATCTCCTTTGATATATTATGAACAATTCCACGTGAACTTTTTTAGGTCTGGTCACTGTATCCAGGTAAATTACTTTCATATTTCCGAAAAAATAACAAAAAACCGACAAAAAGTCACTTTTTGGGGGAAATGATTTTTTCAAACTCCATGTCTGAGAACTTTTTCACTGTACAACAAATTCCTTTCTATTCCGATATTGAAAAAAAATTGAGATTACTGTAACTCAAGTACTTCATCGCAAGTACCAATTTCAGCGGAGGGTTCTCCTGAGGCCTTTTGGGTGCATCGCATCGAATTTTCAATTTTTAGTTTTTTATATAAAAACTTGTGAGAAAAAGTTGCGGTATCAGTACAATATCAATTGTAGAAAATAGTTGTTAACCCAAATTACATCCTTAATCACACTTATACGGAAATTTGTATATCCTAAAATTGGCCATATGAACGCGTAGTGTGAATAATTTTTATGCCACGAAGCGTGACCACATGTGCTTTTAGCTGTAAAAGAATCGTTCCGCGTAAATGCGATCATATGATAATATGTGACCATGTGTGTCAATATTCACACTTGAGGGTTCTGCGGCGTACCAAGACCCCACCGTCCGAACTCGATCTGCGTAGAACAGCACAGTCTCTGCTACGTGGAAGTTATTACTTGACGAGCGATTGTCATCGAACTGTAACATTCGCGAATTATCAACCGACGAAGACACATCAAGATCGACAGAAGTAACAAAGCAAAAAGCAGACATGAGGGCCATTGTTTGCCTTCTTCTCGTGAGGTGAGTCCGTCCGCTCGTCACAAATTCAATCACTCTCATTAAAAATCATCCGAATTCTCGAATCTTCCAATTATCATACCGCGTGTCTAATGGCACAAGGACGTCAGCGCCATTGTACGACTTTTTGCTGTTCGTAACGGCCAAAGGTCATATATTATTTTTCTTTTTGTATTTGGGATAAAAACCCGAAGATTCGTTCATATAAACGTTGAAATTTAATATTGGGTCAATTAAAAGCAGAAGGTCGTAACTACCAATTTTTTTTTTTTTTTTAATTGGCGCTTACGTCCTTCTGCTTTTACCTTGGTTTTTTTTTCTATGAATTTTCGAAACGTTGTCGATTTCGATTTTTCTTTGCGTTTCACGAGTTTTTACAGCTATTTGAAAAAATCATGAAAAAAATGGCGCTTACGACCTTCAGCTTTTAACTACCAATATTTTTTATCGATTTTTTTTTTTTAATGGTCGTTCTTTCAGTCTATCTTTGCGTTTCACGAGTTTTTACAGCTATTTGAAAAAATCATGAAAAAAAATGGCACTTACGACCTTCAGCTTTTAATTACCAATATTTTTTATCGTATTTTTTTTAATGGTCGTTCTTTCAATTTATCTTTGCGTTTTACGAGTTTTTACAGCTATTTGAAAAAATCATGAAACATGAAAAAAAAATTAAAATGGCGCTTACGACCTTCTGCTTTTATCTTAGTATTTTTTTTGTCATAAATTTTCGAAACGGTCGTTTTTCCGATTTATCTTTGCGTTTTACGAGTTTTTACAACTATTTGGAAAAATCATTAAAAATCATGAGAAAAAAAATAATACGATGTTTTGCCTTTGCGATGTTTTTTAATTTTCCTTAAAAATTGTAATGCAACAACGACGTATCCGCCTAACTTACTACCTTTTGCACTTACATTTTTCGATCTCGTAATTTCAATTAATCTATACACTTTGACCGTTTTCAGAGCGAATGGCGTGAAAAAAAAAAAAATTATACGACCTTTTGCCACCAAAATCGCGTACTTGGCGCTTACGACCTTATGCCATTAGACACGCGATATCATTCTGATCCAACTAGACCCGCGGTGTATCGTTTAATAAACTTCATCGACGACGTTGAAATCCCTATTTCCATCGATCGGAACAAATTTCTTCGTCTCCCTTCGCATTAGTTTCGGAACAATGTTTCCTTTTTGGATAATTTATGTTTGGTCCATTTACTGTTTAAAAAAATCGAAGCATTAAGACCCTCGCAAATGCGTCTGCCAATTGTGCGATCAATTTAACGCCCCTGTTTTCGCCTCAATGAACTGTAATTGCGGTTAAAAAAATGTCTGTTTCCACAGCGTATACGCTGCGCAAGGTACGTTTTGGAACAGCGACGGCATGGACGACGTATTCAACCCGAGGCAGATGCAGGAAAATATACGTAAAAATATTGAAACAGTGAGTCAGAAAATACAGAAGGATATGAAAGCACAGCAAGAAAATGCCGACGCTATGCGGACAAGAATCGAAAATGAGGCTAAGTCAGGTAAGAATGTGGACAACGGAAGCCGATGATTATATATTCCTGTCAACTAATTTAAAAACACGCTTCTAATGAACTTTGTCTACATTTTGGAAAAAAAAATAGGAGGAACGTACGTTTCCAGTTCGAGTTCGAGCAGCTCGACGAACAACGAATCAGTGAGTATACGATCTGGAACAGATGCAAACGGAAACGCCTACTCCGTCAAAATCGTTGACAAAACGGTCAACAACGTACTTTGCCGTACCAAAACAGTCAGCAACCCCACAACCGGAAAAACGACCGTGTACAAATACACGCAGGACCTTAGTGACCCCAATTCAGAGCTAATCCTGGTGAATAAGACAGAGACGGTCAAGTAATATGGAGATAATCTTGACGATGAAAGAAGAAAACTTCGTAACTTTCGTTGCCGAAAAATTGGTGCATTCAACTCATCAACGACAATGCTCTACTAATAATTACATATTTCCCGAAAACTAAGGACGTCTTTTTCGAAGTTTTCGACTATAACATATTTTTAGAAGTTTCCCTATCGAAATCTCCTCTGCCACTCGGCTGAATGATTCAAGACTACTTTTTAAACAGCTATTATTCCTTTTTTCTATTGAGGTACGTATAATTACATATAATTTTAAAGCTACTGTATAAACCGCATCCATCGGGTCTCCAGTTCGGAGATCTGATAATAAAGAATCGTAATACTTCTCAGAAAATCATTTTGACCGCTCAGTGACAAGACTCTGGCTACGCAGGCTAAGATAAACCTCCTTGCGTCTACCTACCTGTCCTAAAAACTTGAAATTTTTTTCGTTTTTTCTATCCTGTGATGTTCTCGTGTGTACTCACGGTTAGGTCCGTGTACATACTCTTCGTGCCCTTCCACGAACGCTGAGGAAACAAACCAAATAATGCGGAGGACAAAAATGAGAATTTGTGCGCCCGGCGGCTTCTACAAATTCAGGATCACGTAGAGAGAATATTTTCGGAGAAGAAGAGAGTCATTGGAGGGATTTACGCCCAAGAATCTTCGAGCGATAACCGATGGGTTGATTTGGGTCATAAATTGGCTGAAGCCGTCGATGTTTACCGCAAATATTATCACTTCCTGAATCCTGTTGTTATCTCTGTAGTGAAATTGTTCTGAATATTGGCAGCCGGATGTTTTCAAGCTCCAAATATACAAACGTAAGTAAACTGGATGATTCAGGATTTGAGATAGCAGCGGGAAGTCTGTCAATATTTATCTAGTACGGGAGGACTCTGTCGGACAGGAATCCTGTACAACTAAATCTCATCAATCTACATTCTGATTAGTTCGGCAGTGACTCGGAGCTCACAGAAATCCGCAAGATTTGATTATAAATTCATTGCAAAGGTCGCCACATAATGTTAATTACCCACTAAATATTAATTACTCCTCGGCTCGGTTCGTACAATCGGCTTTAATCTACCTGTTCCAGCATAACTCGTCGAATTCGGTTCACCAAGAATTTCTGGTTAAATAATTAGTTCAATAATTTATAGGTATCAAACACCGTAATTGGATCGTTTAAGCACAATATATCGTCAGTTCAAAGTTCTGTAACCATGCCATGACGTGATTATTCAGTACAACGATCCTGAATTTCTATTGGAAGATATGTAAAATTCAGTGCTGCCAACCCTAGAGAAATCCCTCTAGATCTAAAGAAGCCAGAGACTGTTCAGAAAAGAACGAATAATCAGTTACTTTTGAAAAAATATCGCGTTGCTTAGGCTGAATTCCGAAGAAAACCTGAAGATTTTGGGACAAATCTTGAGTCATTTTGCGAAATCTGCAAAAACTATAAGTCTAAGAATTGAAAGCATCAGACCAGAAATCAATCAATTGTAAACGTTTTTTTCCCCTAAGTATATTGCACTCAATGTGCACAAATATATTCATTTTCCCAGTTTTTGGTGATTATTAGGTACTATATTTTTGCAGATGAAATGTCAATAATATGAATAATAATGATAATAATAATACGTATATTTCTCGTGAATGAATCGTACACTTCTGTGAATGGGATATGAACAAATGATCATTGTGTCTCAAGCAAAATAGGAAATCTGAAGAAATGTTCGTCTGGTAGATTGGCAGCACTGACTTTCGTCACGCCATTCAAACATGGCGGTGAAATTATGAATCCTGACGTCACGAAGGATCAGAAAACGTTGATTCCCAGGTGAAACTATCAACTGTAAAATTTTGTTAAAATATTGACCAACTTCTATGACTCATTTCATCAAATAAAACGAATAAAAAGTCCTTGAATATACCTACAGTTTTTACACGTCACCTAGAGCTTTCGGGTCTTACGTAGCTCGCAGTAGGTACCACATGTAAGTATTCTAGCCAAGGTTGATCTAAGGGCGGGTTGGGTAATTCGAGAAGGGTGAATACGAAATACACGAAAGATGATCCATGTTAGGTCGTACACGTGTCGGAGGGGGGCGGCAAGCCATACATCGAGAGTATGCGTGCTCCCTGACCGTCCTTAGTTATTATGGATGTGGGCCCATTGTCTATGCGAGGGCCACCCGTTGCGTCCGTGGGTGTGAGAAAAGGCCCGGGAGAAAAGTGAGGACCCAGAGGAACCCCGAGATCGCCAGATTCAAAATGAGTACGAACATATATGCTAGGTGCAATGGAAGAACGAAGAAACCTCGAAGACGCATTAGAATACAATGAATCCCGTGAGGCGTGGAGACGGGCCAAAGAGTCGGAGTGCGTCTTGGAAAAATTTGGTATCGTATATATTTTTCAAGGATTACATAATCTCTTTTCGAAATCGTAAGGGGCCGAGTGGAGAGCGAGATACACACGAAGTAAAAAAATAAGAAGAAGAAGAGGGGGAAAAAAAGAACGCGTCTTATCTCCGCGCTGTTATACCATGAGAGATAAATCTTTTCGGGACGTCGTTGAGATAATAAAATAAACAAATTATACTCAACTTACCAATAGCCTCTACACGTCGTAAACAAATGAGACAGGGGGGGTATGTGGTATGCGGTTGTTGAATTTTTTTATTCCCCCTCTCTAATCTTCTGCGGCAGATAATTGACCAGATCAAATGCAGCTTCGCTGTATTCTTTTTCTACTTTCAGCTTGTATATCTGCGGATCGTATATATTATCGTTGAACTATTGAATTTATTTATCTTGGGATTGGGTTGCTTTTAGGGTTTGTCTCGGGGTAAAGTAAACACCTTTTGCCCGTTTTTTTCCTACCGTGTGTCTTTCGGTATGCACACGAGAAAAGGACACTGTCTCACTCTCTCTGCGTCTGTTCTCGTCTGTTTCTTTTTCTTATCGAAAAAGAAAAACGATGCATACAGTAAATATATGCATCGGAATCACGCCTCTAGCTGGTAGCAGCTCGGCCAGGTTGCAGACGATCATATCTCAACGGTGCTAAAGCCTTTTTTCTTTCTCTTTTTTTTCTGAGACCACGGCGCTTCAAGAGACGAAGAAACCAAAGGAGAGAAGAGAACGTGGAGTAGAGAAATACAACGATCGTTAAAATAAGAATAAGAATCGCGAGAGGCCGCGAGGTAGCGAAGATGCATGAGCATGGGGAGCGTAACTCTCTTGGCAAAAACAGAAGAAGACAGAGAGAGATAAAAAAAATAAGAGGCATTGTGTCTCTGCAGCCTCTGCCGCGGTACGCTAATTTTCAACTATTATATAAGTAAGATCGGAATCCCGATGATCGACTTTGGGAAAAAGGAGATTTACCGCTTTTTTACGCTTGGCGAAACCTGCGTGAAAGCTCTTAACGAATCGGTGGAGAGAATCGAGTCGGAAATCATTAGACCGTTAATTTGTCAACCCTGGATCAGAGGGCGAGCCTAGATCGTTTGCACCGATAATCTGGAATGGTTTTTTTTTCGTTCTTTTTGGGAGGAAAAATTCTTAAAACAGCCGAAAACCTCGAAGGGCTGGAGGCACACCCCCACAGTGATGATGCGTTCGTAGGACGCCCCGTGGATGACCCCGGAATTATAGACTAGCCAGTTTTTAAATGAGAAAAAGGCTGTAAGAAAAAAATAAAACCGAGATTTGGGTCTAGGATGAGGTTCGTGGGTTCAGAGAACACGGCCAAGAGTCGTGCGGGATTATTACCTACGGCGTAGATAAGCCCACGCTTCGTGTGTACTCGGCTTATCGCCACTTTTGATAAGACAGGTGACTTGAACTGGAGACGAGGAAGAGGAGCGCGCGCAAATGAAATTCAAATATCATCAACCGCACGCAGATTAAAAGAACCTTTTTCCTGTTACCATCTAACAGCCTGAAAGGCGGGGGGCCTATTCACTTTTTTGTTGCGGGTGTTCGAGTCACTTTCAATTACTTCCATAGACTGACCATCGAAATGGATTTCAAGGACTTTTAGGAACTACCTCAGCAGAATTATACTCCCAAAATTCCAGAAAATCGGAGAATAAATTTACATTGACTAACATTAGAGGATAAATGACTAAAAATTTGATCGACAAAATAATTTTTTTACACTGTTGGGCAAATTTAAGCAGAAACAAAATTTCCCAGTAGGTCGATGCTCTAGATTTGGGTTATTCTGATATTTTTTTAGTCAGTGTAAGACAAAATTGTGTCATTTTAAAATTCAATTTAAGAATTTTATTTCTAACGGTGTAGTTGAATGAATTCGGATTAATTTGATAATTTCAAATTAATTTATTAATCATCCGTTGATCGAAATAAATTGGCGATAGTCTGAGTGAGCTCGATTCAACTCGAGACCAAATTTCAGAATCTTGAGAAACTTTTGTTCAAAACAGAATGAAGATGAAACAGTGCAGATTACAATGAAAATGAAAATTGAAGATACTTGAATGGTTTTTTTTTTTCTTTTGTCAATTCAGTAAATTTTCATCAAAATAAGAATCAATTCAGAATCTTATAATATCGACTCGTCATTTCAATGAATTATTTCTCCCTCACTCTCGACAACTTTATTTCAAAGACTTTCATGGACTTCCAACGTCTCCTCGAGACTTCAGAGATAAACGTACAAAGGTTGATCATATTCGGTGAAAAAGATGCAAAATCGTCGACTTTATTCATTAAAATATGCGATATAATGTATTCAAAGCGTTTCGTCGCGGCCCTCCAGCATCGGTGGATGTCGGGGGAACGTCTTCATCGAGTCTTGGCGAATCATTGCCAATTATATCCCCACGATAGGTACTGTTAAGGGCGTTAGAGGCCATGGTCTCATGTTTACGACCGGCGTGCGGCCTTTAGATTTTTTTTGTTCCTCAACTCGACTTCAGCACTCTGGGACATGCGGGATGCTTCGTTTTTCGCTTAATTTCCACTTTGTATGCACCAATTATCGGCGGATTACCAGTAACCCCGTAACTCCTTTTCTTCCTCGCAGTAATTTTTTGAATAACCTTGCGGTTTCCAGATGCAGATTTATGATAGACTTAACGCGTTCCTGAGTCCCGGCGCTTGTCATTTGTGGCAAAGAAAAATTAGCGATATTTCATCTTCCGATATATTTTAGCCGTTATATGTAAAACCGCGGGTATATTAATCGCGAAATCGATAGCGTAATCGCAAGGCAAATTTAATTATTCATCAACTTCGTCAATTTACATAGCAATTATTGGGTGCGAATAAACGAGAGACCCGCGGTTACGGACTTTGCGAATGAGGTAATTACTAAGTAAATTACTATACGTGAGGTTTCGTGTTTTTCTCCGTGCTGACGTGATAGAATAATTAACGCGTTTGCAATATTTCATGAAATTTCTTCAAACACGATTATTTATGCCGATTATACCAAGAATACGAAATCGACACACCCTCCGGACAGCCGGAAGAAGATAAGTCATTAGGCTGGGAATTAGATTGGTCAAGCTTCATGTCGCAGGAAATTGCTTTTTTTTAATCTTTGATTTAAACTCAAGTTTCAAGTCTTCTTCTCCTTTTTTAGACGCAAAATCCAGGCTAAAAGCCTCGCTTGAGTAGATTGAGTATATTTCAAGGGTTTGGTCCCCACTTGGTCCTAATTTGGGGCTGTGAGTGAAGATTTTGGCTCGTGGGCAGGACTCGGAGGCGCCAGAGTCTCATTAGCAAACTGAAGTTTCGCTTTGGATGTACGTGTGTGAAATTGTTTTTGAATTTGTTTTTCGAGAAACGTCTATTCGCGTGACGATCGTTCACCTGTGCAAACTGTCTACTGATATGGACTCATGATCGAATCATGCCAATCCGATCTACTATCGCGATTGTGAAATTAACCTTGGAATTATCATTATGTTACGAATGAATGACTCATTCCAGATGTTAATAATACGTGTGACGAAGTTCCTCCCCCTCGGATTCCACTTTTATCCTTCAGAACGAAGCTGTGAATGATAAGAAGAATCTCGTGAACAGGAACGTGGAAATGTGGATGAAACGAGAGACAGATAAAATGTACGCTTGGCGGATATACGATAATATGGCGACAAAATCATACAGATAAAAAGCTATTCTTGAATCGCATGAATACTTTATATATCTTGAAAAATTCCAGGAGTTATTCTATTATGTGCAATGTATGTGATCAAGACGATATTTCTAAAACAAACCGCAGCTTGTTATATTTCAAGCCGAAATCAACGAGTACTTATTGTTAGAACCAATACTTGTCACAATTGGTTCAATTAAAGTACGAATTCGGTATTTCACTCGATTGAAATGTTTGATTATTCTTTCTTTTGTGTCTCGCTGAAATAAGAGCTGTCGCAATTTCGCAGATATTGATAACGTCGAAAGACTGCCGATCGAATTGGGTTCAATTTAACATTCATCGATCACGTTTTATTCGGTTTAAATTTGGCACTGCAGTGAATCTTGGTTATTGTCAAGCGCAATTATAAACCCCGTCGCAAATATTCGAACCATTAAAATTCCTCGGACGAATAACCTCGAGGTATGCAACGTACCGTCGATTCGAATAAGCTCTGAAATACGAGGAAATCCGGAATTACCTACACGTCGACGGTTCAATTAACACTTGTCCTTAATTAGTATGTACTTATCCGGGAAGATCGATGCCCCGTAAGAAGCTCATCCTGATCTCAATTTTTCTCCCTCGTTATAATAAGTAATAACGAAGAACAAGGCTCTGGCTGCACACGAGGCGACAACCGTAATCGACAGACCCTGGCGTGCAGGGAATTAAAATTGGCCTCATAAACAGCGCTCGAGTCTTGCTCGATATCGTCTAAAGATTGCGACTTTTATCATAATTTTTTTTCTTCTATCGTCTAATTAGTTTTTCGTTAGAGAAAATAAAGAAGCCCAAGGCGGTACTAAATCGTAGCGCGAGATTCAATCGGTCGGGTAATTAGATAATTTAGTAATTGCGCTCGTTGACCGCGGGGTAACTTTTCGGACGTGTGTAATTAATTAGGGAAATAATTTTGGTCCTCGTCGTCGCCATATTCGGAATCGGGGGGAACCAGTTTAACCACATTGCGTATAACCTTATACCACCTATGCGGAGTAACAAATGCGAACCTGCGACCCAACTCGGTGCCCCGAAAATGCGTTTTCCCGATATATGCTTCGGTCGATCTACTAGCTTAATAAATTGATGGCATTCATTTAGACAGTAGAAGAGATTAATCGCCCGCGCCGAGTGCTTCTTCTGGTTATAAAACGACCTACTTTAAATTTATAACGCAATTTTCGCACCCTTTTGTGTTTCATCGTCAACAATTTATTTATTTATTTATTTTTTTAACAGTCTCAATTTTATTCTCATATATACTTTGTCATCATTATTTAACACGATGTTTTATTCTGTTAAATTTTTTCAAGAAAATCTAATCAGTTAACGGTTGAAACGGTTTTTTATTATCCGTGTAACGTAAGCATTCACAATTTTATCGCCATATTTGATTAACCTAACGTATCGTCCAATAGGAAGCGAGAATTAGGAGATACGAAGCGTAAAGTGAGGAGAGGGTTTTTACAAATGACGCTAGATGGCGAGTTTGTTGTACTGAATAGTGACGTCATAGCAATATGGCGCGAAATAAAGTCCGTTTCAAACGTTATCGCGAACTTTACTTGGATGTAATGATGTTTAATTTGTGAGAATTTACCATTTTTTAAATTAGATTCAGGCTATTTGTGGCCAAAATTTTTCCCATATCACCACATTATTGATAAATTTGAGCAAAAAATATCCTGAATGTTAACTTCTCAAATTTGGAAGACTTATTTATCAATGTTCAATGTCTATACTTGTCATGTAAATTGGTGTTTCTATAAGAATACAAAAAATTCTTGAAACATTACAGAATAATCACTTTGTGGGTCAGTCATTTATTTTATTTCGTGCATTTGGCTGAACGATTCTCTGCCTCGATCGGTCGTTATCGGAGGATCGATAAGGCCAAATAAGTGCGTCTCGTTTCATTACGCGATTCAGTATGACCGGAAGTGCGTGTGAGAAGATGTTTATATATTCATACGTTTTGTGCCTTTTATCCTCCAGGTCTTGCTGAACGTTTCTCTTTTTGGTTAGCTGCTGCGGTAGAGATCTCTGGGAGTTACGATCGAGATAAAGTCACACCGTTTCAGGGCACGTCAACGTTCCACAATCCCGAGCATAATCACAGTGTAAACCTCTCATTTTCCGTCTTAACTCAACTCGTCTTGCTTGTACGGTTTGCTTCTTCTTCTTTTTTTTCGTTTTCTTCTTTATTGTTGCCCCAAATTAAAGGCCTGTAACGCTTCCAGACTCGGCTACACCTCATTAGGGCACGTCGACATGGCCACTTGAATTCCTTCGCCTCCCCCAACGCCGTAGTTTGCCTACCCCCTACATAAAATTATACCCTTCTCACTCCCAGTAACACGTGACAGACTAGATTATGGCTAGAAACACGAGGAACCCGCGGGGATGTGTAATAATAGAAGCAACGATTCTTAAATTATTTTTAATCCTCGTAAAAACCACCCGAACCCCGACCAGGGTAAACAAACAACCGGTGAAAAAACATCCTGAGCGAAGGTTACCAGAGAAAATAGAGAGACGAGAGACAGTGTGATCGATGCTTGCCAGAGAGTTTGAAAGTTAATTATTGCATCGATCGAAAGAGACCCCTGACGTAATATTTATTTTCCTTTCCAAACAGCGTTTTGGCTGCTTGCCCCTCGGCGGTACCGAGGTCACGACACGCAACCTGCAATCAGGGAGCGTTCTAATTGGTTTCGGGTGTAAAGTGTGTCGCGGTACCTGCTCGCCGCTCGATAAGGGGATGGCATACTTCACGTCTCGATTCGCAAACGATTTCTGACGGTGAGGATGATGAGGAGGATATTTCATGCGGAGTTTAGCGGCGTCAACAAGCACTACCAGCAGTCGGCGAAGCCTTCCTCGGGGTCCCTTAAATGGAAGTGCCCCCGGGCTGCCCCCAATCCGATCCCACCGCGAGTATCTCATACACGCCTGACGTACAGGTACTTGAGAGAAGACGGGAAACCTGTATACACCGCGAGTTGTGCGAATGAGCCAGCGATTATTTGACACCGGAGGTGAACCCCGGCACAATGCGCGGAGAAACTGCACGTACTGTGTACGGCAAATTAGACTGCAACGGAGAGCCTTCGTGTCGAGATAAACCGTTTAGAAACTGACGGCGGATTATCGTGTGACAAGCCATTTATCCGTCCATCTATCTCGCTAGACCTGGTTCACTTGGGGTCCGTGCCTCGGAGGTCGATAGGTTCACCGAGACTGACCGTTACTTTGAGCAGAGAATTTAAAAATAAAATTATTAAATTACCTCGTTTCCTCTGGAGATCCGATGAGCGCCTGGAGTCTGGCAACCTGCGTTGCGGGGCTGTGTGCGATGGGCGGTATTGCAATTGCGAAGGCGTCACTATATAAGCCGTGTTCCGGAGATTTTGGTAGGTGTTGTTCTCAGGCAACAACCGCGGCGGGTTCAAATGATCTCACTCCCGCGGCACCGGGAATTAATTGTAGACGGAACTTGTTCAGCGTTATTAATTACGAGCTTTGTACGGTGTTTGATTGCGTGATTATATTCAACGCCAGTTTCTCGGAGGCTTGTGAAGTAGACAAAATGAAATACGTCCTCGCACTCCTCTTCGTCATCTTGACAGCGGCGGACTGTCAGCCAGTAGAACAGGACGTCCGCATCAGTGAGTACATAATTTATCCAAACATTCTTGATTATTATATGGAAATTAACCGAGTCTCTGTGAGAGATTCCTTCGCCTTAGATTTTGAAAAAATCGAATCTTTAGCCGCATGGAAAGTGAAGACATTGAGTAGTAGGAACCAGTCACAGAGTGAAAGTACCCATCCATTCGGTCTCATCCACGAACTTGAGTCAAATCCTGCGTCTATCTTCGAATATGCAAAGCGACTCTCGAATTTTGAGTTTGGTACTTGACCCATTCACTCATCGAAAGGGAATTATTTATGTTTCGTAGAGAAATGAATTGCTGCCACTTTGTCTCTAACAGACTGTTATCGTTATTATTTTACGTAGGAAACTGTCACCATCCGTTGTTCCGATAGCACTAGCACTATCAATCCGCATGTCTCCATTCATTCCTATCTGAGTAACACATTCGCGTCAAGCATCCGGTCATCGAAACAAGTCCACACTGACCTTGATTCGGCAATGAATAAATAACTGATTTTTTCAACAGATCCAAAGGGTTTAGCCAGTCTCGAATGGGGACCTCATCTTCAGGGCTTGGGAGCACTGCAGTTTCCCGAGGATCATGATATCCCACATTTGAGAGGAAAGCGGTTTATCAGTTTGGGCGATTCAACGAGCGAGACTCCTAAAGTACTTTTTCTTCCTTCACTGACTTTGTTGTATGCATACGAGCTAAAAGGAGTACTGCAATATATTTCGCACGTCATTTCCAGCCGAATAAACCCTATCAATCCTGTATCGCACCGGGTGAGAAGAAAGGACACTGCAGACATCTCAGTAAATGCGTTCTCGAAGAATTTCGCACCGATTTTGCGAGGTTCATGGATTACTTCTGCATCATTGAACGAACGTGAGTGGTTGCGGTGAATTCGACAATCTCACTGAGAATATCAGTGGCAATCAGTGAGGTTCTTTTCTACACGAATTATTCTGCACCATTTTTTCCTACACCGATTTCTTTCCACACCACAATTCTACCATACGCATCGGTTCTACCCAACCAAGTGACGATAAATTGTTCTCCACAAGTTTTTCTACACCGTTTTCTTTCTACACGATTTTTCCCTACACCATAATTATCCTACACGTCGCGGTTCTACACGGTCAGAATCCCGAAGGATTTTTCGTTTTTTCCTACATCCTGAAGGATTTTTCGTAATTCTAACCATGTAGAACCGCAAAGTGTAGGATAATCATGGTGTAGGAAAAAATTGTGTAGAAAGAAAACGGTGTGGAAAAGAAAATGGTGTAGAATAATTCGTGTAGAACATTCACATCAAATACTGACACAGACCTGGACTCTACAGAAAAGGCACTTTTTTGTTGTTGTCTTTTCGCACTAATCCATCAATCGTTATATCTATCAAACAGTTACGTGGGAGCCTGTTGCCCCGATCAAGCACAAGTCGTAGCGACCAATTCCCCGAGTGCTGACACCTTGGCCGCTTATTTGCCTGCAGTTGCAAGTGTGTATTGAAACATAGAATCTTCTTCTTTCTCTTCAAACTCTCCCACAAGGTCAGCTTGACTATTCTTGATTTTTCTGCAAAGACACCGATGAGGACATGCCGATTTGGGGCTCAGTAGAGTCCGAAGGTGACCTGGAGGCGTCCGGAAGCGACGTATCGACGGCCACTGTAACAAACTTCGGGGACAAGAACTCGACCGACGAGTCTGGAGGCTCCAGAGCGAATGGCGAACGACGAGGACTCCGAGGTTGCGGCGTGAGCACAAAGTCAAGGATGCGTATCGTCGGAGGGCGACCCGCTGACCCCCAGGAGTGGCCGTGGATGGCAGCCCTCCTCAGAGAGGAGACCTCTCTCTACTGCGGCGGTGTCTTGATAACGGATCGTCACGTCCTGACCGCTGCCCACTGTGTCTATCAGTGAGTGTGTAACGCTCGGTAGCTGGGTGAAATCATTGCGATTAACTGGCTTATTTTCGACGCATGATCTCAGGTTCAAAGCCAGAGAGATCAAAGTCAGACTCGGGGAATACGATTTTCGCAAAGCGGACGAAACCAGGGCCCTGGATTTCCGGGTAACGGAAATCAGGCAGCACCTTGACTTCGACGCTGCTACCTACGAGAACGACATCGCGATCGTGAAGATGCACAGACAGACGTCGTTCAATAGCTACGTTTGGCCCATTTGTCTGCCCCCAACCGGACTGACTTTTGAGAATAAAAGCGCTATTGTAACGGGTGAGTAGAGCGAGCTTCGGCTAATGGAAAATGTGGAAACTAAAATATGCAGAGTTCATAACTCGGAAGAAGAGCTCACCCCCAGACCGGGTATCTGGAGCTTTCAGAGGGGTTGGAAATGACTAATTAATCGAGAGATAGAGGTCGGAAGTTACGAGGCCCGTTTTAATACCCCATTGTAGGGATTATTCATCGCGTTATGACTGGTTTTTGGATATGAGTAGAGGATCAAAGGTCGCATAGTATGATTGAACAGAAGTAGTAACTTCCTCTGCGGTTGTTGGGAGTTTAGAGGATTTCCCGGGGCTGTCGTTGGAACTTGAACTTGAACTTGAGGTATTTCACCTCGTCTTAATAGACTTAGTTCAAGTGTTTTAATACTGTTTTTATACCCTCGATCCACAATTTAGGCTGGGGAACTCAGTACTTTGGCGGACCAGCCAGTCCCGTGTTAATGGAAGTTGCTGTACCGATTTGGCCCCAGGGAAAATGTGTTCGTTCTTTCACACAACGTATTCCAGAGACTTCTATGTGTGCTGCCGCCTACGAGGGAGGCAGAGATTCTTGTCAGGTGATCAAAACCAAAATTCTATTTTTTAACTTTCCGTTTCTCTGTTTTCAGCGAAAAGAGGAAGTTGGTACACGGTAGTCAGTTTTTCAAAAATTCAATTTCGCGTATCCATATGCTTCCTAAAAAAACTAAAAACATTTGGATTCTGATGAAAATTAGTACTGGAAAGTTTTTTGCGAAATTTAAAATGGCAATCAAATTCTCTGGGAAAATAACTGAAAACACTCGAAATCTTGTAAAAATTGCTACTCGAAGTTTTTTGAACCGCTGATCAAAAAACTGAGGTCAGATTTGCAAATTTCAAAATATCTGGCAACAAAATAAGTAACGGAAAGTTCGAAGGCTGGCTCATATATTATTATTATTCACTAACAATAAGAATGTCGAAATTTGAGCGAATATAAAGAGAAAGATTGATAGCATGAAAATGAATGACATGAAAAAAATCGATGACTGATTTTTATTCTGGACACAGGGTGACTCTGGAGGACCGCTTCTTCACCAGTTAGGAAATGGAAGGTGGGTCAACGTGGGTATCGTATCCTGGGGAATTCGATGTGGAGAACCTGGTCACCCTGGAATTTACACTCGTGTCAATAGTTACCTGGATTGGATATTCGCTAATGCTATATTTTGAGCGGGAGCTGAGAATCCCCAATTACACTATGCCAAAGTTTTTCATGCGATAATAAAAAGTTTGCGACATTACGAATTTGGTGAACAATAATAAAAGGTGGAAGCTTCAAATTACCTGGAACCTTTTTTCATTTCTAGGTACGTAGAAATTGGCTAAATCATCTAATCGAAGCCGTCGAGGAAGCTGTAAATAAGTTTTTTACTTTTGATCATATTTTTCATCGTTAGAGAAACGTCTGAAAACGATTTCAACTTTATTACGTTTTTTTTTTTGTTTTGTCGTTTAAAGCTGCAATATCGTTGGTGATTATACAACTTTCAAATAATATGTGACATAAATATATAATCTTGTTCAGCGTTACAATTTTGCACGTTAAATTGATTCATTCACTCACCAGACCACGTATTCATTTTTTCATAGTTTTTCTTCACACGCTTCTTTCATTCTTTAATACGTATTTATAGACACACACTTTCATAAAATTATCTTTCATTCAGAGGAGGCCCAGCCTCGACTCTCTAAAATCTACACATCGATCTGTGATAATTATTTATATGGTATAATATATGTATAATTTTTTGTTGGTTTTCTTCTTCTCATCTTCTTCTTCTTCTTCTTATGCTTCTTCCTTATATCTGTATAATAGACTACCAATTGATTTATAATAATAATAATATTCTATAATATATATTTTATCATATATCATATCTTCAAATACGTAATACTATAACGTTACATAATTTCTAACATCACGTCTGAAAGACTGCGGTTATCGACGATTACAAAAATGAAAACTGCAAGTAAATGGAATTTGCAAAAATAAATAACGTCTCAAATTCGGAAGATTGAGAAATTTGACTAACGAAGAACGTTTAAAAAAAATATAATTTTCTTTCGTTTATGACAGTGACCATTGATGATAAAAATTTGAAAATTCGTAATTCTTAGGCTAATCATGGCTAATCAAATTAATTCTAAAAAAATTTCGAATTTGCGAATTTTCTTTTCTGTGGAGTCAGTTTTTTTTTTTTTATGAAACAGTGATCGAACCGCAGGTTTTCAAACTTCATCGTAATACTTATGTTTTAACAATAAAATTGTGAATGTTGCTTAAAGCTAGTAATGTCATACGTAACTGCTTTCCGTTGGCCGTTAGCCTTGGAATAGGCCGAACCGATTATCTTACTGGTAGCAATGAACGATTAATACACATTATCCTAATAGTGAAAAAAGAAATGAGTCTGGATCTAGTCGTATGAAATTATGTCAGAGCTCTTACCCTGCGGGGGCAAATACGAAATGATAAAAATACGTTTGGTAGGTGCGAAGGGACTCACCTAATACTGAGTAACGGGTTTAAACCTCAAAATCAAGATATTCAAAAAATTATCTTTACTCTCAATATTGAAAAAAAAAAGTATTATCAAATACTCAACCAATCGTTAAAACCTAATAATTATCTAATCAATCAATAACGGTAACATTGATTCCGCGATACCTTGTACAAAGAGATCACCTAGCGATTACACACGAAGCCGAAAGGATCAGGATTCAACCCCTGATGGAGGTTTTAATTTTCCTTAATTAGATACACAAAAAGTGTCAGACTTCACAGCATGATCAACTCCTTTCTCACGTATTCATTCTCATTCCAACCGGGTTGGAACAAACTAACAAGCAATTAATTTAACCGAATAAAATTTTCCCCAACATACTTTTTCCGGGGGGGAAGGGGGAATTTAATCCGGTCGTAAAACGGCTCCGTCGGGGAAGGGGCGAGAGCGGGCGGACCGTACGTGTCGACGTGACAGCGATCCCCTTTTTCCGAATCGCTAATTTCTGATGTAACACGATTTCCACGCGGTACATACAACGGCCTCACGCTCGTCTCATCAAGGTCCGTTTCGATCTCCGCAGTTGGGGTAATTTTCATCTAGGGGATGGATTTTGGGTTCGGTGGATTTCTTCGCTAAAGAGAGCTAAACTCGCGGATGGGTTCCGGCCGACGCCGAGAGCAGGAGCGGAGCCCCGGGACCGGAATCCGAGTGATTCGGTACGCTCTCTAGATTGAGATGCGTGGAGTGCGGATGCTGCGTCCCGTTCGAGGCGGTATCCGTTCCTCGGTGATGAGGCGACGACGATACCAGGTTCGGGGGGGCACCGTTTCCGGTCAAACCGACCCCGCCCCGGTTTTGACCCTGTGTTTGATGCTGGTTCTGGTGAGAGATCGAAGGGACCTGGTTCACCATCGGCGCAGGACGAGCCTGGACGTTATTGTTGTTTGTGGTCCTCGACTTTTCACCCTGGAGCCAGTAGGTCACCATAGGAGCCTTTCCCTGTGCAGAAGAAACAACGCTCGATCATGATATCAGGATAATCTCGACTATTCAGAGAAGGGGACTTCCGGGGGTTTTTAAGGAGGAAAAAATCCATATCTTTTCTTGTCAATCACTAAAAGCAACCCTGTAGCATTTAATGAGAAAGAAATTTGAACTTGCGACTGGAACTAAATGACACTTCGTGATTTCTTTTCAATTGTTACAGTTTGATCGAATTTTGGGAAAATTATGTGTCACGGAAAAAAGTTATAATTAGGGTCTATTTGCTGCGAGAGGTTCACTGATCATAAACTTTCATTGTAGATGATGACAAATGGTCTATACCCTGAGAAGATTGTACAAAACTGTGAAAGAAACGCTTTCGAAAAATATTAATCAACTTTCAAATCGAAAATTTCGGAAAAATCTTAATGGTCTGTAGGGCAAATAAATACTAAGGCAACAAAATGTACTTGGTAATTCTAATTATACTTCTGAAATCAGCTGTACACCTGGATTAAAATCAGTATAAATCGTACAAGTAAATGGCTTTGAAATCGAACAAGATCGCATCGAAATTGTACGAAATCACTTCAAAATCAATGGAAATCAGTAGATATAAATATAAATATGGTCAGAAATACTTTCAGGACAAATGCATCAAGTATTAGGTCCAATTCATTTTCGGATTCTTTCCCGATTGTCTTCAACGTCACGATTCTCCTATATTAATATTGTGTTTCAGGTACCTATATATTCTGCCTAACTTTCACTGTAGCTAATTTTATTCTATAAGAGATAAATTAAGAGTCCATATTAAATTCGATTCAGAATACTAATTCAGAGTTTGAAGCGAGGAAATAAAAGAAGAAGTGAGAAGGCGATTGTTCCTCTTTCGACACAATAAATTTGTTCGTCCCGTATGCAACAATCGACTTTAATCAAGGTGCGTGTATCTATCGCGTAGAAACAAATTCTCGATAGCATAATACTTTTTGTTAGACGAGATTAATGCTCATTGTTGAGCGAAAGTGTGTTCGTGTGATTGATTGACACAGCTTATACGTCTGGCAATCGTGGGATTAAAAGTATGTATTACCCGCAAGACGAAGAGAAATTGCGCCTTGTATATACCTATGTATAAGTATTACGAAATAACGAGTCAGTTAGTACAGACTGAAGTATTGTGCGAGTGAGTCGAGTGACGGGTGTATAATACGCTATTCATAAAGTCTTATAAATAAAAATGGAAGTTTATTAAAATTGTCCGCCATCAAACCAGATAAAAGAAGCTGGTTTGATATTCAAAATGATTTTTCTTCCAGCCCGGTGAAGAGTCGCCGTTATATTCAGGACGAGGCAAAGTTCTGCCCCTAATAATATCGGCGGGGTATTCTTCTCCGGTATGAAAGCGCGTTATATTCAATTGAAAAAAACTTAAAATTCTGTCTTAGAGATTGCTAGGGGTGCCGGGGGCCGGGAATGAAGCAAAAATATTCTACAGAATTTTGATTAAACACGTAATTTCGCTTACCCCGGTTCTAAACTCTCGTTTAAGTTATAATCTCCTCTTCTTGCTTTTATAATTACCAAAAAAAAAAATTCATAATTCATGTACGATAAAGAAATCTCGCTAAAACTAATCACACGCCGCTCTGCCCGAGGACTTTGGCTCGCTGTGGAGGGGACTCGTTAGTCGCAATTATCGTACGGTGATGAAAATAATTTCTGAGTGAAAATTTGGTCATTAAAATTCGTCATTCCACCAACCTTCATCGTGACTTCTCCTCTGCACTCCAAATCAAAGGTGCCAAATGTGTCCAGGATCTCTTTGGTCTGGGGGCTGACGTGTATCTTCAGAGCTGTAATCCGATAAGATTCATGAATCGAATTTTTGGCAAAATTTACCTCGCGAATCTTCGCAGGTTATGAAGTTAATTCGTTAAAAATGAGTCGCGACGGTGGAGCGAGAGAGAGAGAGAGAGAGAGAGAGAAAAAAAACCAACAAGCGAGAAGTAAGAAAGGACGTTTTTGCATTATTATTTCTTTTCTCTCTCTTTTTGAGACGCCAGGGATGGTGAGAATTGGATTAAAATTTATTTAGGCAGGTACATCTCGAAGGTCGAGGGGATTGAAGTTTGAAGGGTGCTTCACGGGTCGGCGATCTTCCTCCACCCCCCGAATTTCCTGTCCCACCTCACCTCATCTCGACGGGTACCCGGCGTCGACGTCGAGAAATATCGATTCGAGTTTTTCATCGAGATCTTGACCGCCCCGCGAGGGGTTTGATTCCCCTTAACCATGGCAAAGGACTGTAGCGTTTTGTTGACTTGGGGGGTCGGCGAATTCGGTAAAAGTGAAAACTCGCGTTCGTTATGCCCAGGGCAAACAGAACAGCACTGAGCCACACTTCCGGATACGACTGCGTGGAGAGGGTCAGTCCTCGAATATTTAACGTTGAAAATTATGTAATATTCAACAAAGAGAATATAAGCAAGCATCATCGCTTTGACGGTTTGCTCAAAGTTATGCGACATAGCGAGACAGACGTTAATAATAAAACACACTGCGAAAGCTCTGAAAATCTCTTTGCTCGGAAAAGATGAGAGGAAAAACTCGCGACAAATTTATAATAACCGTAAAAGCTCAGTTTTCGGGTTCAAAGTGAGAAGAAAAAGAAAATGTCACTGCCTAGTAATTTGGTTAAATGACTGGGGCGACCCGGCGTTGGTCGAGACGCGGGGTGGTTAGAGGAGATCGACGAGGTGAAGGTTTTCAAGTGAAAAATGAAAACAAAATTCACGGTTAATAGGGGAGACTTTTTCGTTTTTTTTTTTTTTCAAGTAACTAAAATTTATTACCTTCCCCGTTGCTCTCCATTCTCGATGCTGTATTCACCGTGTCTCCGAAGAGACAGTACCTCGGCATCTTCAGTCCGACTACCCCCGCCACGCAGGGTCCTGAAAGGAAGAAAATTGCCTCAGGATTTGAATATATTCAACAGATTAATTGGATAAAAAAAACAAAAAAAAAAAAAACAGCCTGATCGAATCTATGAAAATTATACTGGAATTTCCGGTGTAACGTTATTGAGAATGAACATATGAGAATCAATATTCATTTTTTCCCAAATTAGTAATTTTTTTCCATCACCATTTACATTCATAGATTGTAAAAAAAAAAGATTTCTGATAACATTTTTTGCAAAATCCATGCTTTTCATATACAATCTATGCGAAATTTCGTTTCATTCATATCTAAAATGGTATCACAAAATCAGAAACAATGAGGATATCAGTTAGGCTCTCAAAATAATCCTCAAAGATATCCTTAAACGCTGAAAAATCGAGAAAATACTGAATTAATGTTTCCATCAATACGACGTCAGGTCTGAAATGCCCCTAAAAGTCTCTAAAGACCCGCCACCGCAAAATATATGAGGAAAAAATATTATCCATGGTTTCTATACCATGTGGTTATCCCCGAGACCCCGACCATGAAAAATCGTCGAAGAATCCGGAGCAATCCGTCGTCGAGGATAAGATTAATGAAAGCAGTCTCAAGACCGCAAGAAGCTATTATGTCATATTAATTGGCGATGGCCTACGCGCTGACTCGTCTTCAGTCTTTCATCCTCGTCGACAAATCGGTTTTCGAATTTTCCGATACTTCAACCACGATCCGGGAGATTGAGCGAATTTAGGTAATAAAACCTCTGAACAATTATCGATCAATTTTGGTGTTTTTTTTTTTTTTTTTCCTCACCCGAGTGCATGCCGATGCGTAGTTTCAGCTGTTCGTTGGGCCTGTGCCGGATGCTGAACGTCATGACGGTGTCTCTGAGCGCCAAACTCATTCGTGCAATTTCTCTCGCATGATTGGTCCCGTTCCGAACCGGAAGTCCCGATACGACCATGTAGGCATCGCCTATAGTCTCCACCTGAATGAAACACGCAGAATCGATTCCGTTAATTACTTCTCGTTCGCGATGCAGGCTCGTCACCGAAGCGGCACCACCCTTCGGGTGACCTTGACCGAATCTTGATGAACATCGGTGTCACACGCGATACGAATAACGGGGGTTTAACATACTTTATACGAGAATGTATAATAGATAAAAAAGAAAAAAAAAAAAAAAAGCGCGAAGGTCGAGGAGATAAGGAAGGCTACGTGACGCAGCAATTTTTCGAAACCTCCTAAATCCTGGATTTCTATCAGACCGCGAGAAAGAAACGCGCTACTTCCGTGAGTGGTTGAATTGAATTTGTTTATTTTATTTTATATTTTAGTCACATCGATACCATCTCGCCACGGGGTGCGAGCTTGTACAGAATAATCCTCACCCTTGTAGTCACGCAAAGTCCTGCGATGAAGGGGGGAATAAAATATGAGGAAATAATAGCAACGTCGAGGTGGTATTAAAAAAAAAGGGAAAAAAAGAACGCAAAATAAGGGGTTATATGAAATTTTGTAAAACTCCCGAGTGCTAGAGCGACCTTCCGAGGTTAGTTTAATATTCGAAAAGTACACCTTCCCCCACGTATGCTATGTAACAGACGGCGTACTACATTGAACGTACATATGTAATCGAGGTATGCTTCATGAAGCATAAACTTATGGCAGTACATACTTGCTGCCGGAGTGGCGTTTTAATTTTTAAAACCACTTCATTTCTCGACGAAGTGAATTTTGAAAACGCGAAACGGCTCTTATGGTCGCGTGACTTTTGACGCTTGGAGGCAATCCGGGTGGAACCACTTAATCAAATTTCTGGTTATAATAATTGAACATCGTTGCGGGTGGGGGATGAAATTCAATGATTAATTATCAATCTTCAAAGCCACCGGGAGATTAATCCTCCTTGGGGATCCTGTCGAACGTAATTAGGCCAAAATCTCACCGCGTAAAATCGATGCAACGTTTATTCCAGCGGAAAGTTCGAGACCTTACTTAGTTTCGGAGTTTTTTACCTCCAATTTAGCCACGCGACAGGGTCGTAACTTACTTAAGGTTCAATTCTCGGCGGGGTTGAGTAGAGAGAGATTCTATACTATCGAATCTCGAGGGGTGATCACACCGCGATAATCAATTCGCGTTACTCGTATTTTCCTACGATTCGAGTCGACCGGATGATAAGAAAGTATCAAAGCAAAATCCACTCGAGATATTGCGATCTGAGATTCCGTCGAACCCTGGAAATCGCGAAAGCTCTCGAAGTTCAAAGCCCGGGGAATCAAAGACGGCGCGGGATAACTCGTGGAAAAGTTTCATTACTTCGAGTAGTTTCATAAATTGTAACAAAGCGAGTCAAGAGTCATAACCGTGGTATTTCTGGAGGAATAAAGATGTAAAAATTCCCCGTAACGCAGATAGTCTAGTCTGAATAGAATCGCGACAAAGCCAAGAGGAATTTCCACCCCTGAGCCAACGCTCCGTTACCCTCGAACCGGGGACTCGAGCGTTTAACTTTTCTCCATATGGAAAGAATCTGATATCAAGAGTTCCAGAGCGCGACTACGTACCTTCTTCATTCACATACGCGTTCTACGGAGATGGGATAAACGGGGGCATCAAGAGTCGAAAAAATTTCACGTGGGGGATGGTAAAAAAAGGAGAGTGTTAATACGTGCCGTTGATACAACCGACGTATTTGGCGAAAGGTTTCGCAATACGTGTGTATACCTATATGTGTCGACAATGGTTCGAGGCAAACAAAGAGATTCGAGTTTGCGAACACAGGGAGGCTTTTTTCATTTGCTTCAACCCCTTTATCACGGAATAACTTCTTCTTTTTGGTTGTTCAGGTTCCTTTATGCCACAGTTTTTTTTTTCCCCGCCCTCAATGTGCCTGACTCCGGCAGGAGGTTCGAAGTTATTTTTTATTTCCGGAGCTTCGTGCCTCGTTCTGTTAATCGATGCTGCGTATACCTCCCCATTATTTCAACCTTCCACGTTATGTACTCTTGTTTGTAAACATTTTAGTAACGCCTGATGACATACCTAGTGAATACGTCCCCGGTAATACCGAGCTAACCGAGAGCTTGATCATTGTTGAGGCACGCTATTGAGCGTGGGAAGCTTTCGTTACTCACGTACGACTTGATCCGAATTAAAACTCGCAACCCCTCGCTCCGGTTCGACGTTGTACGACCCTTAAAACGGGGTATCAATTCACAATAAAACAAAAGACAATATTTGATTCCGTCAAGCAATAATTTCGCGGGAAAGAAAAAAGCCGTGATCGCGATCTTCGAACGAAGGACTTTGAATTCTTGTTACCTATCTCAATCCTAGGGTGTTTCAAATGACGCGTAGAGTCCCAATAAAAGGAATTAGACGGGTTGTTTTATCGAGTAACGACGTGACTTGGCCTCTGAAGACCGGAGAGATAAATTTTTCAGAAACCTGTGTAGCCAGAGACCGGAGTTAAAGAGAGTGAAGCGAAATTCGGTTTAAGTGTGTCTGAGAGTGGCGACCGTAGCTACGTAAAGTAATTTTGCTGAAAACTAATTATCACTCTACAGCATAAGCATTCTACTATAAAAGCCCAATAGCCACTCGAGAAAATAAAAGCTTAAAATCGCTGGGAATGTAACAGCATGCTTTGGTTCGTTCTAGGTTCCGAAATAGAAGTAACAACTGGTGTTAACGGTTGGCCTAAGGGATGTTGTTTTTTTTTTCTTTTCGCCAAGGCAAAACCTCCACGGTAGTTTGGGACATAAAATTAAGGGCTTACCTTGTAAACGTCAAAATTTTCGATTATGGAATCGAAGCATGTGTAGAGGTCGTTCAGAAGGTCGACAACCTGGAGCGGCGTGCTTTCGGCCGATAGGCTAGTGAAGCCTACGATATCGCTGAAGTATATTGTTACGTGATCGTACGTCTCGGCGATGACACTCTGGCCAAGTATCAGTTGAGAAGCTACAGACCTGAAAAGTACGAGGTTGATGGTTATTACAGTCAGTTCCGAGGATACTGGCTTCAATATATTCTACGACAATCGATCTGAATCAGGTAAAACCAGAGGAACGATCCCATTACCGAAAGATCCTCGACTCTATCCCTCGACGGGACTATTCGCCCGCGAATCACGTAGAGAATAAGGTATCTTTCGCCCTGATCCCAAAAGACTGAACTACTACTATTTCCCTGATAGTCAGACTCAGAGTCTTGCCATTCGTCCCGAGGGAAGGACTCGTGCACTTTTATATCTGGGTAGCTATGTAAATGCCAGTTTTCAACTGTAATAGTGTTTTTTTTTTCTATTTCCGAACCCATTTCGATTTATTTTCACGCGTGTATCAGGGCCGTGATCCCTCAAGTATATAAAACCTGCTACTCTTCCGCAAATAGGCTACACGTTCGATTGGTAGAAGCAATTCCGACCGGCTGTCAATCCTTCGTGGTTTTTTCAAGTCGTTTCTCCGTCTCCTCCCCGTCAGGGAATCCGATATTATACCTATATCCTACCAATCGCGTTGAACTCTATCGAAAAAGAGCTTTTCAAAGGAGCCCCTGACAGAGCCGGTCTTTGACTGACCTCCAGCGAGTCTGGTTATATCTTGTTAAATTTTCTCACGATCGATATACCACTTTCGTCCTTCGCGGTTCTCTTTATCCTCTTTCGTCCGCTTCGCGATGATTTATGCTCGTTCTTTATGTAAGATGATTAAAAGTTTTTCTCAGTTTCGCCGATTATCGACAGGCCCTGGTTTTACATTGACCGAGTTCCCTTTCACCGAGGGGTGGATAAGTCACTTTTCAGGATTTCATGTCACCCAAACTTTGTTTCAAAGAGGGGCGACGGCGAGATCAGTCAGAGATTGAGACCGCATTCTTTGAATGTTTGACAAAAACCGGATTCGCTCGGGAATTTACTTAGCTCGGATGATTTTTTTTCACCCTTGCAGAAAGAAATTAATCCTCGAAAGTACCGGACCGCGTTTCATACATCAATCTCTCCCCGAAATATAAAACTCCATTAAATTGAAATCCGTTACGCGGTTTCGGCTAATCCTCGTCCGTCCACAACGAAGACAATGGGTCCCACCGCGTTGATGCGACTTTTTTTCGTTGTGATCCCTCATTCAAACCATAGCTTACAGCCACTTGCGAAAATTACAAGTGCCTTCAGACATTTGATGAGAATTTTTGCAAACGTCATTATTTCACCGAATCACGTGAAAATTCCGGCTAAAGCTATCATTGCGTTAATCATATGCGCAATTTGGCTCCTGAACTGATGTTTTATTCAGCGTCGACGGGAGAACGGAGCACTTTTGCATAAACACACTGCGAAAGCGTCTCATCAACGCTGGTCGGGTCGTTCTCATTCTTTCCGTTTACAGCGCAGCCCCGATGAGAGGCGATACGATGAGAACAAGTTCTTCTTCACGTGGCAGCAAGTCTGCTCGGAATAAATTCATATCTCTATTCGGGACTACCGTTTGCTTGATATTCAAAAGAGATTTCCAATTTATCTATACCCGAAAACCGGTGGGGGTCGGGCCTACGCCGACGGCATCCTGAAAATAATTTACCACGCACGGGTGTCCTGATCCTGCATCGTGAATAAACGAAGGTAATCGATGCGGTCGGGTCTCGTAGTCAGCGAAAATGTAGGAGAAATAAAGTTTTTACGACCTCGTTCAGGGGTCAGAATTATTTGCATGCGTGGTCCATCGTAATCAAAAAGTTACGTCTAGCAGAATTTGGTAGCTCATTTGCAAAGAACCAGTCACACGGTGTAATACCATCACCCCGAATTCTACGAATACCCGGGATACATGGCCTGAATAGTTCGGAAGCTACGCGTGTCGGGGTTTCTACTTTGTGCCAATACTCCACCTGTAAAGGAGGCAATTAGAGGAAGGACCCGAGGGGTGCGAAGGCGCGAGGGTACGAATCTATTATTGGGCTTTCTTTGACTCCAATCCCAATGTCCTGGGCACTGGATGCCCCGGGGGATTACGGGGGCTCCGGAACACGGGACGTGGCCCACGTTGCCAAATTACCAATTTTCGGAGACCGAGGGTATATCGACCGAGTGAATTCCTTCCTGAGACTAGCAGATCGATCGAATACGTTTTTGATTATTTTTAAATTTGCCGAATTTCGCGAATCTGATTTTGAGCCTGTCAGAGACCAACATCTCACATTTCACCCCTTGATTTAGCGATCGGATTTCCAGTAGCGAGACGGAATATTACACCTCGGAGGACCGGTAAATAAGCATCCAGTTCCAAAACATGGATGATAATTAATCCAGTTGGCGAAAACGGGGCGAATGTAAGCCTGAACAAACTTTACTCATATCGCCACTAGCGATTCCCTGTTTATCCGAAGGGCTTATCCCTCCGTTTCGCGTACCCAAAACAAGTGAATAAGTAACGTCATCCTCGCAATCCCCCCGATTTATTGTCGAAGTTTCCTTTTCGCGAAATGAAGATGAAGCAATATTTAGCGGGACCAAGCGTTCTCCGATCAGGTTGTTTAGCGGAGCTGATCGTCGTCAATGCGAAACTTTGGTTGAACTTACTTCGGCAGAAGTTGGTAGAGTAGTTCCTCGCATTTACGTTTCTCCTCAAAGTAGTCCGCGGTGCGTTCCTCGACCAGAGTCTCCAAGTTATTCGCGTACTGTTCCATACGCGACAGTAGATTGTCCAATATATTGCTGCTCTCGTAGTCTCTGAAACACACAGAACACGACCAGATTACAACCGGATTAAAAAATCACGACTCTCTGGTCGATTGCCGAGCGGCAGTAACGGATAATTGAGTTGGGGCGTCGTAGAAACGCTATAACGGCCTTGTATTCCGAGTATAATTGAGGCTGAAATCAGGTAAACTCGTGACATAATAATCCCCTCAGAGATAAAGCTCCTCGGTTCTAAACTCAGTCCAATGGAGCATCCTCCAACCGGATACACGGTCTTTGGATCGTTGAATAAAAGAATCATTACACCGTACGGCCGTGAACCGAACGAGTCTCGTTAGGGGATGAAAAAACGAAAAAAAAATTTCCGAGTAAACTTTGAAAAAGGTCAAGTGGAACCTCGGTCGACTAAATGTGAAAACCTTTCAACGTCAACGACAAAATGACGAATGTGTATATAAATGAAGGCTTCAGCATTGTATAGAAATAACTTTTACCCCCAAAGTGAGTTTGGATGTTAAGAAAGAAAACTAAGTTCCACTAACAAAACCAATTAACGTGTCCCCTTTACGTTAGTTTTTTTCTTTTCTTTTTCGGGTAGAAAAAGGATTTGCGTCAATAAACTTGGGGGTAGAGATGACAACGTGTTTTTTTTTTTTTTTGTTTTTTTTTTTCATTTTCCTATTCGAGCTATTCCAGGTCATAGGTGAAACTTTTTTCACTTGTTTCACCGGGTTGTCGATACCGTCGTGTTTTCTCCGTCGACTTTACCTGCGTCATAACTGTGACCGCGTGATTGAATTGACCGTAAAAATTTGTTGTACTATTGATATAGCGTTTCGAAATCTAGGCACGGTGATAAATTCCCCTCATCCAGATCCATGGCAAAAGAATTTTCACGAAGTGGCTGCAGCACTGGGACGCTTTCGGCTTTTCGCTAAGACCGCAAAATCGGCTTTGGTGGCTTTCCGTAAGTCCGAGAGGCTCGAAAACCCGGTAATGGCGTTATTATCGCCGGTCCATTGCCTCCGGACGGACGATGAGGTGAGGCAGAGTGTATAACAAGGTGAGTTTTGATTTTGCTCTCCACAAAGTTGTTTGTTTGTTGGCGAGATATATCTAGCTGGTCATTGGCCGCGCCCTGATATTCCGATTTAAAAAACGACAAAAAAAAGTTGAACCTCTCACGAGGGAAAGTAATGGACGTAACATGAAAAGCACGAATGGTGAAAAGACGGAAGACCCTCGACCCGGTACAACAACTGTGTTCTCTATTCTAGTAGAAATGGGAACACCGCACGGATTGATCTCGGGTTACGGGGGAAGAAAAAAAAGTCAAGAATATAACTGGCTGTCGGAGAAAATATATATAGTAAAAGAAAGGAATTGAATCAAGCTAAAGAAAAATTGTGTGATTCGCTTCTCCTCTCGTTGACGATTGGAGTCACGCAATTATCCGCTTTGTCACATGCCAGCGGATTAATCAACTATCCTTGTCCACACCGCAGTAGAGCAAACAGCGGTGGTGTCAGCCGAGGTAGTAGCCAACGTTGGCTTTGGTCGGACGCCAGAAACTTGAAGTCACAATTATCAGAGGAGCTGAGGTTGCGTCTGACGCACGGCGTACCGTCACTACTGCAGCGTAGAAATTGTGCTGAATCGGAGATTTCATTACTTCAAATATAGCGACGAGGTCGAAGGAAAACCGGAGACGGTTTTATTTTTTTTTTAAATTTACTTTTCCAAGAAGAAAATTCAATCTGACCACAATCGCGACTCGTTTAAAAATAATGGACTTGCGTGGTCAATGTCTGGCAGATCGGGTAGCGGGATTACGGCTTGATCGAAAATGTACGACTTCAAAGATCGTGGATACCACAGCCTGCAGGTACCTAATGATTATTCAACGAAAGATCGACGTTCTCTTTACTTTGAATTGATGATCTTGGAAAAATAGTATCAGCTTGTTCAATAACTGAACCACGTTCACCTTGGTAAGTAAAATATTTCTGGAAGTCGAATCTGGTTCTTCAAACGATGGAAAGAGGCAAAAAATCCTGTGAATCTGTGAGGGTAAAAAAGAAACCCATATATCGTTTGCCTCTTGTATGCGAGGTGAAATCTTGTTAAACTCGAAGGCTACATGCCCGAGAGTCGTCCGGCCCCATATTTTCTAGGACGGGAATATTTAAAGCCGAAAGTTTGAGCCCCGAGACATAAATTTTTTTCCAAATTCTTCAAGCACCAGGGAATCTCGTTATATGAGAAACACGTGCCGGATGCGTGTCGGAGACTGACGAATTTTCTTAAACGATCAGCCCATTTTTCCTTCGCGAATTTAGATAGGATCGTGACGGAGTGACAGTCGACTGGCTGTAAGACGAGCCTGTTGACTAGCTATGTATGTACCTATCCAATTATAACCGAGACTTCCTGCCGTCACGAAAGCACATATCCGTGACGTTTCGGCACCGTAAAGGGTCAGTCCGGTCCTCGAGAGACGAGTGTGTGAAGCCGGACCAGGATGAAGAGTCCTCGTTGCGAGCTTACGGGAAACGGATGCCCGACACCTCGCTGAATGCCCTCGCGAGACGCGGAGGGGGTGGAGAAATACATCCGTGTGTTTCATTTGCCAGATAACTACGGGTTCCCCCTCCAGATCAGGTGCTCGTAAAATTGTCGAAAATTTATCGCCGCCGGGGCGTGAGAGGCGATAAAGCCTTATTCCGAGTTTTGTGAAAATCTTCGAGCCTCGGTTTACTTTTTCGTTTCGGAATGGGAAAAAGGATTGGGGAAGGCAGGAGCCGGCGTCCCTCGGGATTGAGTTACCTGCAAGAACCGTGTCCAAATGGTGCCTTTCCTCCCCCAGGGAAATATTACCGGGGAATTGGTCGAAGGGAGAGAGAATAAGAGCGGCAGCATGCAGGGATAATAATTGGCTCGAAAGTGGTTCGGCGGGATGTTCCGGATATTTTGCGCCAATAGAGCCCCCGTGGAACCTCAGAATTTGATGCTGACAATGAGGTCGTGTGTGTATCACCGATCGTAGTACTCGAGGTTTCCTGTAAATGGTACGGAATATACCGTTGAATAAACTCGCGGGAGGAGGTATAGAGGCTTAAAATAACGTTAAAGGGGAAATTTACTCGCTTCCAAGTTCCAACTGCAGCCTGATCCCTGGAGAGTGAAGAGAAACTATCCAATTCGAACCGTACTGTCTCTAACATCAACAGCCCGCAGCCGCGGAAGGTTCGTACTTTAGAAAAATACCAGCTATTCTATACCCACAGGATAAAACTATCCCCAGTGTTTCACAAATTATGAAAGTCTCGCGTGAAAAACATCGCGTGATGACGGTACATTATGAATTTCTAATTGCTACATGGAAACATGTGACACTTTACAAGTGTGTAATCAGAGTACATTTCATAATAGCCATTGAAAGAACAGTTACAAAATATTCTCGTACTTTTTTCCAGACTTCTCTGACCATATTCTGAGCTTTCCAGCTATTTCATGAGCTCTATAACTTTTTTTCTCGTCAGTTTCTTGAATTTTCCATTACTTCTAGGTTCTTACATGAGTTCATGACTGCCTCAGGCTTCAACCCTCTGAGTTGGAAATTGATTCTTGACCTCGTTATTTATGTGTACGTGGATCATGCAAATGAGGGTATAAGAAAAGAAAAGTGGATGATGAGAAAGAAATAACCGAGAAGCAATTCACTCGTGAAATCTGCTGTGAACCTTGGTTTGAAATCAGTTCAAATAAGACAAAGAATCAGCTGAAATTCTTCCAAGTCCCTTTGAACTGATGAAACATCAGCAGAAATCATTCGGAATGACATGAAACTTGTTTTTTGGCTCTCTGGTGTGAGCTAGGCAATCACTTCCTGTTTTCTCAAGTTAGTTCAAGGATTTCTGTTCAAAACTGTTTCAGATTGATATAATTTGATTTCTGTAGGGTCCTCGACAGCACTGTAAAATCATTTACAACAAACGTTGTCAACAATTATCAGTCACAAAAATCCATTATCACTTCACATTGTATTGTAAAAGTTTCATGAATTTACAGTCTTCTCTTACAACGAGAATCGTAATCTTTACGCCCTTCAATTTCACGATCCTGCACGCGTATACTTCAACCATTTACTTTTTTCTGATTGTAGTCGAGTGAAAGCTCAACTGAAATTGATCTCTGAAACGAATATATTTAACGATTCTTCGATCCATAAATAATCGCGTTGGCGATCTCGAGCTAGGATTTTGGGATTAATATCATCCAGCAACACATAGAGCCTCCAGCAATAACTAGCACTCCGATGCACATAACTCGCTGATTAACGAGCGGTTATGTTTCATGATTATTTACCCGAGGCCGTGGCTTTATGGAAATCCAATACTGTCAGGTTTGAGTGCCATGCCGCCTGCACCGGAGTCCTTCAACCTCGCAACCCGACACAGTTCGAGAGCACGAGCCTGTGGAACACCACCGTGTGGGCGAACTCACCGGAGGCGATTCTTCATCCAAAGTACACACACCTCACAGAAGGGGGTACACAGAGAACTTTAGAGCTCAAAGCTCGCGGTGACCGCGGCATGCAGTCGCTCTGTGGGTCGCGTAATTACTCGCTCGACTGTCGGATGAAATTATTGTCGAAATATTTCGAGTCCAGAGGCTCCGAAATTCTTTCCTCGATCAAACAGCATTGAGGCACCAAACAGACCGAGAAATTTTATATTCGCTTCGAGCTTTGACTAATGGGATTCCTGTCAGACGAACCTGTTTTGAATCTGAATATAAAAGCGGACAGATGGGTTTACCGATACTCAAATTCACCGAACAATATCGGTCCCCGCATGTTTTGATAAAAGTAAGTAAATATCATATCCGCCCCGCAGGTGACGCCCGGATTCGTCGATACAAAAGTGGAAGCTTCGAGCTTGTACCCACGCTCTCATTAATCTAGGAGATAAAATATGATAAACATCTACAATCCCGAATTCACGTGGCGAATATTATTCAGTTGGATGTTGATGAGAATTAATTGAGTGTCAAACAACCGCGTGTGACATTAGGAACAGGCTGAGGCGTTTTAATCAACGATTTACTGGTGCTTTTGGAGAACGAGTTGGAATAATTTATGGCTTAGTATTTATCGATGTGGGTAATCGTGAGCGAAATTTCAATGCGAGTAATCGTCATTAGGAATACCGACAATCGAGGGTTTCATTAACGGCATGTGTTTCAGTATTTGTGGTGATTGCCAAGTGAGGGATGCGGAACTCTATAAATTAACTGGATCGGAATCGGGTAAATTAATCTGCCCAATATCCCCACACGGATCACTGAGAGTTTCTGATTCGTTCGATCGAGGCTGATTTCTCTCGGGGTCTTCCTCCAAGCCGGTGGGAAGCAGATCAGAGATAGAGGTATAAAAGAGATGCGTGGCAAAGAAACAGGACGAACAAAAAAGGTAATCCGCTCTACACAAATGAGAAGGAAAAAGTTTCGATACGGATTTTCCGATTCTTTAGTAGCCCGTATCTGGGCTGGGAAAAGGTTAAGGTCGTACATACCGCCTAAAATGTGAAAAAGTCAAAACTGCCAAATCTCATTTTCATATTTTAGAATGTTTTTCACACGATTTTGTGAGTTATGAAAAAGTAATCTGTTCATATTGAAAATGCCTCTTTACTGAACAGAAAAACTGAGATCGGTCCACCGATATATTTTATTTTGTGCATCATAGAGAGAAAAAAAATTCTTTTTGAAATCCATTCAAAAGTCTCAAAAATGACTTTCGGTGGTTTTGACACTTTTGACATTTTTAGGTGTATATGTTCCTCCTTAGCTCCTACTAAAGACCATCAACGACGGAAGCCATTATCAATATACACATAATCGCCCCGCGGAGTTACTCGACGTCGTATAATTTTCAGATATCTCCGAGCGAAGCAATTTACCTCAGAAACTTGCGGCTGACGTGAATGAGTGTGGAAAAAAAACGAGCGAAAGGTTGTTAAACGTATCAATGGGCGGTACATCCATTAGTTTAAACTATTCGAAAAGCCTGAAAGCTCATCTTGAGATACCACCGGCGTAGAATGAGATGAAACCCGGAAGACTGCCCGAGACGCGATCAATGACGGTGAAACTCCGGAGAAACTCCAAAACGTATCTCGAATTCGGATTTATCCCATTTTACATTTTCGGCGTTTGACTTCTGGGAGAAATAAAAATGAAGGAATTTAAAATTCACCCAGCGAACCAAGGGACGAGCATTTGACCAGCGGTACGGGGACTGGAGGGAGAAAATGTGGGAGCACAATGGCCAGCGATGTAGAATCACTCGAAGTATACATGTGTCCGGGTACCCAGACGTCGGTGTGCACAAAGGCTTTCAGGCCAACGTCGAATACCTTTCCTGGCCGAGTATGTGGCGAAGTAAAGTTCGCAGAATCTGGTTGACAGTTTGGTGAAAATGTAATGGAACCTCTCCAGAGTACGTCCACACTGGCACATATCGATTACGGTCATGATTCCAACGAGAAACAATAGACCGAGAGTTAGTGTAACGTCGGAACTACATCCACACACCCGAGTATCGGGTACTGATGAGATATCGGAGGCTGTCAATCCCAGGGCCTACGCGCAATCCAGAACGCTTCCCATTGCGGCCTGTACATGTACATGTATATCGCAAATCTAAAGTCGATCAATACGCACTTATGTACGGTAGAGAATAAACTAAAGCACATGCCCTATCCCAACCCTGTATTAGTATATATTACATCGGGATTTCTCGGACCGTGAGTATCCTCCGGCCCAGACTATGTACAGGCTTATAATGCGATGGAATGGGATATACTCGAGGTATGAAGTTTGAGGTACAATCACAAGCCACCCCGGGGACAATTGGTTTGAATCTAATTTGCCTCTTTGGAGATCTAATTTGAATCTACGTGGATCGAAATTTTGGTAAATCGTAGATCTAACTAGATCTCCGAGCATTTTCGTAGATCTACGTAACTTCGAATTGATCTAATGTCATTTTCGAATGCTCAAGCTTGTTAGATCTATAAGTATATCCACCCAGATATCGTTAGATCTACTCCAGATCTAGGTAGGGTAGACTGCTCTAAGATGGCGCACTTAAGGTTTGTTCAACTATATAATGAAAAATAACAACATTAAAAAGTTATAAATTTTTCTACGAAATCTTTGGTCCTTCGATGACATTATTGCACACTAACTTTATATTAATTTGTCAACTGTCACCGACAGAAAAATCAAATGCATGAAAATTTATTTGCGCACTCTTACAAATACCAGTGTGTAAGAGTGCGCACTCTGATTTGTAAGAGTGCGCACGGTGTTTTACGCAAAAATATCAGACGTATATGGCTCCAGATCACAATACGTATATAGAATACATCTATCGTGCCACCATTGCATACTTATTACGCACTGTATCCATTCTCTGGTTCTTGGCTCGCTGTATATTTCGTTACACCCTGGACACCGCCACATCTTCATTTTGTTGGGGAATTTTGAGTTTTAGGGTGTTAATATTGTTTTCTTTGCCTTCGATTTTTTGTATGTTTTCATCGAAATTTAGTTCAGTTTTTCTTTTGGGTTTTTTCTTTTTCCACTCTTCAAGCATATGGGTTTTCCGCGCGCACTCTTAGGAGCTACAGGAGTGCGCACTCTTACATGCCAGCAGCATTCATTACAGATAATGAAGTGCCACCCTCCATGTTGTAACAAAATAACTGACCTACTACATACGCTTAGCTAAATGTATAATAAAGGTTCTATTCATATTATACGCTCGATATTCGCATAATCCTGAACTGGATACAGTTTTCCAAACGTCAAAATATTTTAATGAAATACAGAAAATAGCTAAAACTCAGCTGGTTTCCGTATTTTTCGTTCTTTCCCGGCAAAACTTCATGACCCCAACCCTGACATCTCTAGCGACAGCTAGGAACCGAAGTTGGCTGCAAATCGCAAATGCATTGTCAAATATGACCATTGCGCACTCTTATCTCCCGCGCCATCTTAGAGCAGTCTACCCTACCCCCGACAAAATCAGTGGTATACTTGATACTTCCCGGTATGAGAACAATCGTAAAAAAATAAAAAAATGTGATGATCCGCGCGGAAAACGAACAGCTATAATGTGTAGGTATGTATAGGTATGTATTTATATACCTCAGGGATATAAACGGCCGTTTATTGCCCTGCTCCAGCAGGGAAAACCGCTTTATTTCCCTTCGGTGTATAAAGTATCGTATGCACCACAGGGCAAACATTGTTTTAGACTCGTGCGATTGTAATCCTCGGCTTCGCCTCGGAATACAACCTCGCTTCGCCTCGGAATACAACCTCGCACTCGTCGAAAACAACCTTTACCGCCCTACACTGAGAAAAAAAATTCGTTGAATTGACTAAATGCATTCATTTCGCCGCCCGTAACAGCGGCATTTACTTGTGTCAATTGATTGGCAGTTCATCCAAGGAAAATTTTGTTGGATTAACTGCCAATCAATTGACCCAAGTAAATGCCGCTGTTACGGGCGGCGAAATGAATGCATTTAGTCAATTCAACGAATTTTTTTTCTCAGTGTATATCGTCTCGTTCCTCTCAACCAGAACCTGCAACCAGGGCGAAAACTTGGAACATCATTTGATTAGTAAGGGGTAAGCAGTACTCCCGAGCGCTGCTGTACACACACGCGAATAATTTCGCGTTCGATATCCAGCGCCTCTTATTGGGACGGGTTAAACCGGATAACTTCACGCCTTGAAGGGTCTCTCGTGTGGATAGACACAATCGTACTCATTTTGAATTTGAGTTTCAACCGAAGATGTAACAATCTCGAGAACAATGACGAATAGAACCGTTCAAGACAGTTGTCTTACTTCTAGGTTGTTTCGTAATGGTTGTACAATTAAAATTAGACATCTCCTGTACCTCTTGTTTCGTCGTTTAATTGTACATTGTACAAAGGAAATTATACAGTAAACATAGAGAGTGGTTAATAATTGTTGCCAGGAGATACTCGAGTTGATATCGGACGGACTACGTATTTCCAGCTCGTCCCGCAGAAAGCATTGATTTTCTCGTTCAAACAGGATTAAAAGGCGTTATTTCAATCTCTGTACCGTCGCTATAAGCCTTCTTAATCCTTTAACAAGAAAAGAAATTGATATATCGCGGATTTGTCCACGGCTCTTTGTTTTCCTAAGATTCGTATCGCCGGTCTACCGCGGTAACACGCTTACGAAGAACGAGAATCTAAACCGTTTTTATCCACCACGAATACGGCACGAGGATCAAGAGGGTAAATGTTTAATCAGTTTTAATCACCGCTATCGTAGGTGACCCAATTTCAATAGCAACAAATAGAGCCGTACAGTGCATCCGGTATCGGGACACGGTGTTAGGCCGTTGTGTAGTTTAATGGAATTTCAAAGTGGGATAAATCACGACACGGGTATATGGGTGAAACTGGATTGGACGTACCCATGAATTTCACTGGACGGTTCACGATTCAATTATATCCTCATCGCAATCAAACCAATTGTCGAACAAATTCGGAGAACTCCTCAGGGTGAATAAAGGCCGGGTCAGGAACTCTTAAAATGTGACCTTTGGTTAAGAAAGAAGAAGAAAGTACTAAAGTAGATATTTGGAAGCACCGTTCACAGAGAATTCCTATATAGACCGGAAGGTGAAGGAGAGGAAATAGAAAATCCTGTGTCGAGGGGAACTCATCTCGCGAAACGCGTACATTTGGAAAATTGAGTAAAGAGGAACTCGTTGTTCGTACAAAGACGGTTTGTCTCTCAGCGTTCGCGAGAAGTTGACGATAATTGAACGTTACTAGGTGGCATGAAGCAGAACGGGATTGTGACATTCGGCTTCATGGGACGTCGTGACGTTTTGACTTCGAGTTCCCAATGTAAATTCGAAAAAAATAAGACCGGTAACGCCGGTAGCGGATGTGGGTAAAGCTCAAAATGCCCTGTGAAGAAATTCCTACGGTCATGTATGTACATGAACGATGAGATAAACGGGGAGTATAATCAACGTCGTGAATTGAAGACAAGAGATCCTTGCGACGAGACGTGACAAAGACAATGACTCCGGGCCTCAAAGTCACTCTCAAGTAGATTACCGAGTACACAACTATTGCTGAGAGGGATCGTTAGCTCGCGTTCACCACCCTTATCAGCTCTTTGATCCAAAGAGTGAACTTGAAACTCCAAGGACGAGAAGCTCGAGACTATTAACTATAAAACGAGGCTACTGCCAAGGAGAACACTCGTCATTATCAAACACAATATCACGTCACGCGCCAAAAAGCAACCGTTAAAACTGCAGGACCGTGATTTATGAACATATTTGGCTATTTTTCTGATTAGCTACTTTTTACAAGTTTTTTTCCGTAATACTTCGCCGCCATTTTGCTTACAGTTGAATGTTTGACAATTATAAAACGTAAATTGTCTGAAATGTTGAAACATTTCATTTTTGTGTAATTGAAATTACTTTTCCTGTTCATTTTGAAAGTAGCGATAATGAAACTAGCTCATCCAGTATAAGTCCGACAATCATGGAATCCGCCAAAGTTACAGGAATATTTCCGTGGACTTTCTAGGACACGAAGGAAATGTTGAAATTGTTGAAAAAATTCCAACTGTCTAGTACGGAAAGTTTCTAGTTTATTCGTGACTTGTTTGAAAAATGATCACATTATGTAGAAATCTACAAACCTTGTATGTATAACGCAAGCCTCTGGAGGGATTGAAAATGTCACCTGTTTTCTCGTTCTTAGTGCATTTTGTTTTAATATATTTGTATCTGTCGCATTTTGATTTGAATCCGCTTGAAACAAAGTTTAAAAAAATTCTACGTCTGACATATCGATGATCGGTCATAATCTGACACATCGTCTTTTGCTATCGTTTGTCTCTTGCAAACTTTTTTTCATCCGTATCGTTGTTACTTCCGTAACGCATTGCACGCATTTCCGTGACTTACGAATTTTTGTTGCATTTTAACATTTGATCCCCTACACTTCGCTATCATCCCGAAAATGGAAGCATTTTCAATGTTAAAATAATCATGTTCGATTTCGCTCATGACCAATTTTTAGACACAGTTTCCGATATAATATCACCAACAGAACAGAGATCCATAATTCGATTGATCTCCGAGTACGTATAGAGAGTCGATTGTTGAGGGACACGTTCGTTACCCAAATACCTGCGAAGCCGGGGTGCCGACCGAGGAGTAGAGCCAATCAAGTTAATGTAATCGCCCCAGATACTCTGGAGCGTATCCTGTTCCGGAGTATGAGGTTCTCCATTATTCCCATAGCCATGCCGTAATTAGTCCTACCGGTTCGCCACCGAAATTGCTTTTTACCGTCGTGTGTAGAGTACGTCCAATGTACGTCGAGGTAAAATCAATCGAGACTTAAACGGCTCCGTAGACGTGCCGGAATCGGGGGCAGGTGTACCTACCCCGAGATAAAAGCGCCCCAGGATTTTAAGCTACATCCTGGACCAATTTTTGCTCCAGTTTACCACCGGGTCTTCGTTTCGCACGGTAATTGGATGAGCTGAACCTCGAGATGAGAGTACCGTACGTACAGGAACCGTCACCTCGGTGTATTTCCCTCTTTTATACACCTTTTACAAAGGATTCGCCACCGTGAAGGGCGAATGGGAACGTAAAGCGACGAATCGAATGGAATCGCTCGTTTTCTGAGGCGTCAAGATTCCCCAGGGGGGGGAATCAATCCGCAAATGACTATCTATAGATGCGTAAAAGGAGTCCTTTGCCGAAAGGACATCCCTCGTCAAAGGAGACCGAACGAAGGTTGGTTCTCGCTTCGCCTGATTTTCGCCAACTCCTTGCGGATATTAGTTTTCTGAAGAGAAAAAAAAAAAATCCTTTGCCCGAGGAACAAATTGCCTGACAAATTTCAGGCACGTTTTCAGCTGAATCGAAGCACACGAAAATAATCATATTTCGCTTCTATACTTTTCGTTTCTTCTAAAGTTGTACAGATTTTTTGCCAACTTTCCTACTGGAAATTCTGCACGTTCGAGATTAGACTTTAAGTTGTTTGCCTCAACGCGCAACTTTCCTCACGCCCAATTGGCTACGGGCCAAATACTCGTAGTTGTATTATCACAGACCGGTTTCTCCCTCCCATACGTACGTATAGCGAGATAACTTGCTGTCATTATCTGTACATATATACACAAATACGCAAGGATTTTACGCCAAAGACAGAGACGATCGAGTTATGACCAGTACGGAATAGTAAAACATTAGAAGTTTAGAAATAAAGGTCAGGCCTTTTCCCGGCTTTCAGATACGCGCTGGGACTCTACTATATAAACATCTATCGTCTATCCTGGACGAAAGAGTGATAATAAATGATGGAATACAAAATAAACTTGTGGATAGGAACTGAAACCCCGACGATAATTAATAAGGGGACAAAGACGCCGTGGAAAACGTCGCTGTAAAAGCGACAATCGATCTCTGAGCGTCATAAATGTTTTCGAAATTCTCTAAGGGACTAAAATCGCTATTAACCAGCTGGCAATTATTACCCAGTGGCAAAGTCGACTCGTCGTCTCACCCTCGAAGTTCGAACGTCTCAGAAGTTTCGGCTCATTGTCAGTCACTGAACGTCTTCGTTTTTTGTCATTAGGCGCAGAATTTGACGTATACTCGGGAATAAAAAAAAAAGTCTTTGAATATCTGGCGAATTACGTAGTCAATTTTCGGGGAAGAGAATCAGTCGGTTTTTTGTCAAAAATTAATTAGAGTGTATCTCGTGTTTCTTTAAAATTGTTTGAATATCGAAACACCGAATGAGGGTGTAACTATCCGCGCAAGCGCAAATTTCGACACCCCTTCAAACGAGCTGTTAGCAATTCGATTCCGTATGGGAAATGAATTTCGAGCTTGAAACGTCGTTAATAGAATTCGAGACGGAAATCCCGAGGGATGACGGACATCCGTTACCACCTACAAGATTTTCTCAGGCCGTTGAACACGCACGCGAAATAACACCCTGATCAAACACGTTCTACAAACAGCCAACTTCTCTATTGATAAAAAAAAAGCTCGGTAGGTCGGGCGTAAAGAGAAAAGAATTCAATTGGACCCGGGGCGATTCTACAGGAAGCAGTTTAATCAACTTTACGGTGGTGTCAATTTTTTTTCTCTCCAGTAGCTGCCACGAGTTCGGATTTTCGCAATATTCACGAGGTAGAATTACAAATAACTAAATTGCTAGTCGACGCACGGAGTTAGCGACTCGAGAGTAAAACACCAGAAAAGAGAGAAGTTTAATTGGCGAATTGGCCGGGTTGGGTTCCTATTCACTGGACTATGAAAAGCCAAAAAAGATAATAAAGGATTGAAACTCACTTGTTGATTTTGCGAATTGTCTGCTTTAACGCCGGAAAATCCGGCCTGTCGGCAGCGTCTTGCGCCCAACAACGCCGCATCAGTGTGGCCACCTGAAAAAAAGACGTTCAATTTATTTCCACCTCGTTAATTTCTACAATCAACCGCGTCTTTCATCCCAAGTGAAAAACGGAAATCAACTCTCACCTCTTCCTCGACTGCCGCCTCGTCGATCAGAGGCCGCATCGGCGATCCACCACCCCTTCGGACGCCCTCGACGATCTCTGTAACAGATAAAACCAAGAAACTGTTCATTCAGTCATTTTCAAACTTCATCCCCTCAAGTACTCGGCATTGTTATTTGAATGTCTATCGGCTTTTTGCAAAATCGGGTGATTTTGTCACAGTAACAAATGGTTATTTCGGTATTTTAGTTCCCCGCGGGTCACGTACCACGTTTCCTGCAGGCTCTACCCTATCTGTTGTTTCACTCTGGGAAAATTCGCGACTCATGAATATTTAACAAGAGCCCGGGGCGTCGTAGATCCGGGTAGCTGGTAGGTAGAAAAGGAAATCAACTAGGGCCGCGTGAGCTTCGTACGGTTTACACGATGGGTGGACGGTCCAGGGCAGAAGCGGACCATCGGGGTCGGCTCCACGCGTTCCCAAAAACCCGGTCCTAATCCGATTCCAAGAGATCAGGAAGAAACGTGTCCCAGGACGCTCTCATCCCCGACGTATTGTAACAAAATCGTTATCGACGTTGAATAAAATGGGATATCGCATATCATTCTCCCACTTTCCGGCACATGACGGACTTTAATCTAACCAAAAACCGATCTCTATCGTGGGAAACGACGTTTTTACGATTTTTACCTCCCTAAAAGCCGCGGATACCGGAGTTATTCCGTCGTTTACGTTCACCACAGGGTTTTTTTACCGGTCGTCAAGGTCGCGGCTGATCAGCGGGTGACTCGGTCCACTTCGCGAAGCCCCTTGTAATTGCACGTTATCGACGAGGCCGACGACAAGGCTCTTCATATATATTCCAGGGTTAATTGATCGTAATTAATTCGCGTTCGGTCTTGTAAGGAAATGTTGGAACCAAGGCCTCGCCGGCTCGCTCCAGGATATCTTGACTTTTAACGAGCCGTAGCCGCCGCTGTGAAATCGGGACGAGTAATGAATCAATTAGGCCAGCATCTAACGAGCTGCTTCAACGCGATTCATTCGACCCTGCCTCCCTTCGTTTCAAATCACATTACCGAAGATAATCGATACCTCCGTTACACCCTGCACAGCAGGAAGGATGGTTTTACTCTTCTTCGCCAATTACCGCCCCCCCATTTTCCTCACCCTCGGGAAATAATGACGAGATGAAAAATGGAGGTCTTCAAAGTTTGCCCACAATATTTTACGGATTCTTGAGACACTGTCGGAAAAGTTCTACTTGAGACCCAGTCGACGTTCGGCACACGCGGAGAACGAAATAATGATTCAGAGTTTCAGGGACAGTTTTCTCGACCTTATTTTGTACCGAAGAGACGTACGACGTCGGGTCGGTTGAGGTTGGGTTACCAGACGCGGTGGTTCGTCTTGAATTCTTAGTTATTACATTTTTATAGTTATTATTATTTTTGTTTTTGTTTTCGGTTTTACCAAGAGGAAAAAAGGGGTAGTCAGGGGTCGACGGAATCACACCGAGATAAGAAACACGGTCCTGACGCGACGCGACGGGTCACGATGTGACGGAAAATTCTTATTAAAAAAAATAGAAAGAACGAAGGAGCGAGACCTGGCACATCGCGTTCTATCCGCGGACACAAGGCGCAAAAAAATATTTACACACCGGGCGAAGATAACAAAAAAAAAAGTTTCTGAAAAGTTTTGTTACGATTATCATTATCTATTTTTATCGCAGTTGTTCCAACTGAACCACATACTTATATTCAAATTTGTCTTTGATGCAATATTTTCGGGCGATAAGAGAATATTAATCAACGAATTGCTGATTCCAATTTTTATATTAGTAGATAAAAAAAGTACGTCAATCAGAATTTTCGCGGTTTTCTTCTCTCGCTCTGTTCAATGAATCGAGTAAAATTGAAAGAGAATTCTCTAGTTTCTAGGAACCAATTAAGACACAGAGAGAAAATATATATCCAAGGGTGAAACAAAGACTCTGAAAGACAGGTAATTATTTCTGCTGCCAATGATAGCCATAGAAACAGTACAAGGCCCCGTTGTTGTACCCACATTTCGGAGGTCCTTGAATAAATATTCGCTATGCCATTGATTGCGAATAATTTTAACATCGAGTTAACGCTCTCCGGAGATTCAGATTTGATTTTCTTGTTATCTAATTTATCGCAAGACTGACTGCGGGTACTCGGAGGTCCGTAAAATCAGGTACGGAGCCTCCTGGCCTCTTCCGAATTAGCGTTTCGCTAAAGTCAATATAATAATAAATTCTTCAACTTTATAAAGGCTGTTAGTAAGTTGTGAAACTTCGTTTTTTATTTCTAACTTTTTTTTTATGAATCATCGCATCGATCCATAGCACGCAAAAAGAGATCACAAACTTCTTGAGAGGCGAAGCGTAAGGAATAAACACAGGATTTACTCGAGCACCTCGTACATCCCGTTTCCCTTTCTTTTCTAAAATTAATCACAGGTTGTATATTGAATATCCGACCAAAATCCTGAAGGACCTTACTCTGCCTGTATACATCCTCTAGATACGAGCTGCAAGATTCGCAGTTGAGGGTGCAGTGGGGTCTCCGGACTTCTAGAAGGGGGCTAACCGCCCTTCTGGGACTCGCGCCTCGTTCCGGACTCGCACCTGACCCAGAAAGCGTGGGAAGAGCCAGACTGCTGGTGCTGCTCGATGACGCGCTCCTCTCGGCCATGGTGGATGGTATCGCACAACACCAGGATTATAGGTAACTAGGTGTTTCCTCAGCAACACATCTCCGGCAAAGGATCGACGTGTGTTCCGTAAAAATCAGTTGGTTTATCAAAATTGAGAAAAGATCTATAAGCCCGGTAAGATCTCACGATATAACGATCCGCTCCTCGCAATCAGCGTTCGCGCTTTTCCCTACCCAACACTGATTCCGAGGCTTATTCCAGCCTGCGAGGAGCCAGATGGATAATAAATTCCGACGACGAATGATATGGATGAGGATTAAGTGCCAGGCGACAGAAGTTATCAGTAAGGAAGCGCGTTGGTTGAGAATATAACTGGGGGAGAAAAAGAAACGCAAGAGAAAACAACAAGAGGGGATGAAACAAGAACAAGAGAAAGTGGGACTTTACGCGTGTTCTTTTAAGGTAAATGAAAATTGGTACCAGATTCGGTACCGCCTGAGGCTGGCTTTGAGGGTGAAAATGGAAATGGAAATAATCTCGCCGACGGCTAATTTGAAAGGAAGTGGCAAATTGTAGGGTATGCGGGAATATTAACATGGGTTCCGAGAATCTCTACATCCACATTGAAACGACCAGTCAGACACTTCGCGATTATTATACGTAGTACGAACAGGTAACGGAATCCAGGAATTCCGGTTATTTATCTCGGTCTTCATTCCTGGGAGTTGGAACAAATTCTACGACAAGGCGACCGGATCGTTTGATTGAAAAACCATCCAGTAGATTGTTATTGGAGAAAAATTAATTGCGATGTCTTGGATCAAAGTGAAATAAAGTTTTTGAGTCCCTTGAATCGAGTATTCTAATTACATCCGTAAAATAATTCCACTAACGGAGGAATTAATTCGTTGACAGATTAACGTGATAAAATTTGACGATATTTACGCGAAACGTAGGAACGTAGAAGCAGAACATTTTTCACGATATTCACATATACACGAAAATATTTTATAGGTGGGGGTGATACCAGACGGTCATAAGTCTCAGTCTGTCTAGTGTAAAGATTTTATGCATGGCGTGGTTTTTCTCCCCTCGAGAATTTCGCACTGTTGAAACCGAGGCGTGTGTCTCGAGTTTCGGGTCAAATACTGAAATTCGGGTTACTTCGGTGACTGGTATCGTTAATTACGACGCGATAAGGGCGACCCTCCAGGTGTTGGACTTTCGGCTGTTTTTTTCCTCGTGTCTATTTCGCAGACACATCGTTAACTGAGGTTTTTCGGGTGAAAAAGGTACACACACCGTTTCTGCGAAACGTGAATTTGTGTGTTGAGGGGTACAACTTTTTTTCCACGTCCAACATCAAGATCAATATCGATAGAGAAATTGAATTTGGAAATAGTCGATGGTTCCTGTATTTTATCCCCATGCACGTCTCTACCAACGAATCCGAGGTAAACTGGAGCAACGAACCGCGCGAAGGAAGTTCAAAGTTATGAGCGATACTATATGAATATGTAATAACTTCAGAAAACAAACAAAAAAAGCAATACTCGTCGACTTTTCATCTCTACAGCAGCTGTGAATCGTCGACGATATAAAGTATTACGTCTAATTTCACGACACGAAGAATTTATGAGCCGTTTCAAAACGTCAAAAATAAAATCGAATGAATCGCAATAAACGTCCAAAAAACCTGAAACCGAATTGTATGCGTCCGTCAAAAATGATTCAGTCAATGATCAAATCTCGTATCTCTTTTTTTTTATCGAGAATGCTGATAGAGAAAATCACGTTCCTTACAGAAGGATAAAACTGTTTAAAGCTGAGAGGATCTTATCGAATCGAATTCAATATCTCGTCTCACCAAAAAAAAAGGGGGAAAAAAACTACTTCTGTAGTGTTGTAAAAAAAAGACTATAGACTATAAAAAAAAGAGGGGGGCAAGAAGGTATGTTTCGTCCCCGATGACGTCACTACGTGTACCGACAAAGCGCGGCGTAACGAGGCGACGGGCAGTAAACGAATAGGTGACGTCACAGCCGAGCTTGCAGCATCATTTAGACACGGTCTCGCGGCACTCCGAGCTTGAGATGGTTTTATGACGTCAGTGACCCCTGACAGAGCCAGGCTTGAGGAGAGTGGGTGAACCGGATACAGATATACCCTCTGAATATGGAATACTTCCGGTCTTTTCTTTATGGATCGCTGTTTTCTTTGACAGGATGAATTTATATTTGACTGATATTCTCTGTCAGTCGATTAGATAACAGACTCGAGGAATTCTGAAAGCTGACATTATCGTGTGTATGTAATAGTAGCTCGAGGTTCAATTCACCGTGAAATGGATATGGATGGGATTTTTTCACTACCCTGAGTGTGTCGCGTTTTCAATTTCGTCTCTGGATAGGAAAAATTCGGGGTCTGGTCACCCTGCGAGTGACAGTTTGATCAAAACTTGGAAAAAGATCAGGGAATAATAGTGTGCGAGAGAGGGAGAAAAAGAGACTTTTTACACGGTGTCTATTCTCGCAACCCTCTCGATCCTGACATCCTATACCCGTCGCCCACTTCAATCTTTCTTCTACGTTACGAAGGTGGACGTAGAACACATGGGAGGATGAATGTTCACTCTTTGAGAAATGAACAAAAAAAAAAAAGAAAAGGAAGAGAAAAAGTAAAAGTAAAGTAGCAGTACCAACTGAATTCTTTCCCTTGTAATTTACAAGGGAAGAAACCGGGAAGACGGGTAACGGGTCAGCGAACCTTTATAATTGTCGGACGTTATTTATCCTTACCCTATATACCTCCCGGAGGTATTTCGCCCGAAGGGTGAAAATACCGAGAGGAATTATAAAATCTTGGGGAAAAAAAGGGCTTACCCTTATAGAGAAAGGTTGCCTACCCCCTGCGTAGAAAATCTTGTCTGATATTAATAAACATACCAAATTGACTAATAATTAATTTTTTTTCATCCCCAAATCTGACATCTATGTGATAACGTTCGTCTAATTAGCCTCGAGGGAGAAGAGAAAATTGATATGAACTTGTTCCTAGAAGCTCGAATTCACGCACACATGCACACAGTATGGTTAATGTTCGGAAAACGGAAATGGTATTTTTTTTTTTTTTCAAGTGGAAAATGATGATGCGATCGGATTTGTGAATGGAGGGTGAAACGAGTATTGGGGGTGTTCACAATAATTGATTATACATTTTCTTATAACATCGACGTTAACCGATTCACGTGTGTGACGAATAACGACGCGCTAATATCCCGTGCGTCTCTCGTCGCTTTAGAGCTTCAACTGAGCTTTCATCCCTCGATTCAATTCTCTGCCCCCCGGACAGTACGGATCTGCCCCAGTGCTACGGGGCGAATTTTACCTGAGACGGTTGACGACAGGAAGCTGGTCGGTAAAACGATCCGCGGCAGGTGATCCTCTCGTAGGGTTCGTGAAAAGCTCGCAAGCTCAAGACCACTACGATCTGTTTACCGATTGAAAATAAATGACGTCCTAGTTTATCGACGTCGGGTGAAAGCTTCGGAGCTTTAATGACGGTAAGGTAGGCTGATGATACAGTGTTCGAAATCATCGACTGCAAGCTCTAACGAAACAGAGACTGACCAACGTTGGGTAAAGAAGGACACGGGGTTAAGCTTTCACTTTTTTTGTCCACTTTTACGCTGGTTATGTGTACTTTTAGGGTGTCCAGCAAAAGAGCTTCTGACGAATATTTTTGTTCATTTTCCAGAATGAAAAAACTACTATTTTGACATGATGAATCTTTTTTTTTGTGGCTCACTTGCTTTTATTTCTCCTCAATTCATGTAATTTACATTTGCGTTTTCCTACATCCAATTAATTATTGCATTTCTGATGGACGCCGTTTATGGTGGAATTGTTGTGGGAATAGTTCAAATTCGAAAGTACGCACTTTTCGTTTCGCTCTTGTCAGATCGCCATATTAAATTTTTGTCATCGCGAAGTTCGAGCCAAAACAGCCTAGGTTTGATGAAAAAGAATTGATTTCCAAATCTAAAATTTTTCAGACAATGTGTAAAAATTTTTGCACTTCCAATGGAAGATCTGAGTATACAAGCAATTTATTTTAAAGTTTTCAGAAGTCTTTAAAAATTTACTCAAAATTCTGTGTAAAAATGACACCCTCTTGGGATTTATCATTCTTCTCTGTCACTGAAGACCGTGAATTTTGGTTTTCATTGACAAACTATAGCCAGAACTCACGACTGACAAGTAAAGTCATAACAATTGTGTCGGAATGATTAATGAGCTTGAAACGCTTGCGGTTATTGTCTCACTTGAAAATTCAGTCATCTGCTAAAAGCTCACCAAGATATTCAACCATAACAATGAAATTCATCGAAAAATATCATTCAGAAAGGTTATCATACTTTCAATAAATATTCTCTTGATTTTATGAACCTTGAAACTTCTTCTTTCAATTCTTATCACTGTCACCTTCCCTCTTCGAAGAGATTCGAAATCGTATCTGTATAGACTCAAATCGAGACAATCATTACGGTGTAACGAAGGGGTTGAAAATAATTGCGTATCGTTCGTCGTTTACCCCGAGGGGCTGAAGGATAAACCAACCAGCACTTCGGGTGAAACTGGACATGGTCAACGTTGGGACAATACAGAATCGTAATCGTAAATTGATCTCGTCGTAACTACATAATACGGATTATGATGCTAAGGGTGTTAATGACGAGACATGATTCGCGGAGATCGCAGTGGGGTCATTAAAGTCGGGTATGTGGCTCGAGAGTCTAGGTATGTGCCCACATGACATTGTGTCTGGCGTCGTAAGTCGAGCCCGTGTCGGGGTGGAGTTACTGGCTGGTAATTATAATATTGAAAGATGATGGAAAACGTCGAGGAATTCGAGGCGTCGGAAATTTCGAACGTTAACAAGCCAGAAACATGACGTCGCAGACCCCCTTCGAAATAACCAAAGTTCGGCTAAATTTGAAATTTTCATGACCCTGCATAACCACCGGATGAATATGCTGATCGAAATTATGGAGTGGCGCAGAAATGAACTGATTCGAGAGAGGGTAAATAAATTCTGACATTTCCGCTCCCGTATTACATCGATTCTGCGTAATCAGATACATAATTGCATTGAAAGGTATATTGAATATCCGCGAAGGGAGTTTCGATATCTGCAGATAACGAGACTGGTTGGGGGCACGCGAGTTTGCGTGCGTGTAAAAAGTTTCTCTATTTCCGTGGTAAAGAAAATTTTTCACACCCAACCCGTCGAGAATCATTTGTCCCATGAATCCGACGCGGAAGGCAAACATGCGGACATGAAGCGGTGGAAACATTCTTTGTCACTATCCGGGGCTAAAAAACAATCTAAGATAAGTGGAGTGGAAATACTTGACTCTAAAAACGTGTCTTTGGGATTTTACTATTTTATTTTTTTTCCTTTACTGTACAATTTGCGGTAAGTGAGATAAGAAAATCGTTGCGGTTTACTGCATCTGCGATTAAATTCTCACCTAATAAAACGGATGTCGTTTAAAGAGAGTTGCCTTATACTCCTCGGACGTATAAAACGCGGTGAAATTTTACTACGAAATTAAAATTCAAAGCGAAATTGCGCGCAGGAAGAAGAGGAATAGAAATAATTTGCGAAATCGTCCTCTTTACTACTTCCTGAAGTTTCTACATTTTCAACCCTGACGAGCTGTTTTGGCTCCAACGATTCAAATTCAACGTACTTTTTGCTATATGAGGTCGCAAATGCAGAATATCAACCGTAGAATATTAGCAAAACGGCGAATATCTGTTCAACATTATCAAAAGGTTGTTTTGTGGATCCCCAAAGCTTCTACCTCGATTCGCCACTTCGTCGTTTCCAGGGTCCGAAAAGCCTGTTGCTCACCGTATGCTCAGAGATTGTGCCGAAAATTCTGGCACATTATTCACATATTAGAGTCTACGGAGAATAAAATCTCATCTATCACCAAGTAAATTAGATTTAAGTCAATTAATCATATATGTGCGTCTATTTTATCAAGTAAAAATGTGTACTTGAATCAAATGAAATTTCTTCGATTAAAATATATTCACTCGATGCCAATCAAATGAATTCGGTCAAGTAAACCGATCTAATTAATATAATAAAAGAAATAATTTTTTTCATACTATATGATGCCAATTCAGATAATTTTTAACCGAAATATACGAATTTTGTGACCGTTTTTAATTGGATAATGACAAAAAAAAATCACTTCGTCGATTTAAAAGAAAAAAATGTGTTTCTCACTTTTTAACTTTCATTAGAACTGACCTCATATAATTTCTCTTCCTCTCATAATTATATAATTCTTTTATTACTGTTGCAAAATTATTGGATGGACATGACATTTTCATTGTTTGTCAAGAGATCACGAAAAATCTCGTTACATTTTCTTGTGAAAATTGTAAGTATTTTACAAAAATGAGTATAAAATCATGCCACAGTCTGGATGCTACAGCGGTGACAAGTAGTTCGCGATAATCAAGACAAACAGGTCCTCGTAGAAGGTTAAAAAAGAAAATGTATGTGCTCATATTATTCGCGATGAAAAACACCCGTCGTATATATTAAATCAAGATTAAAAATTGTGTAGGTAAAAAAAATGATTGTATCTTATTTGCACAAAACTTCAGCTATACGTGAAAAAAGACTAGATTCTCAAGGGTCGCCGTCCGTCCCGAAGGGAGGAACATTTTTCGTGCTTATGCAAACCAGAGGTAAAAACATGAGGTGAACGAAAAGCCAGACGATACGGGACCGAGGTAAGTCGCAACCGTATTAAATTTGTCTGCAGTCCGTGCGAGCTTTAGAAAAACTGGTCTAGGCTGTGATATTTTTCCCGCCCTAAAATGCAGGCCCACATTCGTGGCATTTGGAAGAAGAACAATAAAAAATTACTCTCTGAAGGACTCTAAAATTTACATTTCCACGACTTGGCCCTGTTTGGGGTTTACGTCCAATAAAAAACCGCAGTGTCGCGCTGTGTGCGAAATTGAATTTTTTTTTTTCATTTTTTATCCTACCGTTACAAAATTTTATTTTTCTTCCTCGCTCTCGATACAGCTCATAAATAAATATGATGTTATAATAATGGAGTATAAATGGTCGGAGTATTCAAATTCGGAAAAAATACCCACTAGGGAAAGGGAGAAGGCCGAATGTACCGGTTGAAAAGAGATGATCTCTCGTAGCGAAGAGGGCAGAAAAAAAAAATGGCCCACCATCCTCTCGTTACAAATGGCGAGCAATTTACCGCGGCTCAACGGGATATAAAAAGTATCACATTGTGAACGGTAAGAGTCGCTCGTTTTCTTCCACACAATACGCTCGTTCGAGATATAACAAAAAATTAACGGTTTTTTAACGTGAGGTGATCAGAATTAAAGCTCAAAGGGCAGATCATTATCCTTAAATTAATTCCCTCGAGCGAAATCAGCGTGACTTTAATCACGGGGGATGAAAAGGAGCGAGCTATCGTTGGATTTAATTTTCCTAAATGAATCACTTCCGGTCGAAATTCATTTTTCCGCCAAGTTTAAGGAAATTTTATTGTTTCACATATTTATAATACTCACCCTTTGGTGGCGTGTCCTTGTCGTCTCCCAAGTAGAAAGGACCTTGTCGAACGACGATCTCGTGAACGATAATAGCGAAGCTGTACACATCCCCTTTTTGTGTTCCTTCCGGCGGACGTCGGTCCAGTCGCAAAAGTTCCGGAGCTGTCCACAGCTGTTCTGTGGAAAATGAACACTTTTGTTTCACGAGCCGATCGCGCTATCGTTGTACAAAACTGCGTTAATCTTCCCGATGAAGTCTTTGCTTGAGGGGATAAAAGTTCGCGACCAAGTTCCTCAAGGGATCGCGTGAAAGGGAGCTCGCGCGGAATTTTTCAGATTTTGCGATACCGGATGACGGATGATCCAAGATTTTTCGCGCTTGAAAGAAGAAGGGAGAAGTATTATATAATTCGCTAATTTCAACCAGAGTAGAAATAACCCTGATAAAAGCTTCGAGCTTATATTTGGTCAACAGCAATTAATACGGACCTAAAAATGGGGAGGAAGAAAAGGAAACAATGACACAAAAGGAAAAAGCTGTGTTTTCGGAGTGCCTTGATCCGGATGAGTAATGGCAGGGTATTTGAATGCTCAATTTCTGCGGGGCTGAAAACCACCGGAGCTTAAGAACCAATTTATTATGTAAATTCAATGGTCGTCAACTCGAGATACCCCCTCCACTCCAAAGTTCTTGGAGTGCTAATGCTATCAAAAAACAACAAAGTTCACAATTTATAAACGAGAAATAAGAACCCCAAACGACGATCGTCGCTCCTGATTATCAATTGCTATTTCGTCGATCGATCGAACCAACTTCAAGAATTGTTGGTCACAAAAAAAATGGACTTACAATTCCTGTTTTTTCTATACTGATCAGCAAACCCAACAAATTTCAGCTGACAATGATGAAAATTATTGAAATTATTCATTTTTCATGTTTTAGCTGAAGTGAAGCTGAATAACTTTTCGAATTCTGAATATTCTTCGATGATTTTTGGATTGTACACTTTGTTCATTGTCCCGCACGATGTTTGGCGTTAGATTTTGTACATCATTTATTTTTGCTGTATTTGAAGAATTACTTTTGTTTTTTGCCCTAAAAATTTGGAATTTCTAATTTGGAAAAACTTCGCACATTTTGCAGAAATAAAAAATTGTTGATAAGACTCCTATTTTTATTCTCTGGATCTCATACAATATGTACTTGATTTCAAATTATTTTTACTGATGAACTGAGCAGTGGGATTCAAAATTGTGAATTAGGAATTAGGAAAAATGAGTGAATTAATCGCAGCTCATGTGAGGTCGCGAGCCCGTCGTCCGGCTCTGAGAGTTTGAGATTCATACGGGGAAAAAATTTCAGCTTCCGCATAAAAAATTCAAAAGTATGCTAAAGTATTCAAGCGCATGAAAAATAGCTGTTTTTGATAGGGAAACACATTTGTTTTTATGTGGGATGTAGAGGAAGTATACCGGAATAAAAAATTGATTCAAAAAGCAGAGGATCTTTCACACAGGAAATGTATTTTTTCATATTTCCATTTGCAGCGCATATTTTTGTCGAGAAAAAATTGAGATCGCGCTACTCGTGAACCACCCTAAGACTTGACGATTTTTCATTTTTGGTGAACACTTTACCCACTGCATTAAAAATTCTAGACAAATAGATTCTTCATTTAGGGCGTAACTTACTTCTCCAAAACGCGTAGCTGTCCCTGTCCTCGTCAATATCGGCTGGACTCGGCCTCCTAAGTTCGTGGAGTCCGAAATCAGCGATTTTAAGTACAAATCTAGAGTCAACGACGCAGTTGGTTGACTTGAGGTTACCGTGACTTCTCAATTCGGAAGCGTGGAGGTACGCCATGCCCCGAACAATGTCGTGGATGAGGGAACCCCGGAAAACACGGTCAAGCTTTATCTGATCGTTCTCCAAAATGTCCTGCAATAAAAATTACCCCACTTCGTCGTCAGCGGTATAATTAAATTTTCAGAATAATGTTATCGAAGAATTTGAAAATTTTTCCTCCAGTTCTTCAGCGACGAATAATTTTCATCATTTTTATCACAGCTGTGATAAAAAGTGAGACTAAAAATGAGATCGTCGAAAAGATGATAAGATTAGGTAGAAATAAAGGACAGGTAATGGGCTCCTTAACGAGTAATAAAAATCACCGATAAACTCAATTTTACGATCTCGATTCTTTTTGCACGAACAGAGTCCTGAGACCGTGACCGGAAAAAAAAGGTGGCAGTTCGATTTCCTCGTCCTACAAACCTCTCGGTTGATTCAAATCTCGACAAGCTCCACATAATCACGGAGGATAAAGATTGAAAGAAAAAAAAAAAAAAAAACTGAAGCGTCAAAAAGAAAAAAGGTCTGATCTTTGAGAATCCCGAGACAATTTTTTACATCAAGCTTCATAAAACACTCGATAAACTGTCGAACTTTAGAGAACTACGAGAGTTGCTCTGTAATTTACGTCAAAAAAAGTTTTCTCTCTGATCCGGTGTAGCCCGCGGCAGCTAACGGAGTTTTAAGGTGAGAGTATGAGGTGGTAATAGATAGAATTCAGAGAGTAAATTTACACGCTATATTCGCTGACCTGGAGGGATCCCTTGGGACAGTACTCTGTGAGCAGACAGCAGTGTGGAGGATCGACACAGGCGCCGTAGAACCGAACCAGGTGATCATGTTGCAGGTCCTTCATCTGCAACAGTCAGACGCCACCACTCATATGAATAGAAAACATTGATCGCATGCAGATTCCGGTATGAATCAAGGATTCACCTCGACTCGGACATTTTCAGATTATGGTATCACGTCGTTCGTCAAATTTTCCGATTGCTTTCTTAAAGGGTAATCACCCTACCCTGACAATAAGGTCGGCGACTTGTGAAATTCCAGGTTGTGGAAGTCCATGGTGGCCAGTATTAAGAATCAAAAAAATCTCTGACTTTTCCTGACCAAAATGAGGGGGAGACGATGCTTCGTGGTTAAAATTGAAATTTTATCATTTCAAAATCAAGATAAGTATCTTTTTTCAAAATAAAAAGGTTAATCTCTATTCATTTGCCTATTTTTGGCGGCAGCGTCAAATTTAGCAGACCTTGAAATACGTAGATTTAGTATCTTAGTATCTTTGAAGCGAGAAACTCATCCCTCAACACGTTTCGAAAGTGTCTGTCGATACAGGATTTCGAGAAAAATCATCGGAATATACCAAAAAGTGTATTTTTCATATAATATGGTGTGGATTTCTGCACACCCTTCAGGCAACAGTCGCCAGCCTTGATTATTTAGAATAGCCGGGAAAAATGAACAAATTCCGACCAGTAGTTGCGTTGAAAAAATAATAGCCACACAGATTCGACACTCACCCTTTTTAATTCCAGCAGAAGAGGCCTCGATATCTCAACTTTGCTTCTGGGTATAAGTTTGATCGCCACTTTTGAATTCTGTAACAAATCGAACCAGTGATAAAGCGGATTACACAAGTCATTTGACCCCGTGCACTAAACGACGCGTGGGATAATAAAATGAAGACAATCGTTGCGCGATGTTCGTCCACATCGATGTCGACGATTCAACTCCGTTGATTATTAGCGTAATGGGAAGATGTCGTTACAAACGAAACCTGGATCCCTTGGGTAGAAAAAATTCGATCATCGAGATCGTTCCGGAAATAATCCTATTCTCTTTCCGCGATCCGCGACCCTTTCTAATTTTCGACTAACGATGCCAACCGCGCGATGGGAAGTGGCTCGAAAATGATTGATTCGATAGTCGGAATCGTCTAGACTCCGTAAATCGGAGAGAGGAGTCGATGAATCTTTGGTGTATGAAAATTATTGCGGGAGAAAATTCATGTCTGTACTATAGAAACCTTGAGGAGTCTTCCTAAACTCGTTCTCTCACAACCCTCTGATATTACAAACTACCCTGCAGGCGCTGCACTGTCGTCGTGTTACCCGTCGAGTATGTAATTAATATCACTTATTCAACTTCCTGAGATATTGCTGTACACAGAACGACCAAGTCTAGCCAGGATATCAAAAGACAGAAGAATAAAAACTGATCATCATGTCTGATTGCATTATGGTGAAAATCATTGCTATGATTTCAATAAGGACGCTGGCAAATTGGTTTTAGTGAAAGGCATAAGCGGTAGAGGGATTCAACATAAGTGAGGAAAGCGAATTTTTTACACCAAAAAGTTACTGAAAAGTGACTGAGGAAAATCGATTATTGATCAGCCACTGCAACAGGAGTTACAATGAGGTCGTAATTTTATTCGGAGTCTAATACGATATCAACCCTTCGTTGTATTTTCCTCAAAGTTTTCCATTTTGAAAGTATCATCCATGATTTTTATGCAAGACTTTTAAAAACTTGACAAGTTTTGATTTTGAAAGTGAATTAGCGCATAGTTTGATCGCCAGTAGATCTGCATTTCATTTTTGAAAAATCAAAGAATGTTCAAAATGTGTCCCATAATTTTATTTTTTTTTCGTGAAATCGGACTGACTGCTTTCATGCACTAAACGTTCAAAAATTGATTAGAAATGTGACAACGAATGGTTAATTATGTGGAACAATTATTTCATCAATCAAATCATTTCTATTGGAGTAGGTACATATTTTTCTTATAGTATGCGATACACGAAAGATCACCTCAGTTCAAGATCACAGTACGACATCGAGGAAAAAAACGGTTTGAGGGTAAAAAATGATAATTTTGCAGTGCAAAGCTGAACTTTGACCAGTAAAGTGACCAAATCTTGGTAGACGTGACTCGCTGCTAGCCCCGCTGATGGGATATATAGCAAAAGGGAAAAAAAATCTTGTGCACTCGCATCGTGAGTCACTCACGAGTGGCATATGGAATTCTTGTGTAACAAGGAACAAATGTCCAGTGGTTTTATTTTAATGAATGTAAATAGTGAAGCGGAAACCTTGTATATCCCGGTGGGTACGTAGATCTGTCTGTCGACCCCGCCAGCCATGCTTATGTTGTCCTCCGAGTACATTGTCTGAAAAATAAAAGCAGAAACTGAGGTTGAACGTCAGCGGGATACCTACGGAACGCTGGGTATCCTGTAGTGCGATTTCCTTGCACCCTGAAATGTATTCAGCAGATTTGAAAAATTCTGCATAGAATACCGCAGGAAACTGCGAGAGCCTCGGGCTTGCATTGAAATCCCGACGCTTTCGAGACGATATCGAAACTGCGGCGACCTGGAGGAGGTCAAAATAAATATCGAAGCTTCCGACTCTGACGAGAACGATCTTTGTGTTACTTTTTCTGAACACTGATTATGAACCACTGGGACTTCAAATGGGAGACAGAAAACTCTGCGGAAGTCGACTTAGTTTCCGAAATCTTCCCCAAAGAGTCGATCACGGTTATGGAGGGCCTTACTCTCGGGGGATTATATTTCACGAGAGGTTCCTGAAGTTTTTTTTTTTCTTCTTCTTCCTTTTCGCGAATCAGTTTTCGTCAGGAATTTAGGGAAAAGAAAAATCGGGACGATATACATGAAAGTTGAATACCGAAGGAACGCGTTTTAGTGCAATCGCGACGTTCCACGTTTTTCCACTTTTCATACTAAAGGAAAAAAAAAACAGTAAATCGAGCGTAAAGAAGAATAAAAATTTCAAACTTGATCTAGCGGAATGAAATAGCGTAACGCTTCATTCCCATCTAAAGCTTTCGAACGAATTTTTCCTAATATACCAAAACGATCAGAACGGAAGATCGATTCATAATGGAAAAGACATTTGAATAATGGAAAAAAAAAAACTCACCAGTTGACTGCCTCGATGTTTGTTCGGCAGGGAGTAGGTCGAACCTCTAGATTTTCCATGTGGCATAACGAGGATGTCGTGCCAATGAACTTTCCACGTCATCGATGCTATTTCTGCTTCAAGTTTGAAGTGTCTGAAATAAAAGAGCGCTTTTTGATCGTCTTACGTTTTATATTGGTCCGTCTTCTCGAGGATTAAATCTACAAAAGGTAATGTCAGACTAGCCGGATCAACGTCCAGCGTCCAACCTTGACCGTAACGCGAAATTGATACCTACTTAGACACAAAAAATTAATTCTCGGCGACACCCGATGGGTCTTTCCAAATGTCGGCGTTCGGAAAGACTTTTTTCCTACTCTTCGAAGCATTAATTTTGTAAGGGACCTTTTGACTCGTTGAATTTCCTAACCACTCGGATTTTGATCACTTTAAAATCGTATGAAATCGATAAAAATCCTGGTAATTATCTATACCAAATTTATACAGATCTACTCAAAAATGTGTTGAACAGTTTTCTATTTTCTGATCCAGACACATTTGCCCAGTCTAAGGGAAATCTAGTTTTTTAATCCCGTTTTCATTGCAATCACGCCAAAAATTAAAAGTTGAATAACGCAATAAAACCAAGTTTCGAGCTCTAGAGAATCACCTGCGACCATTTTCAGTTGTTTCTCTGATTCTGTGTATCTATGTGATCTAACTTTTGGTGCGACGATATCTCGAGAACGAGACATTGGATTTTGATTGAATTCGACTCAATCAACGCGGCTTTTCGGGACTTAGAACCGTTCAGATCTCGCATTTGATCGATTCGGTACTTTTCGAATCCCGAAAAATACATTCAATATGCTGATATCCTGAGAACGGATCAACGGATTTAAATGGAATTGGTACCTGTGGGTTTTTTGGATCGCTGATCACAAATCTGAAGTCAGACTTGCAAAATTCAAAATTGGAAATCCAATATCCTGCTAAAAAAAAAATTGAAAATATTTCGATCTTGATTGAAATTGGTAAGCGAAGGATTTTTTTTCGCTGATTTTGCTGATTTGCTGAGGTTTCTGATAACGAATTCGAACTCAGATCTTCAAGATTCATTCGTTTAATTTCCCAAAATCCAAATTGAGTGAAGACATCTTTTGAGCACAAAAAAAAAACGACGAGACGTTCAAACGCTTCTAATTTCATCATTACTGTTACTCAAAAATAATATCCTGCACATGGACACCCTAAATCAACTTGTTCCAAATTTCTACAGCGAAAGGTGCCTGAAATCACTTCAAAACCACTTGAAATCGTCTTTCGATGACTGCAATCGATTTTAACCAGATCTTCGAGTGAAAGGTCCCACGAAACTTTGCCAATATTATAGACAGGCGACTAATCTGATCCCCCTGATAAATGATAATCAAGTTTCGTATTTGTGTTCAACTTATAGCCCTAAGGGTGCGAAATTCTGAGCGCAATTTCGTCTGAATCGTGTTGAACACGTTCTGAATTCTGAGTTGAGGCTCCACTCTGCAGACTTGGGAGCATTATACCATTGTGTACTCATTTTTGTTCTCCTCTTCCAATTCTGATTGAGGCCAGATCCGGTCGTGTGAAAGAGAAACAATATCTTTGCAGTAAATAACGTGGATCGTGTCAATCGTTGAAAAAGTTTCATCCTATCGAACAGAGAACGTCAATCAATTATTGGCGATCGTCTCGATAACGACGGAGGGAACGAGACTGACAAATCGGTATCCGGTCTCGTTCGATTTGTCACGAATAACGATGGACTCGAAACATCATAAGAGACGTCGCCCGAAATTATTCGCGCAAAATCCGTGAAAGTTTGCAAAGAAATAAATTGAGGGGTGCGAGAAGAAGACGAAAGAGCTCGCAAAAAGTTCCTGAGAGTATCGCTGTCCTTCTTATCCAAGTTGTTAGTATAGCTTCGAACTTCTCACTCAGGATTCTCCTGGCTAGAGTGTCACTCGTTTTTCGCTCAAGCAATGCAGTCGAGTTAGAACAGAAAAGAATACATTAGGACGTTACAAATTCCGCGGTTGCGGTGTTCGCGGAATATCGAGTTAACCGAACAAAGTTGGCGGCCCGAAACGCTGGGAGGAGCTGAAAGCTCGTCGCTGTCTCTGCTATTTCTTCACATCTATTGAACGATGTAACAGAATTTGACGCCGCCTTTCCTTCCTTCCTTTTCGAGTGGATTTTACAATTCCATCGAAAGTTTACAAGTGAACCGAAGGATTAAAGCCGGATATATCTGCGGACGATGTGCGGTGCTACGCAAACCGAACTGGAAAGGATCAATGCCGTTCCGAAACGCCGGTGTTCTACTCCCACAAGGATAATTCAACCAACAATGGGGTGGGATCAGACCTCTGTGACTCCGCAGCTGAAGTCTTTGAAGGAGCAGAAGCTCAGACCCCCCGCAGCTTTGTACCGAGACAATTGGTTTCCACGAAACACTAAACACACCCGCCTCACCTGGGCTATGGAATCGTTTGATACCATCATCGCAAGGCAGGACAGGACCTTTGACCGGTTAATTAATCAACCCCTGAGGGTGTAATGCCTCGGAACAAAGTACAAACACGTCGAGGGATTCATAAATGGTGTCAATTTTTTTCGCCACCTTGGCGAACAAGCCTCGTGGCGAACTTTGATGACAGAAGATGATGTTTACCTGAGAGAAAATTAGATTTGGTCCTCTGCAAACGCGGGGGAACCAACAAGTCGGTTGAGGTTTTAACTCGATGAAATTATTGAGCACATATTAACGTCGCTTATTTGTCTTGACGAAATCCGATTTTGTTTCCCTTCTCCGGAGAGGCTCTTCCATTTTACGCTTTACCATTCATACTCCCGTATTTGGACAAAGTTTTTTGGGGGAAAAAGAACAACGACACGCAACTCGAAAACGTCCGGAGGTTCGGATAACCCTGAACTAACAATTTCAATGCTTTGTGTCATCACAACTCCGGTGGACTTTGATTAAACTGACTTTACACACAGGAAGTCCGATTCGTTGACGTAATTCCAAAGAGCATTGGCTTCGCAAAACCAGACGGAGGATATGTCAGCAGCGAGCTTTACGAATCCCAAGATTCTGGCGGTGATCCATACGTCTCGCGTCTGAAGCGAGTGTCGGTGAAACGTCAGAGTGAAATAAAGAAATTCTCAAAAACGTGAATTTTCGAGAACCATAATCCATCAGCCATAGCCAAAATTTTCCCAGACAGTACAGAACTCAAAGTTGTCTAAAAGTCGTCGTATGGATGTCGAAGGTCCCACTTTTTGACGTCTAAATCTTGTATTAACTCTTAAAGATGTCTTTTGGTCTCTTATAAACGTCTTTAAGAGCCAAGCCAATATTTAGACGTCATGAAGTGGGACATTTGGCGTCCATACGACGACTTTCAGACAACTTTGAGTTCTGTGCTGTCTGTGTTTGTGCAACGATGGATGTAAAATCATTTTGTATTCTGCTTTTGGAACCAGCTTCGCAAGCAATCAACTGTAGTTCAATTTCCCGTTCAACTGTTGAAGAAGTCAACAAACGATTTAGCCTTCAGGATCAGGACTTCGGAGGAAAAAATGAAAGCCGGATTATTTTCTCTCCTATGAAACTCACTTTCGCAATAACAGAATGAGAAAATGCAACGAACCTCTTGAAATTGGAATGAAATGCGAAAGGTTATTTTATTCACCAATTTTCCGATGTCGAGGATGAAATAATAATTATATAAGCACGATTTTTATTCAACCAGTTATTTCGCAGACCTTTTTACTCTGGTTAATTTACGTTCTGATTTCCATAACCGTGAATATCCCCTGTGGTGGTAAAACGGTGAATTGAAATTCGCTCGTTTTTTCCCTCCCATCTGTTAAATTCTCTCGAAACGCAAATAAGAAATACACTCGTACCGAACACGCATTTCGCCGTACGCAACAAACATTTTAAACAAATGAAACGCGTGCTGAATATAATTGAAGTTGTTTTCAGGCCGGACAAATTACCACATTCGTTCTCCCATCGATCGCACGTGGTCATATCACCTCCCCACAGAGTCATGATTTCCCCCGAGCTTTTCGACTCATCGTCAGACAGAAACATTCCTGGCGCAAATTTCTCGTCCTTGCATCCAAAGGTCAAAGTTAAGTGTCCCATTACCCAAATCAGTCCCCTGCCAATATCAGTCCGCGGAACATCGGGGGGCGAATTGGCGATAAACAATATCGATAACTTACCGGTAAATGAATACGGAAGCGACGACGAGACCGACGACGATGGAGCTGAGGACTATCGAGAGTATCGCGTACCCTGGTAGAGCTGGGGGAGATAAAACACATTTGTTCTTTGATATGTAAATAAGGGCGGGACGGGTGCCGGGGTAATCAAAAGTTTCAGTCATTTGTTTGCCAGGCTTACAGTTATCGGGACAAAGCGTTCCGTCGAAACCGCAAGTGGGTGTGTCAGGTGGAGGCTCCAGTCTTCCACCCGACCAGTGAATCGGTCTCCCGACGAAATCCAGGGTCTGATTAGCCCCGTAATAATTAGCCACGATCTGAAACCGATGGAAAATTGTTTTATCACAAAATTGATTGTGTTCTTACGATTAAAACTGACCCAGTTTCATACAAATCTTTTGAAACTTTTGATTTTTTATAAGGACATTCGTCATTCTATTTTTTACGATTTTTTTTTTCAAGCTACTCTAAATTTATTAGAGTTGAAGTTTATAGGATTGGAGGATTTCCCGTGTGAAACACGAAGCTTGGAAATATTATACCTACCGAAAAGTTTGAAGGGGGGATATTTTTTCCTGCGAAATATAATATTTCGCCATCTGAACAATAACTCAAACGCGAGTTGACATTAGGGGCCGATGTGAAATTCGGACAGTTGATTTCTTGCGTCGATGGGTTTCGTACGTATACAGGGTGAATTGGTAACGACTGGACATTCCGAAGTTGACTGGGATCGAGGAATGAGCTTTCAGACAGTTCTGAACCGCGATCAAATGGTATTCCGGATTCCAGTGAACTTCAGACCGTTCAGTGATCGTTACCAATTCACTCTGCAGTTCAGGTATTCATTCATTCATTAGCTGATATTAAAGATAGCTGTGCGTAACCGATAACCGATAACCGAGTTCGAAGTGAAACGTTTCTACGTTCCACTCCTCCTGCGTGTAGAATAAAAAATACCACATTGACGTTGTTGTTCGTTGTTCAGAATCGCGTTGGAAAAACGAAAACAAATCACTTGACGTGGGTCCGAGGCGATTTTAAAAGGGATATTCGATTCCGTTTACCGTTGAAACTTCAATCCCACTACGAAACTGACGAAACGAAATAATAGAATTTCATGGAAAAATGTCCAGCGCGGTGAGAGAAATTGTTTTTATTTTTATTCGGTTGTTCGAATAAAACACACACCGGCCGCGAGTAGATTCGTTTATTGAAACATTCACGTTCGAAATTGTGCGAAAACGATTCACCGGTTACAAATATCCTCGTTTTTCCATAATCTCGTTTTAATTACGTCGTCGTTCACGGAAACAACCGGGGAAAAATTCGGCGTATCATTTATCCAAGGTCGCTGAGATTTATCCTATGAATTACGTTCGCGTTAATCCAATCCGCGAGAACTCATGGCGTGTAAAAGTTTCGCTGCTTCAATGTCAACTGTCCATGCGATTCGAGATTCAAGAGGCGGCGTTAATTCATTCTAGTGAAAATTCGCGTGAACCGGAGTTTAATTAAAAAAGTATTCGAAAAACGGAAGGCGAATTAGTTGCTTTATGTGTTTCAACGACGATTCACACCATCGCGTGAATTACAAAGGACAAATAATCGATCCTATCGCTGCCATCGATCTTGAAACTAGCCCAGACCCCAAATATTTCAGTGACTCCGTTCCGAAACTTACTTCAAACTTTAAAGTATCCGGATTCATGTCCAGCAGCGAATAGTCGGCGATTCTGTCCCCGTTATCGTCTATGTTCACGTCCCCGGTGATTCCTGTAAAAGAGTCAAGCAGAAGAGAGAATCGTTAGTCGATTAATCGGGGATGAAAGATCCATTGATATATCATCAGCGTGCTAGAATCTATTTCTGATCGTATAACGTACGGAGATTTCAATTATTCAATCACCGTTTATACCGTAGGGTGTCCGAGGTGATGCTGCGTACAGGTGCAATTTCGAATGGGAATGAAAACCAATTATCGGGAGGGGTCAAAGCCTGATGATTTTCGTGACGTCATGTGCAGGATGAAGTGGGTCGCGGCGATATACGGTCGAATCAGGAATTTCACCGATTTAGTACAACTCCTCTAATGCTCGGTGGATCGAGCAAAAAGTTATCTTCCAGAAAATGCACTCAAGTTTCAAGTTTCTGACATTTATTCACTCGTATATATATGTTGAATAACAAGTAAAGGGGTCAGTGAGAAAGATTGACAATTACTGAAAAAAAACAGGGGCTATCCACTCAACCCCTTAAAATGAGCGAATGAAGCTGGATGACGGGTTTGTTATAATGAATAGTGACGTCATAGCTTGGCGCGAAAAAGAGTCTGTTTCAAACGTTGCGGGACTTTGAATCTACAATATTTTTCATCCAGGCGATGTAATTAAACGTATAGAATAATTTTCTTCAGTTATTCATCACACAAGTCGGTTTATGTATAGAAAAACCGAAACAAAATCGTGAGAAATTAAATTTCGATGATAACGAGCCACACTCAACCCCTCATCCAGTTGGTAACTGAACGAATTCTGGGAATTTTAATTTACATTCGTTGGATAGGAATGGGTTGAAAACGAGGGAGGGAAAATGACAGACTAAACTCAATCTTCGTATAGAAACAGAGTGACTGTTCTGTCAATTATCTATAAGCCACAATAAATCAATTGAACTGATAGGAAAAAAAATCGTGTATATAATTGACGTGAAGATTCTATTCTCGTAGATGTTTGTGTGTAAAAGTTGAATGGAAATGGGGCAGTTTTTACGCAGGGATTGAAAAGCTCTAAATTAAACGTCACGATGGGAAAGACGAGCCTCTGAAAGTTTGTAGATTAGAAAAGTGATTGCGGAGTTTATATTGTAGTGAAACATTGTATTCTCGTAAAATATGTACCACGAAAAGATTATCAAGTCTCTGAAACAAGCTTCGGCGAGAAACGCGGAGATGGGCATTAAGGGTGTTTTTATGGACACTGCGGTCCGCCACTCTACGGTTGAGAACGACGAAATTATCAACTTCAGACATCGTGAAAGATTTTCGGTAAGACGAGACGAGTCTAGACAATTGTTTAACGGATCAATATACCTGGAAATTACTACAGCGACGATGTATTATAACGACGGCTGATAAAACTGTCGGCAAATAATGCGCGAATCAAGTTAAACAGAAACTTGTAAATGTCTAAGAAATTACGCTGATAATAAGAAGCGAGGGGTTCGAATCCGATGATATTAGACAGAAATTCTGAAGTCAACTGAAAACTGACGTTTACGCTTGAATTCGGATAAATTAAACCGAGTTCATACCCACCCCTTCGTGTAACTTGGGAGAGACCTTACAGAGGGGTAAAAATTCGCGAGAAATCCCGATTAATAATACAATTGAATGAATTGCCGAAATATAAAATATGGAAGAGAGTTCAAAATTGACACAGTCGGGAAGTTGAATTTTCTTATCTTGAACCAATCTTAAACCAAGAAGCCCTGATCTTTTATCAACTTACCCCTAAAACTTCTCCCCCACATCCTTCGTGTGAGATTTCCACCGTCGAGGTTGACCTCACCGGGTTTGTCGGGGAGACTTTCGTTCAAAGCCAATGCATAGAGCAGCACAGCGTCGTAGAACGCAGTTACGAATGTTGATACCGAGCTGTTTCCAAATGTGAAGTTGTACTTGGTCTGTGCCAGGGATTTAACTTCCCTCGAGAAGTTAAGGTACTCCAAGTTCTCCGGAGTGCGAGCAGTAACCGTGAGAAGTGACTGATACGCTTTTTTAGCCTTTTCATTTCTCTCCTCGCTGTCACCCTCCACCTTCCATGGTTCTTCGCTGTTGTTGTCACTGTGGCAATGAAAAGTGATTCATATTCGTTGAATGTGCTAGGTATAACGAGAAAGCGATTTCATCAATTGAACCCTCGTCTTCTGAATGCCCTGTGCCCTTTTCAAGTATTGACGAACAAGTTCGTAAATTATTCCACCCGACACATCTGGGACAGTACTGAGGGCAATGGGACGTTGCCAACAGACGAGGACCTTTTTTCAGCTCCTGGTTTTTGCCGGAGAAAAAGGTCAGATAGTGGATTGCGTATATGGTGGACAGAAAATCCTACTAGCTGTCTCTTAAGTAGAGTGGGCATCCAGTGGGAATAGGAGAATGGAAAAAAATAGGGTTTATATTTCAGCCAGACCGTGGGACCATTGCCAATTGCTTGGTATTGGCTCCGCGTCAATCTTGAAATGGCTTTTGATCGCTGCACCGAGACGTCATGGTTGTGATAAATTATTCATATTTTCCCATATATTTTCAAGACATGAGCGTTGTCATAAATTTGAACCGGAAATCTGGGTTATGGTCAGTTTAGAGAAGAAGAAAAAAAAGATTTGACGTTTCCTTCTCTTCTCGCCCAGCTTCTCAAATACCACGATATATTCTCATCAATTTATTTTCACGATGTTGTAACGGGTTCAACTATAAATCAATTTGGCACAGATTTTTATTTTCATTCAAACCGTTGAATGTGGGCCTAAATATTTATTATGTTTGACGGAAAATTTCGGCCGCTGTTTATTCAGCCTGAATCGGTGAATTCGAATTTCGCCTCTGCCACAACCGAGCTCTGAGTCTCTGGAGCCTTTCGAAAATGTGCAATGTTTAGCAAAACTTCTCACGTTCATATGGAATCGGAATTGATATTTAATGCAAATTCATAGATCAAAGGTACCGCGATTATCGACTACTAGAAAACGCTGGAATTGAAATTGCATGCCAGTACGTTACGATGATGAGATTTTTTCAAACAAAAAACCATTTTTTGCAGCTTAAGAGTATTTACGCTCTTGTTTTAAGGGTGGTAATAAAAAAGACTCTTCGATGCCTTCTTCGCGAACTTAATCAAGAATATACCCAACTGAAAATCCTGGGTCTGTTATTTTTCAACAAACATTCAATTACGTGTTTCTTCGGTCCTGAAAAGTGGAAACAAACTAATCCGAAACCAAAAAGATTCATGTATTTCGTATTTGGAAAAACTGATCATTAGAGCACGACAAAAAAAATGCCAGATCCCTGTGCTAAAAAGACACAGCACTGAGAATTTCGAGATCTTTAAAAGTCAGGGCAGTCATTTGCAATCATTATCATTTGTTCTTACATTCTCAGACCCAAAAACAAGCAATTAAAAAATGCCTGACTCACAATTTCATTCGTCGAATTCAAAGTTCGAACGATCAAACGAGACCTCGAAAAAACCTCGGTGAAATAATTTGCGAAGAGTTCGGAGGGGCGTCGGGCCTGAGCGTTTGATAATTAACTGGGTAAACGTAGTCTGAATTGGTTGTCTGCCGGTGACGTTAATTATGTGAATTTTGAAGGATCATTCACGACCGGTACCCGCGCATCATTAATTGTTGAGAGGTGTCAATGCCCGGTCCACCTCCTCCTCTCCCTGAGCATTTTGACACCGCATTTGTCATCCCTCAGCACGTTGCACGGTATGAATAAAAAATCTGCTGGAAGGATCGTGGTTTGACAAATTAAGCGCGGCGGGGGTGGTTTTCTTTGTAAACGACAAACATTGAGGATCGTCGACTCCTTTCTATATCAGTTCAGGACCGCGACCCTAATTACAGAATCTTGATAGAACCCGAGGCTCGGTGTTCTTAGGACCCATCAGCAGCCGACTCACTGCTCAAACATGTTTTCAGACACGCGAGGCTACGACTTAGAAATATGATTCAGGCTTCGGAGGAATGGTTAATTAATTTTTTGGGTGATCATCGATTCTCACAATTTTTATCTCCTTCTCGTATCTGACAATGAGAAACGTTACAGATGTCACGTTCTTATGTCAAGGATAAATTTTACTCGCTAAAGGCTTGTATTTATTTCAAATGAAGAACTCGTCTCGATCTATGATAGTCATTTTAACCGACGAGACAATGTCAAGTGATCGATAACTCGAATTTGACGAATCGCATAATTCTTCGGCCCCAACTGTTCATTGAAATCGATTGAGTTTCCCAAAGAAATCAAACTTTCACTCAGAATGGTCAGAGTGCGAGTGATAGAAAAATACTGACACGAGGTGAAATTTTGTGTGTTCGTTCGTGTACAAAAACGAATTATGAAAAAAATCTGACAGCTATCCGTGTGGCCAGATTTTCTGGCAGTAGAAACGAGAACAAGAGCTCCATAAATCATGTTTCAAGAATCCATTAAAATTTCATGTTCCCGGTGGTGAACCGAGCATGCGTGCTATGAGGAATGACGACCCTCGCAAACCATGTCAGCCGAAGACGTGTGCGGTTCACGTTGACTAGAATAACATAACATGGCGTGCATAAATTTTCATGAAAGACAAATTTTCTAAACACACATAAACCACTCTTGAGTGTAAAAAGAGCCCATAAAGTTCAATAATGAAGATCGAATTTCTAAAATTACCCAGTTTCCTCCCTCGACTTTTCCTACGGGTTTTTCACCCCCCATCATCGCTCCTCTGCTAATTCAAACGCTCGATTAATTCCATGCGACTGAATACCAGGTGGGTGTACGAACGGTTAATCCGCGAGTTCCGCTTCAAAATCGATTCACCAAAATCCCACACATGTGTATGGGGGTATAAATTGAAGAGTTCCGAGCCAAGTGGCTCTTGTCAGGCTGAAAATCGCGGTGTTTTAGTTGAAAACAAGAGGAAAGAAGATAAGTTACACACCGGTAAATGCACGGAAACTCGATCACTGTATGAACTAAATTTCACCCTTGTCTTATCCCTGCTTCGGGGTGCGGGCTTACTGTTATGATATGATTTTTGAATTCTGTAGTTCGGGATCGAAGGACGTGGATAGACGCTTGTTACTTACCTTTGCAGTCCGCAGGACTGTATGGAGTGTTACGAGGGAAAAATATCAAGAGGCACTTTAAAGGACGACAAATATTGGCAAGACTCGTATAAATTTACACCACGATGCACAATTCTAGACGTTCAAAAGCCTCCTTCGAGTTATAACAACGTTGAACAGTTCATGCTACCATGATCTCTGCGTTGTTCGGAAGTTTCCGCGCTCTTTGTAGCGCTCTTTTAAACGCGAAATTTATTCAAACTTTATGACGCCCGTTCTAACAACAGGAAATTACTTCATTATACGTATCACAAATTCATTCCTATGATAATAACGTTAAATTCGCATTACTTTTTTCTCTCAGTAATTTAAAAGTCGTTAAAAATCGTCTTTCAATTTCACGGATTTATAATCGTGATATTCTAACCGCGCGTCTTGAGCTATATTTCCTTTTTCATCCCGATAAATTTATTTTCCCCTTGCTTTTAATTCGTCATGAATTTTTGAGCGAGTTATACACACGAGGGTATCGATCGATCTGTATATAATCTCCAACCACTCGCGGAGTGGAAAAACTTTTTCCACCATCTTAGGTGAACGAGAAAAAAAAAGTTTAAGAAAGAGAGAGATATAAAAAACGTGACTAAGTTATATACAATAATTATTCATCGAAATTCGGGTTTTACACCGATCAAATATCTTTTTTTTTCTTTCTCTCTTTCCTGGATGAGAAAAAAAAATAAATCGGGGAAATAAAAATCTGAGGAAACGTGGTTACAACTTACCTGGAGGATAACTCGATGGAAAAAAATACGTATTCTCCAGAGTCTACCATCCCGAGTTCTTCGGCTGCTAGAAGAATCTCTCGAATCGTCGTGGCGTTCGCGCACATGACGACAACTGTAATTTGAAAAATTACATTTTACTTTTTTATATCCATGTTTTGTGGTTGAAAAGTTAAGTCTAGAGACTCGCTAAATGACGAGTATAAAATCCGCAGAGTGGAGTAAAATTATTCGCCTAACTTTATGCAGGACTGTGCGGCGCTCACGCCTCGCGACACTTTGGCTTGATAGCAGGGTGCTTGAGGCCGAGCTTCCGCGACGTCAAAGCTCTAGAAGTTATGTTAAAACTAATTACCAGAATCTCTAGATTCCCAACCCTCCGAGTCTAGGCGCTGACTGTTCGAGATGGCTTCGGTTCAAAAAGGCCTCGAAAAGAGTCTCCGAAACTTTTCTCACAGTCCGGGAACTTACGGAGGCGTAAATTAACGCGGATGGTACGTCGTCGTTGCGGCACGTATCTCCCGGGCGAGACACAAAAATGGTCTCAAAGCTCTCAGACGCAAACACTCTGCTTACCTTTTCTCCTTTTACCCTTCTTATATTTCGCCGTAGGCGACAACTACCTGATTGTATCCATCCGAGATGACATAAAACCGGAGGGACTTCGTGAACCAGACTGTAGGTGAAAGTTCGGTACGGCGACCAAAAGAAGAATAGAAAAAAAGAAACACTTTAATCTTACTCAAAGTCGGCTAGAAGGAGCTGACAAAGGCCGTCTGCAAAAATAGGCCGAGAATCCGTTACCGAAATCTGGGAATTTATATATTGACAACCGGTTTCGAGTGCCGTTGAGACGTTTAGTCGGTGAGAAAAGGGTCATTTCCAAGGAATCCGGGGTTCGCGAGAACTCTGATGGTAAAAATGAAACATGAATGACGTTTGATGCTCAGTGACCGAACCGGTGGAATCTGCTTTGAATTCAACTTCCGCAATTTCCACCCTCGGAGGCTGGCTTTCGTCTCAATCAACCGGGGCTTTTCTCGGGTTGGGAATGCTAGGCAGCCAACAGTTTCAACAAAAACGGTAAATAAGTGATGCCGACGGTGTTAGACGCCGCCAGTGAATGCGAAATACTCCCGACCGACGTCTACCTCTTTTCCTCGTCGGAACCCAAAGGGGGAATCCAATAAATTAGAAGCCAGAAATTCAGAATGTGGGCAAAGTTTGAGACCAGAGGTCAAGTTTTGGCTGTATAAAAATGGAGCCAGTGGCCAATATCCGGTCTCCGGTTGTAAACTGCACGTGTTTATCCGAAAGGCTGATTAGATTTTTGCTGTTTTTTCCTTTTCTCTATAGTTTTTGTTCGCAGCGCCTGAAGATTACGACTCGATATCAAGGTTCGAGCTACGTACCCGCATCGTGTTTCACATTTCGAATAAATGAACCCTGCCGGATCTCCGCTTTTGAACCGTAGAGAAAAAAAAAAGCTCTGTGAGCTAGCGGCACATGTGACAAAGGATAGAGTCACAAAAAAAGTGTATCAAAGGAGGATTACCATCGTCGAAAGATCATTCTCTCAGATGACTGACCTCTGACTATGATCTACGAAGACTGACATCGCGGCGTGTTTTTTTACAGAACTAAAAAGAAAATGATCTAGTAAAACCGTATCGGATGTTTTTAAATCCAGAAGAGGGAATCCAGCGGTGAAACGTCAAGATTTTATAGGTCATATAAACGTACCTATAGAATAAGCAGGGATGTGGGATACGAAATTCAATGCAGGGCTTGTTGCCGCAGAGTCATAACCATCTTGTCTTGTTCATGAGGATAGAGTTCATCGTATTATCTCCGTGTACGGTGGCGGCAGTGGCGTAGCTGCTCGCAGAAAATGGATCGCAGTTTTCCAAAACTTCATAAACCGTTATATTTGTGCACCTTATTCGCTACTTCGCGATATAAATTCATAAACTTCTGGTGAATGAGGTTCTGGTTATTACATTTCCGCCCGAATCAGCTAATTCCGAGGAGCTATGCAACGACGATGAAAACCGTTTGAAAATTGTGAGAAAGGATGCCCTCACTCCTCCGTTATACGAGTTATATCGGGGTGAATTGGAGCCAAGAATTTATGGGAAAATGCTGATTCGCTTTTTCGCATCAAACGTCGAGACTTGTAATCATAATGAAATTTACGTGTCGTTAGAGAATTTACGTACCGTCATTTTACGACGCTGCATAATTTCTTCTTAACTGGTCGTGGTGTAAGTGTGAGATAAAGTAATTAGTGATCAACATCAGAACCTGAATTCTGAGTAAACAAATCAACTGAGACGTTATGAAATGATATTTTATGACCACGCGGTTATATCACGTAAAATTTAAAAAATACGACTTTGATGTAGAATAACTTTGGTGAGGAATTGAGGAACACCGAAGAGGGAAACTGGGAGCGAAAATACACGCTTGCAAATTCATTTCGATAGAATTTCAGATTTTATGGTTCAGACGTCACGAAAGTCGAGCTTGCGAAGAGCACCGATCAATTTTTAATTTATACACTATCTTTATACGATTGTCAACTAAACTTTCATAGAAATGTTTTTGAATCTGACTTTTGGTTTCTTGGAGAACAGACAAAAAACTTTGATACAAAATGAAATTCGATATTTTCACCAAATTTCAGTACATAAAAAATCAGCTTTCGAAAGGATTTCGAGTTTCTTATTGCAAAATAAATCTAACATCCGTCTTCTGAACTCCGTTTGCCGATTTGGGTTTTTTCTCTACTCGTAGCAGAGATGATGTATGTTGAAAGCGGATTGGGTACTTTTCGGGTTTTACCTTTGACAACCCTTCAAGATAACACCCGAAGAAAACACCATCTTCCAAATTAATTTCACCGCGTTCTTCATTCCCCCTTCTACTTCTATTAGCTGTTTTCTTTCCCGCGGAATCTATCGACGAGAACCCTTCTTAACACCAAAGCTTAAGTTACTGTAGGTGAGTGATCTCCAAGTTCCATAGCCAGTCGTTATCTCCCCTCGTTCGTTCGCTAGAGATTTTTTAGTGCGATACAGAAACAGCTTTTTCAGCTTTTAAATTCACCCGATATCGTGGTTTCAGAGGCTCTCATAACGGGCTTGCAAATTTCTCAACAGGCTCTTTCAGCTCGAAAACACTTTGGTCCGAAGATTATTAAATTTCTTTCATCTCTAGTCTGCGTGTACTTAGTGCAAAAAATCTCGTTTCCAAAAATTCTATACTCGTTCCAAACCCGGCTATTACAACGAAGACGAATCTGGGACGCTGAAACTCCTCGACAATGTCAAAGTCTGTGACTGTAGATAAATAATTAACACAGCGTTTGGTTCAATTAGTGTAACGACCCCTGTGCAGGATTCCCGTGTCAAAGTACAAAGCGTTTCTATTTTATATTCTTCGAGGGTATTTTTGAGCCGGAAATTTACTTCGTTTCTCCTTTTCATACTCCCTCGGATTCGTCAATTACAAAGCTCGATGAGATTACCGTTATTTTGCGATGGGAAAGATGAGGTTGTGTAAACTTTCGTAATAAAATCGCTCTGGAAGTTTCTTTTTTTTTACGTCTTCTCAGATCACCTCTGGAACCTTAAGTCACCCCCAACTCGCAATTTTTACCCGGGGGCTACTTTAATTCGTATATTTTAGGGAGGTCCTTTTTACAGTCTTGCAGAACATAAAACTTCAGGGTATAAAAAATATATTTGAAAAATTTCTCTAAAAAAACTTGGCGTTTGTTGAGCCCGAGTGGCCGATTCAAAATTCAGTCGATCATCTCTTTTCGTAACCGCCTCGAAGGAAAGAAAGTGCGAAAACAGGAACGTTACTCGGTCGGTAGACCGATGACTGATTGTGAGTAGAAGAAGGTTTTTTTTTCTTGACTTGGCGTATGGAATTTGATCGACGATACGAACAGCCATTCGGAATCTGTGATACGGTTACGACAGCTGTGTAGCCACGTGCGTATCCCGGACCGTAATTTCGCCTTCTAGTTTTATCGCACGTCTACAATGAAATGCTGCTTCTGCAATCCGTTATTATTAGTGGTTATGGGGCATCGCGCGAATCAGTAGTAAAATTATTTCCACCGAAGAAACGATCCTCGTAAAATTGTAATAGACTGTTTTAATTGGCAACTGCAGCGGCACTGCGAATAACAACTTGAGACGCCAACTGTGCATAATCCATCCCTCTTGTAATGCACGATGAAAAATAGCCTCCACGCCATTAAATAGGCCGATAAATCCGAACTCCACGTCACATTCCGCAACGTTCCAACCCCTTTCTTGAGGGTCCTTCTCCAATCCATAGCGGAAATTTATTATGAGAAAAAACCGTTTTCTCTGATACGATGTATTAATATTTTTCCCGTTAAAGTCCGGGACGTCGACGGTATTTTGATTTACCGAATCCTTAAGCATTGCCGTTGATTCGATGTATGGGAATTCGTGATTTTTTTTCATCCACACCGCAGATTCGGAAACGAGACAAAAAAGAAAGCAGACGGCGTGAGCTCTACGTTCTACAGGTTAGATAGAGCCACGGTGGTAAATATAAATGTATCGGAAAAAGCGCAAGATACTCTGGACCATTGCGAACGCCAAGGTTGTTGGAAACGCCTCATTATCACATAGATCGAATCCCATCGCCTATCGCACTCCGATCTTTTGCGGAATCTGTCGCTCGCACTTTCGTTTCCGGCTCCCATGGGATGGGAAAAGGCTGCACAATCTGAGATGCATCACATTTTTAGTGTTCGATATACCGTGAATGGATCGGAATCAGACGACCGAGACAAATATCGTTCCGCCACTATGAAGAGTAAGAAAAAATCCCTGACTTTCCCTACCAAGTTAGAATTTTTTCGTGACCGAAATTCGGACGAATTAGTGGTTATTCGAGTATGTAGTGAATAATGTTTTGAATCAATGGTGAAAAAAAACTGATTTTTGAGAATACTTTTTCATTTACAATTTACACAAAATTTGCTACCGTTTCCATTGATCAAGATTTCCGCGCGACGAAGAAGAAAAATCGCTGGGGATCTTTTAATCTGTCTTATTCCGCATGACCATAAAATTCCCTGACTTTTCCCTTACCAGTAGCCACCATGTCAGTAAACTCTAAGCGATCATTTGATATACTGTGTAAAGTTTTTTACACGGTGAATAAACTCAGCGGGATTCAATTACCGGAGGAGTTAACGGAAGCAGCTGAAGCTTGAAGAAAAAGGTCAAAGTCCGCGTCCGGAATGCCTGATAACGCATAAGAGCCAAGAATCGTATAGCCGGGGGTGGAATACTGAACGGTAAAATATCTAATGAGTTGGATAAACGGATGAAAAGAGGTACAAAATTGAAATTGAGAAGATCTCGAGCTCGAGTAAGGTCGTAAAAATAAATCCTGTCTCCACATTTGATTTTCAACGTAAACGGTTCTCACACAGACTCCCAAGAGCCAAGAGTGCGAAGGACTTTTTTTTCTTCCTCCGCAAACTCTGAAAAACTTTCCGTAACCGAATGAATAATTCAACGTCAACCACATCAAACCGCGCAACAAAAACTACTCATAAAGACGTTAGTAGGTATCGAACGTCGGGAAAAGGGACCCTTATTGGTCTCACGATGTGATATTCGGAAATAACCACCCCGACGTGGGCCATCCACATCTTCTGCCATCCGACTGTCCCACAGACGGACCTAAGCGCGGTATAAGTACGGTAATAACCAAAAATAATCACCTCTACGTGCGGTTGATTCGAATTGATAACTATTATTACTTCAGGGGTTCGATCCCTTCGGCACAGACGCGGGACGATCCCTAATCGACTATTCACGATCCGATATTATTCTTTACCGTTACCTTGGACAGTCTGCAGGAAAATTCCAGCTAAAAAATCCGGTGAAATTAGTGTTTTTACACTTTATAAGAAATCGAAAGTCTTCTGCAGCCTTGAAACGATATTTTATGTTTTACACGATCCAAATACTATTCATTGAGAAAACTGAAACGGGCTCTTTCTAAAAAATTCATTTTCATTATACACAGTCTGAAAAATGTCTAGTGGTATGGTAACTATTCATATATGGGTTAAATATGGCATCAACTATTCTCTATAGCAGATAGAACAGAAATATAATATCTCAGGCTACAATTTCAGTTCGATTTACCACTTTTCTAGTTCTTTCTTCATTCTTATAGTTTTATTTCTTCAATGTTTTAAATAAAGTCGATTAACAGTCAGTGCAACGCGAATTGCCTGGGGAGAAACGCTTTCTGATTGGCCATGACGTCAGAATTCACAATTTCATCGCCATATTTGAATAACCCTACCGTACATCATCCACTCGAGAACGTGAGTTGGGGTGGCCCAAGCAGATAAATCTTAGGGACGAGCTAGGGGCCCCATCAAGTTTCCCTAGAAATCATCAGGCACAGGTCAGGTGGGCCTGATCAGGCAGACACGCTTTAACCGATGAAGCCCAATCAGGAAATTCTCTTCGGCAAGCCAGGGCCTCGCTAGTCATCACCTACTCGATGATACCATACTCGACTTGTTCTAAGTCCATGCTAATGTTGGGGAAGCCCTAAATTGCCCCTAAGATTGTTCTTATACTGAACAGTGACGTCACAGCACGGCGTGAAATAAAGATCGTTCAAAACGTTACAGAACTTTGAATTTGCGATATAGGTATTGCAATAATAATTTCTGAATCGGTGTTTGCCACAAAAGATGAAAAATCGTTTCGACGAACGAAATCTTCTCGCTACAGGCAGACGCGTAACGAATAGCACGTGCATATCTTGGGCGTTTCTTACTAACGAAGTAACCTAATTCATCTAATTTCATATACATCCCGGCCTTCAGTTTCGCGATTCGTTGAATTTCTTCAATTCGAAGATTCAATTATGAGGGATGAAAATGTAACAAACTTCGGTGAGAATAATTTATAATACCCATGGGGTCTACTGAAGCTTCAAACAGCAGTCGAGCGTCATTATCGTAGCGGACTAACAATTGGTTCAACAATTTGAGTAAACTTGGGGAAATATGATTAACTGCGGAGGAGTAAATAAAGTCCGTTTCTCTCCCTGCTCCTCCTTTCAGAAAAGACGCACATTTTCCGTCTGCTAATGATTATTCTACGCTATATCGGAGAAAAACGTTTATTCATTAGAAAAATAGAGTGAAGAGTAATGCAAATATAGAAAAAAAGCAAACGCTGCGGTAAATGGATTTTCTCTGCCGTCGGTAAATCGATCGAACTTTATAAGTACATCAGCTAGTCTCTCCGCTGCACGTAACCTTCTTTTACACTCAAGAATTCCATCTTTAACAAATATTATAGAACTAAATGAGAGAACGAAGAAAGTAAATGGAATTCAATACCCTCAGATCTAAGCTAAATTGGTTCTATAAGATGCTGATGCTGCAGTTTCTCGGAACTTGTCTATAGTTTCTAATTAACAATTATGAATACCCTATAGGTAAACGAATGGGAGTAATATAGCACCGGACGCTAAAATGGATTCAATTTCGAGGAAAAAAATTGAATTGCTTTTGCTGCAAAAAGTTGATTTTCTCTCCGCCCTTAGGCCATCAATTATTGACCTATTTCGAGTACTTTATTCGCGAAAGTTATACACGACCCCTGATATCGAAGCGTCACGTTTTCGCAACGTAATAAAAATCGCTTAAAGTTCACACCGTATCAACAACCATTGAAATTCACGTCTCGGCCGGTTTCGTTTTCTCCTGCATCCACAAGATTGATGATAACGTACGTTACGACACGTATTTGCCTCGAGTACTAACTACGCAGCTGACGTTGAACGAGGAAAGGACAAAAGAATCTCGACCAGTATTCAACGATGTGAAAAACTGCAATCTAAGGACACGTGACTCAAAGGATGATAAGCGGTGCTTCGGCTCGAGCTTGATAAACCCTCGGTCCGTGTGACCGACCTGGCTCCATCTAATTGCATACCAATGGACGACGAGCGGAGGAAACTATTTTCTATTTTCTTTATTATTTTTCAAACCATTGTCCTGTTGACCCGCCGTAAGAATGATCAGACGTTCATGCAGTACGAAAGGGTGGGATTTACGGTCCTAACTTTGTGTGCTTGAGAATACGAGATTATTCACTGTGCAGGTAATATAAAGGTAAGATGTAATCTAATAGTGATTAAAGAACAGGGGACAATGAAGAACAAGAGACAGCTAGACGGCAAGCAGAAATTAAAACTTACCCCAGACCTGGCCGGGGCGTTCCGCATCTGCGGAAAACAGAATTATCAGAAGTTGATTTCAAAATGAATTGTTTTTTAGTTTTTTTCTTTGGAAAAGATTAAAGGTTTTCAACTGAGGTATGCGAACGTTTGCTTTTTCTTAATTAGAACTCGTTTACAACTGGAGTAAACGCAACCTTAGAACTTAGAAACCCTGGAAGCAAGTTCGTTCAATATCCGCAACTTACTTGTTGGCACTTATCCCATAAATCCTCTAAGCTGACCTTCCGCACCGCAGGAGATATAAGTTGTAACAGATTGCGCATTCCCTTACCTCTAACAGTTTGACCTTTTACACAGTCTTTTCCTCTCTCAACTCATCGTTACTACATGTTTAATCACAGAATCACGAAAGTTATCCTAATCACCCCGATATTTTTCGAATGGTAAAACTGGTTAAATTTTGGCTGAGATTGATCTAGTCCTTCAGTGAATTATTTCAATTGCGATTTTGATGATATCTCGATAACAGATGAATAGATTTTTATCGCTGATCACGAATCTCAGTCAGATTTGCATAATTCGAAATTGCGAATACAATACGCTGTAAAGCACCTAAAAATATTTAGATTCTGATTGAATTTGTTCTTGTTTTTTGGGGGGTCACTAATCAATCATCCAAAGGTCACGAGTCCAATTCCCGAAATTCGTGATGGAAGTGATTTTCACACGAGTCAAAAATAGATTTAGAATACTCTTTTATGCTCAACGCGAAAGAAGTGTGAAAACGGGGAGTTCAAAGGTTGGTGCAAAGTCAGCCTAAGTCGTGTGTTTGTCATCAGATTTTGTACCGAACGTACGCAAACGAAACCGGAGGAGCATAAACACCTCAGCTCCGTTTTACCCCGTGAATTCAAAGGTCCGTAGAATAACCGAGGGGTGATAATAAAACGGATAGACAAAGAGAAAGAAAAAAAACCTAAGCAATTATGCAGATTGTCCAAAAGGGAGCACTTAAACTGTCTGATAAAATGAGTATCTGCGGTCAGATTATTCCCGGGGATTTACCATAAAGTATTTTTCGTTGAATCCTGAGGGTTTGTGAAGAGGGTAGACGGAATTTCCCAACGTTAATTTGATTATAGTAAAATTGTCGGATCTTCGACGTCCTAATTAACGATCATTCATTAAGGGAGACGAAAGTTTGACAATATAAATCCTCAAGCTAAGACGATGCAGTCGATACACGCGAAATCCTTTGCGTTGACAAGCTCGGGCCTAAGGGTCCTCGTCGACGTCCGACAAAGGCTCCCGAGATCCAGGAGGGTGCGAGGATGAGGGATAAATGAGAAACGATAAAGGCCGGAGGCCGGGTACGTGCGCCGGGAGGATGAAGAAAAGTTGAAACTTACTCCTGGCGTTGTCCGATAGCGAGGTAAGAAGTTGCCGGTATTCCTTCGGGGTTGAAGTCTCCTGGTTGAAGTTCTTGTGGATCGAGGACTGATTCAGGGCTGTGAATACAGCGCTAAGGGTGAAATGGCAGTCAGAGTTTCCCCGACTGCTGGTCAACGGGTGATTGTGGTACAAAAGCCCCGCCACCTTCCACCCGAAACTCCTCAGTATTCGGCGCAATGCCTCGCCCACCAGACGATGGGACCCCATCATCCTTGTGAGGGTCGGGTAGTGCTCTTCCTTGTGACGAAAAGCGTCCGCCTGAGCACCGGCCGTAAGCACGGGGATGTCCCAAGCTCCGGCGTACCGCGCAACCGGTGCGATCACGTAGTCGCATACCGGACCCAGAAACGCATCTGCATCCCAATTTACATTTTTGGATTCTGGTTTTTTGGTTTTTTGGTCTCGCTCTTAAGACTGTGAGCCATTTTTTTTCGCACCCACTCCACTTTGACTGCCGTCGTAATCAGGCAATAGCCGATTAACCGAAATATAGAATTCTTGGGATACACAGTGCCTACGCCCACCGTTGACTGTTCACCCAGAAAAACGATTTATTTGAATCTGAACATACTAAACATTTTATTTGTTACAAGTAAATTTTTGTTATATCAAGTATATTTATTTTATAGGTTTTACGTAGCGAGGTAAATGAATATATTTGAAGTGAGTAAATTTTTGACAATTTGACAAAAATATTTTTTTTGTCACGAATTAAAATTTACTCTTAACAAATAAATTTCTTAGTAGGTTAAGATTCAAATATTACACTTTTCTAGATCCACTAAATCTTTTTCTGGTGTATGAACCCACCATGACAGGGTGTCTACTCAAGTCAGGATCTAAAATTCGCTAAGAATTACAGGATACTCCTGGTGTATCGAGATACGATTTTTCTCTCGTGGACCACTTGTCTTGAAGGTTTTTACAATTTACCCATTTTTGGGTACTATATATCTTAGTTTTTACGACCATTTAGATATTAAGGAGCTCCTTTCTCGCAATCGGTGTCTCAAAATCGCGAAATATAAATTTTGAAGAAAAAAAAAATATTGTAAAAGGTAAATTATGTGCAGCAAAGGTTATTAAGGATTTTAACAAAAGTCGATCGGTCCGGTTGTCGTTATGTCGTTGAAAGCTTGATCGGGTTTGATATTAAAAATCGAAGAAAGTCCCTCGAGCGTTAAATTTGGTTATAGCTTGAAGTTCGTAGCCCTTTCATCTCTAGTAATATCAATTAGTCGAATAGACAGATGGTAGGTGGAACGTGGGCGAGGAGCAAATTGTGGTTTTTGTCAGGGTCGTTAGAATTTGAAGCCTAAAACCGGGGAGAAAAGTTGGTTGTACTTTTGCAGAATGTGAAAAAAAAGCTTCGAAAACAGTTCAACTACCGTTTAAATAGCTTAAAGTACCGTGAAAACCATCTAAAATCCATTATACTACGGTAATTAAATATCGTTAGAAAGGATTTCAAGGTGAAGACGCATTTTCCTAAATTCTATAAACCACACTAAGCGAAATGCACTCTTACGATTAGTCAAGTCAAATTAGTAAACATTTTAAAATCAATGCGTAATGATATATAAATCGGTAGAAACCTTTATCTTAGCTTACTATTGAACCGCCATCTTTAATCAAGCGTACTTGAATTCAGTTTTTTCATCATATCTCGACAACTGTTGATCCTAACGTCACGAAGGTTATTATAAAAAATGAAGTTTATTAAACTATCTACAACAAATATTCAATACATTTTTTCATATCTTCAATAGTTTTTGTGTAATATAGTTGAGAGTGAAAATCACTTTCTCGTATAGACGTATTCACTCGTGTATTAGAGAAAAACTATCGAAGTTACGAGAAAAATTCATTGAACCTTTTTTGTAGAGAATTTAGTAAGCTTCATTTTTCATAATAACCTCCGCAACGATAGGATCAATAGTTGTCCCGATATGATGAAAAAACTGAATTCGAGTTTTAGTCCGTTCAATACTGGACCAAGATTAAGGTCTCCACAAATTTATATACATCTTTACTGATTAATTCTTCTATTCGTTATATTTTTATCTCATTCTATTGGGCTATCTGTGTCTGAATGAAACGCAACTTATCAGACTCTCCCCAACCCCACGATGAATTGAGAAAATGAACAATTATTTTCCGCAATTTCTTATCACAATTTGTTTCATAATAACTCTGCGAGAAGAGTGATTAATATTCATTGAAACGAAGACGTGCTTGAAATACGATCAGATCCGATAAGGGTCGTTCGGTGAGTTAATTATGGGGATAATAATTGAATAACGAATACAACTTTCAGCTTTTATGTATTGAATAAAGAAATAAAGATATATATCGTTAGCCGACCTCGTTCCATCTCCGCGGTCTCAACTCTCGAGTTCTGTAACGCTTGAGAGAATAAAAAGAGAAGATTACGTCTCATCCATTACACGGTCATCAGACGTTACGAAATCTAAAGATCCGTGCCTCCCGCAATATTGTAGACGATCCGAGGATCCAAGGATCGGAGATCGCGAACGTCAACGAACTCTTGACGCATACTTTTTTCATGGTCACGTTCCGAGTGTCTTGAAGCCTAATACCGCGACTCAGCGGCAAACAAACGACCGAAAACTTAATTATATTCATTATATTCATTTATCAAAGTCTAATTTTTGAATGACTACAACGTCGCCTCCAGCATCACTCGAAATAAACTTCGTAACGAAGCATCGATAGAGCCACACGAAGATCCATAAGAAAAAAACGAAGAAGGGACCATAGAATTTATGACTACGAAGGAAAAAAATTTGCACGAACGTGTCTCTGCGATATACTAATCTAATCACAACAATTTTTGCCCATGGACGGTGGTCAATTTATTCTTACACAACTGTTCGAAGGTTTCAATGCGGAATAACTTCCGTTATATATAATAATAATTTCCGTTTGTCTCTCTTTTTTTGCTACATACGGTTCATTTAACGTCGAGAATCGAATTATGAGGTGAAGCACGAGCAACAAGTGTTATCAGATATATCGCGTGCGGATTGTCCCCGGAGAAATCGTCGACTTTGTACTATAACTCAGACTGGGAATATTATACAGAAATTTGTCCCGAGACTCTGCCCTTATCTGCATTGTACTTTACAGAAAACCGAATCGCTGCTTCTCCCCTACCCAATGGACCAAAGGATTCTGAACACGCATCCTGTTATAACTTGGCGGAAGACTGTTCAGTTATTTACGTCAGGACGTGATTTGCCTGCGTTTTCGGTAAGCCGAGGTCCTGCCGCAACAAACCTTGTGATATTCTGCGCCATTTTCTTTTTTTTTGGTCTGCTAGTTTTATTTTAATCCATTCACTGTATTCGTGGACAAGAACCGCATTTTTAGTATCACGGTTTATTTATACATTTGATACGTCGGGTTTTATTCAACTCTTGATTATTACACGCGGAGACGCGGATTAACGCCGAAAGCTTGTGTATGCTAAATTTAGGCGAAATGTCATTCCCTCTATCCTCTGTTAGGTTTACTTGAAATATGATGTATATTCACAGGCGGACCAGAACGCTGACTGATGTTGAGACTCGGGAATGTTATGCTGACGTCTGTCCAAGGGAGATTCCAAAGAACCCCCGGAGACATTCAGCCCGACGTGTTTAAAACGTGGATTATACCCAGCGGACATTTAGGTACTCCGGAGAGAAGCGAGCAATTTTATGAAACGTTACTGGAAATAGTGATTAAAAATTCACTGTCCGACAAATTTCTAACCTGATTTTGATAATTAATTTTTTATTACTTTACTTGAAGATAATTAGGACTTTGTGGTTTTCTTCATCTGCACTAAAGCACATTTTATATCGTCTTTAAAAATGATTCACCAGCCGCGGACGTGATGAAGTAAAAAGGAATTAAGTGATTCAGAAACCGAGCCAAGGTTCACCTTACGATAATAATTTTCACCATTTTTCGTTTTTTTTTTTTTTTTTGTCCTACCAACGCTATTCCATACTGCGAAATTGTAATAATTTAGGTCCTTAACGCGAGACGCGAAAGAGTGAGTCGTACATCACGTTATCTTGCGACTGATCCAATTCCAATGAAGAACTTTTTTATACTGTAGGTACTAGAGTCCCCCTTCGGTGGAGAAAAAAGTCCTGAAGAATCATTTAAGAGAGTGCGAGGAGGGCCTGAGTCTCTGGAACATAGCTGCAGGCTGATATCGAGCCAGTGGTTAGTACCGGGAGGTGGTCAGCCCTCAGCCCCTTCGCGGAGTTCTTTACAGTCGTGTAAAGTTAACGTTAAAACGAGAGACGTATAAAAGTTATGTTTGCGGTGCAGGGGAAGATAAATTGAACTCAGATACGAAGCCTATGTTTTTCACTTTTTTTTCCTACTAAATTTTTTATTTCACGATCTTTTGCTGTCTGTCTGTCTGTCTGTCGTAGTTTTTATTGCTGGACTAGAAAAAAAAAATCGACTCGTCAAAAAGTTATTTGTCAATCTAACTTCTGCTGCAATTCAACCCCTAAATAGAGTCGCAAAATTCTTCGAGAAAAGGGATACGACCCTTTTGTCATAATCCTCCTCGGTCCATTTTCCTTTTTTATACCCTCTACGATAACTTAATTGCAAAGGCAGCTGTGAGCTCGGGTCTTTTTCCAATCGGTTGATAATTCTTCCGATCTGGACGACGAGGGTGCGAATGTCTGGATCGGATCCCAGGTGAGGCAGTGGATTGAAAAATGTATACAAATTCGAAAGAATAACGGAGGGCGTTGAAGAATAGCGTCGAATGTTGAAACGTCGGTAAAAATAAGAACGAGATAGGGATACTTTCGCGTGTTCGCGTGGGTCGACAATGGATTTTTATACAGTCAATTATTCGTTATGATGCAATCGATAAATATGAACTCTCGATGGAATTGTCACGGCTGGATTTTAATGAGGCGAGGCCAGAACTCGGTGGACGATGAAGATGTGAATTCTTTACAACCGATCGTCACGGAAATTTTATTAGAAACAGATATCAAGAAATAACTTCGGGTTACGACACCGTAATGAAATAACAATATGCCCAATTTCATTGTCCTGTAACTAGAAGCGGCCAATTAGTTGCCGAGAGGAGTTCAACTTGACCGTAAATTATTACCGGAAATTAATCTTCCCTCCAGTTTTCTTAACTTCCCGTTTCTCTGTTTTCAGAGAAAAAAGGAAGTTATTGTGATCACCCCGAAAATGAAAAGTTGAGTTTTCACTAAATCTTCACGTTTCGAGGTCCAAAGAATCACCTCCGACTATTTTGTCGTGTGCGTATGTATGTGACCACATTTTTGTCCGCGCGATATCTCGAGAACGCGTGGTCGGATTTCGATCAACTTGGGCTCAATCGACGGGGCTTTTCTTAACTTAGAACTGATTAGATTTTGGCTCCGATCGGATTAGTACTTTTTGAACTATTCAAATAACAAAATTCTAAAAAACACAACAAAAATGACGATATCTTGAGAACAAATCAACGGATTTCAATGAAATTTGGTACCATATGGTTTTTTCGATCGCTGATCACGAATCTGAAGTCAGTTTTGCAAAATTTTCATTTGGCGTATTCGATATGCTGCAAAAAAACTAAAAAAATTTGGACTTGGATGAAACTTGGTACTCTTAGGTTTTTTGGGTCACTGATCACGAATCTGAAGTCAGATTTGCGAAATTCAAAATGGCGAATCCAATTTGCCGGGAGAAACACTAGAATTACGGAAATTGGTACTCGAAGGTTTTTTGAACCGCTGATCAAAAACCTGAGGTCATATTTGCAAATTTCAAAACAGGTGAGAACAAAATAAATAACGGGAGGTTCGAAGGCTGGCTCATAGTCAGCCCAAATCCGCTTGTTTTTTCTATACCGTAATTCCGGGGGATTATTGTTATTAAATTCTCATAAAGCTTCGGGAACCTTTTTTTTTTCTTATTCTGGGAGAGTTTTCCCAATATCATCAACCGCTGCACGTCTCCGTGGAATCTGTTTCACAAATCCCAACAATAAAAACTTCCAATAATACATAAAGTAGTACAGAAGAAAGATCTTCAAGTAACTTGAAAAATTTTTGTGGAACAGGATCCGCGCTCATAACTCTTACATAACTCAGTTTCCTTGTACTCGTACTGATCCCTCCACCGATTATTTATATCGCTCCTCCACTCGTGCGGGATGTGAATCCGATTTTCTGTTGCACCAGCGATTTTCTTCATTCTCGTCTGGTACAGATACGCGAATATCGAATAACCCGATGCTAATCCAGCAAACTAATCACCTACCATGTGTAACACTGGCGAACACGCCAGAGATCGTGTAGCAATAACGATAATAATCACGGGCTTATTTCATGCCTTGACCTTATTACTCTGACTCGAGTATTCATAAACTCGTGTTTCGAACTCGATAGAATCGACGCCATTCCGGAATAGTGGATCACGTACCGAGTCCGGGAAATAGGCGATATCCGACTATTGTAAAGGTTGCAACACGAGCCGAAGGCGTCGAGTACTACAAACTTGATACGAGGCTACAAATTTCCCTCATACAATTTTCCGCTAATCGAAGCGATATCGATGTAAGATTCGCGGAAATTCACAAATTTCATCTAGAAACTAAGATGCGAGTTGATTACGAATCGGAGTTTCGAACGATTACAGCTGCTCTTGGTAAAAATGATAAAGTGAATATCGAAGGATCTCTAATGACGGTAGAAAAAAAATAAGTTCGATATTGAATATTGGATTAGGAATAACGTCAATAATTTCTTGAAGTCGGGTTTAATAATTTGACTCGCCAAAACCTCGCGAGAATAAATTTAGTTGGCAAAACAAGTTAGCTGCCTTTTTTTTTTAATCTTCTTTCCTTCTCTCTTGGATTTTTTGCCTTGTGCAGACCGAGACCGAGACGGTGAGAAGTATAAAGAGACTGTCAGTCAATTTATCGAATTATTTTTAGACTCTCAGATGTAATCTTCCGCTCGATGACGTGTTCTGATATAAGTGATGCACGAAATACTTTTTCAGTGAAAGCCTAGCGCGTCAAATGTATTCCTATTTGTCTCCACGCGGTTACGGCATCTGGTTCAAAGGTTCTACCAAAAGATATACTTTGCCTCTTTGCAGGTGTCACATTTTACAGAATGATGATTCATTGCTCGTGCGGACCACCTTTCCTACCTTTGAACACTTTAACCGTGTCGGTCGTCAGGACCAAAATTCGTTTCGAGAAGAACAAGTTTATCATCGAAAAACTTTATTTCCTTTTCTGTACTTCTCCAAAAATGATTCGATTTTATGCGCTATACTGATAAAATTGTGACGTGATCAAAATGGTCATTTATACGATTCATGGAATGACGAAATATGGAAATGTCTGCAAAATTAGCAACCGCACGGTGTGTCAATATGGACAGAATCTTTTTTTTTCCTTCGACAAACGTGACAACATTGTTTGTTCCCCTGTGAAATTTTAATACTATACCTATACGAAATGGGACTTGGATTTTCCCGGTCTAAAATTCCAAAAGCTGTTTTAATTTCGTGCTCCATTTCCTCGAGCACGTTAACACAGGTATATAGGTACGTTGGAGATATCTTCTCCAAGAGCGAGGCTTCGATCGGCAGGGAGCGTGATCGAAGCAAGGAAATGACAGAGGTAACTTGTTTCCCAGATCATACTTTGTCACCATCCGGAGGCTCGTCTCCACCCATCTATCGCAAACAATTCCAAACTCCTTCGGATCTCAAGAGAGTTTCCGCGGACCCGGGGTTCAGAGTCTGTAATTTGCAGATAACGCTGTGACACGGAAGTGGTAAACGGAAGGGTCCAAATACCAGAGCTCGAATAGAGGCCCAATAACTAATCACAATATCACTTGACGGTGTCCAAAGAGTCGACCATGTCCCTAGCTACGATCGAACAACATGTAATCGACCAGAACCAGAAGATTTGGAAGATTTGAGTCTTGACTTGGCGGGAATTCGCTGATTTTTGGTATTAAATGAAGGAAAACTGGACAATTATCACAAAAAAATGACGAAATGGTCATGAGACGTATTTCGAATTCCCGTTTCAACACATGGTGGACTCTATAAAGAGTGAAGAAAATCAGTTACTTTTCCCTGACTCTTCATGATCAAATTATAATTTTTCTTTGACTGAAATTCGGACGAATCAGTGGTGATTCGAGAATGTAATAATCAATGCTCTGAATCAATGGTGAAAGAAAATTATTTTTGAGAATACTTTTTCATTTATAATCTACACAAGTTTTGCTACCATTCCCATTGATCAAGATTTCCGCGCGAGGAAGGAAAGCAAATCGCTTTATTCTGTCTTGTTTTGTATCACTATCAAATTACTCGACTCTTTCCTGACCATTTTTCGAATTACCTGACTTTTGCATGACTTCCCGGTTTTCCCTGACCTGCAGTGAACGAATTCCATATTTTCTTTTCTTTCTACCGCCTGAAAAGCGCCGCTCGCAAGTCACAAGAGAATATCGAACTAGCTTTACGTTCCTTCAGGACGAGGGTGGGTCCACCCCCTCCTGGACAGTATGAACTGCGAACCGAACTTGGGTAATCATCAGGGGATTCGTCTGGTTTGGCGTAGGAGCTTCAAAGGACGAGACATGCAAATAAACGTTATGTATTCCCATGGTCCCATATGGCAGCGTGATTCGAAATCGCATCAGTTTCGAAATCACGTCATGTACAGGATCATTCCGCATAATGGATACAATGTTCAGTGACGGTGTCTAGTCTGGTTTGTTTCTGATGGATAATTTACAAGGAAATTGCCTAACTATGTACATCCTGTTTATACATCAGCTCGCTCATCACTCCTGAATTTCCCACCTCATATACCGGAAAGCCTCGCCTTTGGAAAGTTCACCAGGCTTCCAAGTCAAGCTGAGGTATGCCCTTTCGCGATTCATTTACTCAGCTGATTGAAGTGAGCATTAGACGAGGCGTCTACTTCTTGTGCAAGCGTCACGAAATCTGGTTACACTGCACAGGTGGAAGAGGTGAGATGGAACTTTAGCTCCAAGAACCAAAATCTAGTCGAATATACCGCTGAATATGGGAACAGTGAAGCTTTCACGTGGTGAAAATTCGATTCTGGTAACCAGGGGTTGAAAAAGTGACGGAGTATGAAATTTTTGTGAAAAAATTATCGTTAATCGATAATTATTTTAGCAAATGCTTTACGGATAGATGGGCATGCAACGCGATGCAATGTGCAATGTGCATATAATATAATAACGTCTATCGATGCTTCGTGCTCCGAAGTTCAGTAGCGTGGAGGTAATTGCATCCATGAATAGAATCGTGTACATTGTACGGAATAGAATACGTTATTCTATGCGGTGCCTGAAGGGTTCAAAAGCGGGTAGATATAATGAAAAAAAAATCCATAATTACATCAAAATTTTTACGAAAATTAGAAAAATTAACTATCCTTGAGACATGAAACGGTGGAAATAAACGTGAAACAGGGACGAGTCTATGAGTTTAAAGCCGCTGGTGCATATTCGATGATTGATTTCTTTGATATTTTGTTCACGATCGCGTCTAGGTATTCAGTGAAAAAAGTGAAAAGAACATCAAACTTCCGTTGAACGATCATTAATTGGGCGGTTCACCTCAAATTCCTCAACGATCGTTAAAAAGAGAATAAGAAAATAAGAAAATCGAGATCAAAGCTCGTCTATAAAATCTGTCGTCGGCAGAAATGATTGTGTCAGACTCGATTAATTATCGGCGTTAATTATTATTCCCCTTTGAGAGGTAAATTTAATCGAAACTCAAAGTGAGGCGCTTCCACGACGCTTCTTAATTCTCGATCTCGGAAGTCTCCGAGGCATCTGCTCCCACCTCTACCTCGCAGACTGATCGCTGATTGGATAAATAATTGAAATTAAACAAAAATACCGGCTAATTATCCTAATCACCTTTGGACAGAATCGGATCTCGAATAGTACGTCTATACCGAGCGATTAGCGTGAAAGCAAAGTAAGCTAAGACGAGTACTTACAGCCCGCGAAGTCACTGGGTCAACGATATAAACGCGCAACAAGTTAACCCGTTTCCAGAGCTCGGATTCTCTAAGCTATTCCTTTTTTACTGTCACTTTCATGGCAAAGCACACAAAATTTCGAATGCGGTAACCTCGGAGTAAATTTTCTATCTACTTTGCCCCCCGCATCGTTGTCACAGCCAAACCGTAATCTAACTAACGTGTAACGATATTATCTAGAAAAATTTCACTCTGCTTTTTGTTTGTGCCCAATCTCCCGAGCCCGTGACGTGAAAATCAGCTTCCCTTTCAACGAGCTCACTAGCAGTACGGACTATGGTAGCTCGAATCCAATTACTGCTCACAGTGCCCAGTTTTCGACAGATTTGGTTTTATATATATATTTTTTTTTTTCTTTTTTGTATCGTTAACGGTGAGAGAAGAGCCGAAAATAAAATCGAGAGACACCTGAGAAGGTATCGTACTATACGTGATAATTTAATCATTCGTATGTACTGCGTAAGTCGATCTCCACGTGCGGCTCCTCCACCAGTCGATTCTATCTGAAGGGATTTTTTATCTCATGTTCGATCGAACAATCGAATCGAATGTCACATATGAGAGTTACACGGCTGTTTTTTATTCAGAAAAATAATAATGCGAGTTGAAAATTTGTTCTACTCGGACACGAGCAGACCTGAGATTCTTTGATGTACCATTGTTTTTTATTTTCTATTCCGTTTGGATAACATCTCGACAGTTTCATACGACGAACACCCGCATCTGGCAGTAATTAATGTCTTCAGATATCCCACTAAATGTCTCTCTGTATCTGTTCAGTATATTTCAAAGTTTTAGTACCCGTTTTGTCCGTCATATCAAATTAAGTGATGTAGGAATGTATCCATTTTTTCCTCTCTTTCTGCTTTGGTTTTGGAACAGTTCAGACAGCGAGTTGATTCATGGTTCTTCTAATATCTGTATCGGGATATGAAAATTTTATCTAATTAATCGCCTAGTCGTGGCTAGGCGTGTTAATTATTCCGAAGCCACCCATAGGGCTCCGACTACCCAACGTACATTATTCAAGGAGTTTCCATGCTGCAATATAGACTTGTCTGCAAGCATGCGTAAACCTCCTTGGAAAGCCGTCCTTTCTGCGCAGGTACCCTAATTAGAAATTCTAGCCAACGAGACGACAGTAATCCAAGGATGCATCGACGCGTTTCGGTACAGGTCACATGTATTATTCACCGTTTCAACAACCCAAAATGTCCATATCTCGAGATTAATTTTGCGACGTAGTAGCTTACGATTAGTTCGTTCCTCGGAATATCATTTGCGAACTAGAAGCATCGACGTGTCCCTGATCAGGAGGGTAGCTAAAAGAATTGAGTCGAGGTTTCACAAAGGCGAGATATTAAAAAAACCGAAACGAACCGAGTCTGCACCCGCAAAGGACCACGAAAATTGGCTCCATTTTGATTATGTTCCATTTTTTAGGGTTCTGATAAACAGCGTCAATGGACGCAGCTTCAAAAATGGACAGTTTCTTGGCTACTGTATAAAAAAGACCGAATTTTTACATTATAGAGAAAAAAAAAATTGATAACTATTTGTGAGCAATACTTCTTCTTGTATGTAAAATATACGGTGATGAAAAAATGTCCTCCTGCGAGGGCAGCGTCATCTGCGAGACAGGAAAAACTAATTTTCTCGCGAAAGTAAAGATTGACGCGAAGAAGCATCGCGTAATGAAACCGTCTAGCGATGCATCATAGCGTCTTTACGCTATGGCACAAAATTGCTGCAGAAACGTTAAGTTGCTTTTAGTCGCGGGGGTGCAGATGGGGTGGAAAGCTAGCGTGTCTCTAGACGATTCTGACCTTTTAGTAAGCTGCAAGCTCATGCACCGACGGTGGAAAATTGCACGGTGTGAATTAGTCAAAAGGTATTTTTTCTTCAAGGACTTGGAAGAGGCACACAGTTTTGTAGACTCGATTCGATCGTCCTTTCAAAAATATGAAGACATCGAGACATAAATTCTATCACACTATTCAAAAGGTGAATCATTGCGGACCAAATCAGCGATCGATAAGTCTGATTTCCTGTTTTCGTCGATACGATTAGAGCCGTTGAAAGTCATTAATGATCGATTAATCAATTTCGTTGATACATAATTGGGCTGACCAACGGCCTAATTTCAATACCTCCAGCCACCAGCTGGCTAAATCGAAAGACATTACTGACAGTTTTCGCGGTTCCATAATCGCCTGGAGGGTCAGTTATAGACGAGATATGATGTTGAAAATGCGTAGGATAAAATATCGTATAAGATAGAGACAGAGTGTAAATTAACCCGTCTATAGTAGAGTAACAATTTACTGCTAGGGGTAATTAAAACGAATTAAGGGAGACTCGATGTCACGACTCTGGTTGAGTGACCGGGAACGTGCAGCTGCGAACCTAATGACGTCAGGTTTAATAAAAATAGTTTCATTTTTTCGTCTCCCTCTCTATCTCTCATATAAAAGGGTAAAAAGAGTTTAGAGTCATGCCGGAGGACACGCCGCGTTATCTTCTCTTCTACAAATAATTCCGCAGTTCGTTTATAAGCGGCTGTACAAGTGTACACCGCTCATTGTCAGTTATACACAAGTGAAATGCGTGCGTAACGAATGAGTTGTAATTAAAACGGTTAACGAACAGTACTGCATACTGCCACGCAATGGCTCTCGCACGATCTTATCACGTTTCGTAGAATCATACATATATGTATTGGAAAATCGACTATTAACTAAATAATATGGTAGAAGATCTGAGCCAAACCGGAAAAGACGTTTGATTTTTGTTCTGAAACTAATTTAGACGTTGAAATGAATCGTTGAAGCAACAAGTTCATGTCGAAAATGACCAAACAATCTTAGAAGAAGGGAAATAGAAGTGACAAAAACTCGCAAAGTGTTCTGAATTGAAAATAATTTTAAGGTTTTCATCTCATTTTACTGTTTTTTCTGGCGAATTCTTAACCTTCATTAGTAGCAGGCCTTGATTACTGCTAAAGTCGCAAGTTGCCTCGTTATATTACCGCATATATTGATCATCATATCTGAGATTAACAAAATGTAGGAATGACGTAGATTTTTCTTTTTGAAAATTACATGAAACAAACAAAAAATGAAAAATTGTTTGACTCGTGTCAAGAAATCGTTAGCTTGATTATCATCAAGTAAATATTGACCACAGTCAAATGACATATACTTGATTCCAGTGAATATTTATTGATAATCATTCATATTTCACTAGATTCAAGTAATTACGTATTCGTTATCTGAACAAATTTTTTACTTTCGAGCTGGGATTTTTGTGCAATCGACATTACTTCTCCTGTGAAATTAACAGTAAAAATAACGAACACGTTTATTTCTGTCGACTTTTTCTGGAATGCGAATAAAAAACCGTTAATACCTTCTGCACATGTGTATTTTTGGAAGTTACGTTTCGGCTCGTACGATGCGATATCTTGTTGCTCACAATAAATTGTTTCAACGTATGTATTTACAGATTTGTGAATAATCTGCTATTCTATCAGGAATAAAAAGTTGATCGGCATAAAGAGTGCAAAAATCACAGCATCGATATTCAAGGTTTTTTCGATATCTACGTCCTAGATTTTTATCCCTACGCTTGACTCAAATACCAATGAAATATAGGGAAAAAAACTGGATTGAATCCGAGCTTCTCTCTGTGCCTGTACGCTTTCGGAATAAGTATATCTGTCCCCGTGGGAGCGACACGTGTTGAATTTTTTATGTTCCCGATAAAACCAAAAATTCACGATTCATACGTGCGTTACGTTCGTATGATTTAAGCAACAGGTCTAATCAAATATTAGATTATCGTGAGAACAGATTTTCAGATCTAAAAGCAATAATTCAGTCTTTCAGCTTCGTAAGGAATACGTTTTTCGTTATCCTGAATAAATTCTTCCGCCTCGCGAACTCGTTCGGTGGAATAAAACGGTCAGTAGAAAAAAAATCGACCGAAGAAGGTCCTGCGGTACTGATATCGGATATGAAAGGAACGGTAACGTCCACAACCCTCAGTGGGCATGAAAAGAAGCTATCCCAAATCCCGCGACATTAAACGATGCGTGAATACGATGTACTCTATTGAAAAAAAAGGAATACTTTTTTTGTATTGATTGATACAGCGATAAGATTATCGTTTTCGCTTTCTAAAACGAAATTTCGACACCCTAAATATGGTATAATCCGTATTTTTATCCCTTCGGAATTTTTTTTCTTTCTTCTAAGTAAAGTAAAACCTCTGGGAAATTATCACCGGCTCAAAAACACGACGGTGATGCGTTTTTAATCGAGAATAACGACGTGTCGTGACAACATTTTTCTTTTTTGTATTTTTCAATCTAATCCTGCAGAGAAAAAAAAGTTGACACAAAAAATAAGGACCGTGGACAAGTCCCTCGTCTCTTTCTCTTTCTCTTTCTCTTTCAAGACGGGAGGGACGGGCTTTTCACAAAGCTCCGAATATCAACAGAAGTGGGCGTAGAGCTTCTGTATATATATGTGGTACAAATCCGTCAACGGAGACCGTGAAACGAGACGGGGATGACCAGACAATTTTCTTCTTTTCTTCATTGTTTCAAAATGAAATTTGGCCAAATATTTTCTCTGTTTTTGAGCTTTAAATCTACTATTTTTACGTGCGGTCGACGGAGTGGGTGCGAGCGAAATTATTGACAGTACCTACTTCACTTTTTATTCCTTGTTTTATCGATATTTAATTGAGGGGGCCGTCTCAGCCAGTTTCATTAGCGAAGCAGATTTCGTTTAGCAAATTATTATTTTTATTAATCCAGAGTATATGATAATGAGGCTGAGATTGTGACGGAATTTAATTTATTAGAACGACGCGACGTTCATTCGCAGATATAGAGTTGCGCTTGTTGAAACGAGATGTTAAATCTGGATTCCGATTACTGGGATCTGATCTCACAAACGTATAATCATTTTACGCAGTGTAACGTAAGATAAGAGGGAGATGTGTGAAACTACGAAGACGGGGAGTCAATTAAAATAATTAATACAATTGTTTTCTCCCCCGCTAGACAATTTCTCTCAATTTATTTCAATCTTCTTTATAAATTTATATTGAAATTGGTCTGAAATTTCGTGAGAGACGAAACGGAATAATATACTGTAGTGTGTTTGAATACTTCAAGCTTCTAAAACCAGACTAGAGAAACGCAGAGCGTTTAAGTAACCCTCAATTTAACGAACGTTTATAGTTTCGAATGATTAAATTCCGTCGCAACTGCAGCAGCCGCATCCCTACATCATTTACTAATTCCTGACAATTATTCGATTCGACATATACGCGTAGATTACGCATCAGCATAGAAAATTCTTCAAATTTTCACCTCTTATAATCACCGAGCGAACGAACGACGATATCAATCACCGATCATATCTGCACGATCGGTTACTCTGTAATTTGATGGAAACCGTTTAGGCGACTTGAACAACATAACCAGAATCCGATCGGTCGGATATAACAGAGATTAAGAAGACTATTTGATAAGACAATCGAAAAATTTAGGACCAATTTCAAGGTGATGAATTGATTAAATTCTTTCTTTTTATACACAGAATATTGAGGCTGTTAATTTTAAGAGCTCGACGAATTATCTAAGAAATTTGTTATCGATGCTACGATTCTTCGAAGGTTGTTTAGCGCATTTGAAAACACATCACCTTGTGCTGGATTTTGACATGCAGGATTTTCGAATGAACCTTGACATCGAACATTCTTGATGGTTTTTTATTTTTCCGTTATTCTAAGTGAAATTTTTCAATTGTGAAAAACATTCCGAATTTGAGTGTCGAATTTTTTGCTTTTGAAGAAAGGTTCCCTGCATACTTGGAAGATTGTCGAAAAGAATTTCAACTCCACGCTTGTGTGGTTTGGACTAAAATTGACCTTCGCATTACCTTCGAGAATATTCATAACGTCAGATGTCGTTCCCCTTTCCATTAAAAACGGTGTCTCAATCAAGCAAAAATGAGTGTCGACAACGTGAAAGAACCTTCAAAGCGAGGTATCACTAATTAAGAAAATTCGTTACATGCCCCTAGCCCTCGAAGTACAGGCAAACTTGATAAAATTACGCTCTTGTCGTTTTCTCCAGCACTTTAGGAGAGTTAAATGAATTTTTCAATGACTATTCTTCGATGAAATTGAATTTGCTTTTTATCATCATCTTCCTTATTGAAAAACGAAAAGATTCTTTCCACCCAGAACAATTTTACGAGCAAGAAAAAACAAGTCTGTACTTTCAGGGTTAAAATTACAACCCCTCGAGTAAAATTACGTTCCCAGGGTGCAAGAAAATCCACCGTTTTCGCTCGGTGATTAATACACAGGTTGCGATTAATTAATTTGAAATCAATTTTTATTCCGATTAAATTGACCTGCCGTCCTGTTGATGTAGAACTCAAAAGCGGCCAGAGGCCCGTATGTACTCGAGCACTGCGAGTCTCTGTGCTCCACCTTGATCGTCCATCCAGGTAGCGAGCCTTTGGCCGAAACGACGGCCCTGACGGCCAAACTGACCGCGGGCAGTACCCGGGGCAGTGCTTGTTCGTGGTGTGGATCCAACGGGGCGATAACCGCCAATCTGACAACCCCACCGCCCCTCGATCCTCCCCCGTGTATCAGGACGGATTCGATGACGGTGACGTTGGTTGATAGAAATATTAGTAAAAATAATCGGGCTCGAGTCCCGATGCGGGTTCGACTTCTTATTATCGGTCTCGAGCCCCCGTCCTCCCCCAGAAATCGGATTGTCATCGCTGGTCGAATTCGCTGATTCCCTCCACGCTGATTCGATGATCCGCTTGTCGGTGTCTTCAGTCTCTCGACATCTTTGACCGAACGGTCATCGTTGCTTGAGACGATTTTATCAAGCGCACTGTTACTTCCCCGATCTCATCATTCGGTGTCACTGTTTTAATTTAATGAACGATTTTTAATCACAGATCACCGGCTCCAGTTTCTTCATTCAAGTCATCGTCATCGCTCACTGTGTAACGGATATACATATGGTATTAATTATATCTAGTTTCAGATAAGACAGCCGATGGAAGAATAATCGTTTCGAGTTTGTCGAGAGACAAGTTGGACCTGCGGTGTCTGAAACTACTTTTCTCTATTGTTTTCTGTAATACAGAGCGAATTGACGTCAAGGGGTTGATTATACGCCGCCTATAATGTCGGGGTTTTCAGCTAACTGGACTCGTATCATGTTGCGTGCGAGATTAACCGAGTCAGAGGTCGTGGATAGGGAGCTAAACGTACGCGTTTAGAATTGCTGTTTAATCGTTAAGCACGCCTATAGGCAGCTGGAAGGTCTGCGATCTTCTTGATCAGAATTAGCCTCTTTCGTATTTCTTTTTTTTTTCACACAACAGCTGGCTGAGCTTTTTTACGCTAAATAACGACCCCGAATAATCCGATTCTTTCAGTCTCTAGAGAATATCGTTGATCACCCAAAAAAGTATTCAAGTCTGGCGCAGTTGATGATCAACGTTTTAGCAGCAATTGAGACCTTCTTCAATTCCTACCCCCTTTTTAATGGGGGGGGTGAATAAAGAACTGTTTTAAAAACTACGAAATACTGAATCAAACGATTTAATTAATTTTTTCGACCTTGGCATGGCGAAAAACTGGCCACATAATAACGGGTAAACTTGACCTTGTCTCGGATCTGTAACTCTGTTAATTTTTTACTGACTTTCACCTTCGTTGATGCGAGGGACTCGCCATTTGGCAATGAATCGACTATTATATTGCGACCATTAATAGAATTGTCGAAACAAAATCAAACTATGCTTTTTTTGAGTCGTCTACGTTTGAAACTCTACCAACTGTTCGACAACTTGGACTAGAAAAAAATGTCCCAATCGAACCACTCTATATTTTTAGTTCATTTTGTGTAGTTCTGACATTTTTTTATTCAAAAATATTCGAATCAACGTAAAGCTTTTTGGTTCACCTGTTTTAAAGTTTTTTTTCGAACGATTTTTTGAGCCCCTCCTATAGGGACGATATCGTTTTATTCAATTTATTGTTCTGCATAAATTAACGAAAAAAAGAAGCTCAAGCATAAGCTTGAAGTTATGAACGGTACTAAACTTGATTGTGAGAAACAATAGCCTCGATCATCTCATTAACAAAAAAAAAACAAAAAAAAAACATTTTCCATTTCTCCATCCCACCAGATTTTTTTAGAAACCCCCCAGTGACCAGTAATTAGAATAAAACGATGTCGTTCTGAGGGGTTGAAACGTAGACATCTTTAAAAAAACAAAACAAAAAAAATACACTGGCTTTTATTTTGAATACTCATTTTCACTTATCACTGTTAAAAAAATCTGTATCAAATTTAATACACATTTGTTGGAAGCATTTTCGCAGATACAGTCTATGAAAATTCAAATACGCTATGAAAATTGATAGTGTGGTATTTTAATAATAAATTTACCGTGTAGTAATGTTATCATGGATGTGTATTTTGTCAATCAAATGTAAAAAGTGTAATTAAGCTGCATGTTCGGAAAATTTCTCTGCAGGTTTTTAATTTCCAAGATCCTGTCTATTAAATTCTGCATTGATACATGAAATTTGATGTGCGAGTATGAATTTCGCTATACAAGGGTACGAGTGATCATTACATATACCTAGTTTGCGAATTTCATATCACTTTGTATTGTAAATATGTTGTAAATTTACTGAGGTCAAGAATTATACGTATCCACATCTAACAATTAGCCACATCTGTTCGATATCAAAAAAAAAAAATCTGTGGTCATGTAAACGTGTATAGCCTATGTGTAATACAGCTGGGGGCAATCAAGCACTTTACGGTATAGTCAATACGACGTGTCTTGCCGAAGGCAAGGTTTCCAGCAAAGGCACGAGGCATCGTTGGTGGGTCCGGGTTGAAAGGGATGAGGGTAAAAGCACATCGGACTAAATCACCCCCCGGGAGTTATACGTTCCGCGTGTAATGGGACACCCGGAGAACGGGGAGGACAGACACCAGCCCGCGCCGGACGTAACCGGGGGCAGAGGACAAACCCCCCCGAATACCTTGGTGAATGTGTTGCTATTAACGTTTCTCGGCTTGCCGGCGTTAAAACAAACCCCGACATTACCCGGCCCTAAACCCCGGACCTAAACCTCCGTCGTTATCTCGATTACGAGACGGTTTACTTCATCACAGAGTCTCTGAACTCGATATACAACTCGAAACTCGAAACGAACTCTGATCAGGTTTTCGGGGTGAAAACGCCGCAAATTTATGAATTAATGATTTTCCGCTATTTGCAAAAAAAAAAGACTTGAAACTAAATTTTATTCTCACTGGAAAATATTTAGAGAGAATCGAAAAGAACTCTGGTCAATTTTTCGGGGTGAAAACGCCGCAAATTTATCAATTAATGATTTTCCGCAATTTGCAAAAAAAAAAGACTTGAAACTGAATTTTATTCTCACTGGAAAATATTTAGAGAGAATAATTGTTCACGTCTTCTTAATTTCTGCTGTCTATATCATATATGTATATTCACACACGTGACTTTTCTTTATTTTCTCTCTCTCTTTTTCTCGGTGGATACGAGGTAGAGAAAATTTAGTATCTTTCAAACCGAAGAAGGATCGAAGAAGGGTAGAAAAAATGTCGCCACTTTAGGTATCGCTGCATCCTAAACTGCACTTTTTTATGGGTCGAAGAGGAATCACAGAATCACTGACCCTCCCAAAGTTTCGTTCTTAAAATACGATTTGAGGTATTTTGCCATTTGTTTTTTAACGAAAAAAAAAGCCTTTTTTTATCGATTGAAACGTTTTTTTAAATCAAATTCGATTATTTATCCCGCGTGTATTTTAATCTCATAAAATTTTACGTCGATGTAAAAATATTGCCGCAATCATTTTTGTCTCCAAGTAAGGTAACATTATTGCGGGCATACGGACCGCGCGGTTGAAACTGAGACGCGGGAATCTGAACGGGAAGTTTCTCTAGGTTCTCTACAGCGACGCTGCAAGCGCCGCGACGCGACGCCGCTCACTTCTGTCGTTTGTGCCTTCTTCCATCGCTATCTTTCTCTCTGTCTCTCTCTCTCTCTCTCTTTATTCCATACGTATCGCGTTATCCGTTCCCTCTCTCGCTCTTTCTCTCTCTCTCGATACCTCATCCGCACGCATCTCTGCACGCATGCGTGATTCAACCAGCACCAAAGTTTGCCTGGTCATTCACTTTGTAGTCTCAATGAAACGTGGGTATCCTTCTACTATTTATCTACGGGACTGTGACTACAACGAAATTCTCTATACCCGCATAGGTACCTGGTTAAATATTTACTCAGAGGATGACCATTCCTTCATTTGTTTTTTATCAGGACTAAAATGATCTAGAATTCAAAATTTTCTGTCGTCATTTATATTGACCCTCTATGGAAGAAAAGTTTATCGTCAGGAAACAAGAAGACAAACTTTTCATTTTAATTACCAATTAGGAGAACCACCCCCACGCTGGAAAGAGCCTCGATTATTCAGAGTACCCAATTTATCAACCCCTGGAAGATCCTTTTCTTGATTTTTCATTGTCTCATAGGACATGGACCGAAAGAGTACTCGGAAAAGACGCTATTTTATCCCGTTTTTCTTTCGAGGGTCGCTTTCATCGAGATACGCGACCGAATGCCACAGCGAAAGCTCGAAGCTCAGGGAATCGAAACCGTGGATGATAAAACAGAAATTACAAGCCTCAGACTATATCGAACGACCGAAGGTACCAGAGCTTTTGCCGATAACTAAGAGCTTGCGAGGCACCGACGGTCGATAACAATTCTTATGGAATAGAGCTTTCGACAGAATTCTTTCCCCTCTCATCTGATTATCGACCGATATCGCTCGATTTCAACGATGAGCTTGCAATTAGAAGTTCGAAAATTTTTTAGGCTTGAAAAAATGGAATCAATAGAGTCGTGAGAAAATCTGATGACACAGATCTACGAGCTCGATGATTCCATGTGTGTATAACATAGATAGTTGGAGATACGAACGACTAAAGACTCCGAGCGAGTGATAACGGTGTTGCGGAGATATGACGTTAAGAAGATATGAAATACCTGTGCTAATAATAGACTCGAACGATTGTATGAAATGACAGTTTATCTTCTAATTACGTGACCGCAAGCGCCGTGTGTGGATTTTCAAATGTTTAATTATACACATTTAATATATCCACGTAGTCGGATATAGCCGCGGAACTTTTTATGTGCGTGAAATGAATGAATCAATTAATGCGGAAGAGTCAAGAATGCTATTACAGAAATATTGATTGAGTAATGAATTCGGGTTATAACATAGCGCGATGCAGCAATGAAAGAACTTTTTTTTTCTATGGTCCAAAAACATAAAATCATTTCAAATCGAAACCAGTCGCCACTGCAGAGGCTATAAAATACTTCAAATATTGCCTTCTCTTAATTATTGGATAAAAAAATTATCGCACAAGTACGAGTAGAATCGTTGGAGATACTTCTTACCTCACTCAAGTTTAATTAAAAATCATTCAATCACGCTATTACGACAATTTCACTATCAATTTTCTCGCTCAAAATTTCCGCCACTACGAATTTTTAGGGAAAACTGAACTTTTTTATGTTTTGTAGAAATGAAAAGTTCATCGAATTCTTTTTTTCAACCAAAAAGAAAAACTACAAGTGAGAATGAATGATTGTAGGAAATGAAAACGTAAAAACTATACTTTTACTACACTTCATGGAAAAATTGTCCACCTATGTAACTAGAATATCCTATTTTATCCTATTCCATTACATCCGTGGTTGTTGAGTCGAACGATTCATTTTTTCTCTTTGTAATTACGTTTCAAGTATTCCATGAGAAACATAACGTTTAACTTTACGAATTTGAAAAGATAATCATTGAATCTGCTTTATTCTGAGCTGAGTTATGAGCAGGTGAAGATTATGTGGAAGGATAAGCGCACTCGCCAAAGTTATACAACTATAAAAAACCGAAATTGTGCTTTTTTATAGTAAATTTATAAACAAAGTCAAGCGACAGAGTCATAATTGATTCCCAACTGGCAGAATTACATATTTTGGATGGAATCCCTATAAAGCTTGCAGAATGATGTAGATATTGTTCAGAGAGACATGTATAACTTGTGCAAGGCTAATTGGGCATAATAACGGGCACAGTGAAGGGGGAAACTTGGGAGTGTACTATAATTTAAGCTTTAAGCGGTATAGCTAAATTAAATTATGTAGTATACCAACAGCTAATTAGCCCCGTGGTGTTCTTGGCCAATTTATACAATGTACGCATTCAAATGAGTAATTTGTGTATCTATACGTGTACAAAATGGGGTAGGTACGTACGTGATCCGGGTTCGTATGAAAAGGGAAGGACCCACATCGCGTGGGCGAGTTAGCTGTTCTTTCATTAAGTTCACAGAGCAATACATCACTCTGCATCAACGGCTCCAAGTCCCATTACCGTGTTGTTTCGCTATTTTCCAATTTTCTACAGAAATAAAACTTATCCAACCCAAATTAACCAATTTTACATGTATAGTCACAGAACCAGGCCTAGCCAGTACTTTTATGAATAATAATAATTAGGGTCATTTGCTCGTAAACTGCGCAATAACTTACCTAAAATTGTCGGAATAAAAATTTCCAACATTACGAACATAATAGCTCAGATATTAATTTTCCAATTCAAATTAGTCTCTTAAAATGAAGAAAAATTTGTCTGATTCTAAAACTTCGCTGTCACAATTGAACTTTTCTGTTTTTATTCAATACTCATTCGTTTAAATCCAAGTCTATGTCTATGTAATTCAATAAAATTAAATAATAAACGAAACAAAATACATTGGAAGAAAAAATGGTGTCATGGTAAAATCGTGCGGAATGGTTGACTGATAAAAATGATCCAAGGTAGACTGAAGTCGATCAAATCTAAAAGGTTTTTATTCATTTTGAAGAATTTTGGAAATTAAAAATTAATATCTAAGCAGCTACAGTTTGTGATTTCAATATTTTATTCCCAAAATTTTGAGGAAAGTTATCTGTGAATTTGATTAATATTTAATTGTTTCATGAAAACTGCCAATAGATTTGAGTGTATAAACCTTCTTTGAAAAATCGCCTCGGTCAGGTAGAGCTAATTATTCGCGGATAATTTCACGCCCACATTAGAGTACAGTTCGCACCCCGAGCACTGAAAATCGCTCATCCAATCGCCCACTCGCGTCCTCCCGCCCCCGGGAGAGTAAATCGATCGGAAATGTCCCTGTTCAGTCATTACTTTTACTCGGTGTCTACGACTTCTTTAGTACTCCTATAGATATTGCGGATAATTTGGTACCCGAACCTCTGACGTGCGAACGTTGAAAGAATAGCTGGCATAAAACTGCTGGTTCATGGTGGCCACTTTTTTTCGGGAAAAAAATTCCCTGACTTTTCCCTGACTTTCCCTGACTGGTTGATCAATTTTCCCTGACCGAAATTCTAATATTGTCTTAATTAGTGCTACAAGATAATAATACCCCTAATTCTTGATTTCATTTGGATCGAGACTTGGATGCAAATTGATTAGGAAATCCAACAATTTCACACTTCCCTGGATTCCCTGACCAATTTTTGTTTTCCCTGATATTTCCCGGGTTTCCCTGACCGCGGCCACCATGTCGTTATACCGAAGTTCAGGGTTCGAAACCGAAATGGCCTCAGACCTCGGGTGTATTGGCTTAGGATCCCGGAATTTGCGGTCTTAGGACTTGCAGTGTATCTCGGTTACCTTCGGACTAAGAGGACCAGTACAGCGTGACTCAACAAATTATCCATACTCCAAAAATCATTAATATCTTATCCAAAGTTCATTACACATCGAAAAATTGATATTTCCAAAAATCACTTGTCGTAGGGTTTCAGGCACACGGTTGATTCGATTATGTTTTTTGACGTAGCATTTTCTTTGAAAAGTGATCCTTCGTCGTGTGGATGAGGGAAATTGAACTGGTTCCCTAAACCCTTTCCTCGCCATCCAGACATTCACTATTGTTGAGGTCGCCTTCAGGATCTGAGTTCCAATCTCGATTCTCTTTCAATTTCCTGAATCGTTATTGCCTCGTCAATCAAAGGTTTGTTTTCCTTGAAAATAGGAAAACTATGTGGAACATTACGGCTGAGACGGTCTGGATCTGAAGCGTCGAGTGTCACTGGCATATTATCCCGAGTATCGACTACAAAGGGGTTTTAAAAAGCTCCAGGATGAAGACGGGGCGACGGTTGGGTGCAAAAATTGCTTGCGGAATTGATATTCGATTCCACATTCTCAATTTTACTTTCAGACATCGAGAAAATTTTATTTCGAGTATCATGGCTTTCACGAATAAAAAAATGAATGTGAAAAAAACGAAGGATATTTAATTTACCGTAATGAAAAATATAAGGCCAGAGTTATAATTTATTATAAGTATAAATGTTGGCGGGTTGGTATACATAATTTTCACCGAGAAAACAATTCTCTTCCACATCAAGAGACTTTTAGGGTAATATTACATTTGTTACCAAAGTCCATTTAACGCGGATGGAAAATGGTAAACCAAAGCTAAAATTTCAATTGATAAATGTAGCTCGAGAGAATTTTACCCAACGTTCCAACTCGTTCCGTATACGTAATGGCAACAGGAGAATCGCGGTCATTAGCAAAGAAAATAAACAACTGTGCTAATGCATACAGAGCAGAGAATTAACTTGCGAGAGAGGGAGAGAGAGAGAGAAAGAACGATATACATATATCCTGATTCAAATTTACCCTCGTAGACTCGTTTTAGTATAATCATGTTTGTCTAACAATAAGCATATATGAATCTCGGATAATGAATCACAGTGTACATATTTACGGATAGCGAAAACGAAAGAGAGTTTAAAAAAAGACGCGGTACCTTTGATATCCAGTATATCCAAAAAAACGACCTAACCCTCGAAAAATAATATCACGCGATTTTATTTTTCTATGCCCTCGGGGGGGGGGCGGGGGTCACTGGGAGTGTAAATTTCAAATGGCGACCAAATTGAGCTTTTGCTTGTCTTCGAAAAGTGTTTTTTTTTTCGAAAAAAAAAACGGTTTTATCAAATAACTCGGCCATTTTTGAATTTAACGAAAAACCGTAAGAACAATAGCTGTAGGAAATTTTGTCCGCTACAAGTTTGGTCTTCACGATTTTTCTTGTAGGTTCGATATTTTTCGAATTACACTCAAAAAACCGTTCCAAATTCCAAAAATTGCATTATCTCGTTTATTTTCAACTTTTCAGCTATAATGAATAAAACCAAACTTGTAGAGAATCAAATTTCCAACAATTTTAGTCTCTATCATTTTTTTCAAAAAATCGATATTTTTCGAATTAAACCCGAAAAACGCGCCGATTTCAAAATCTCTGCATTATCTCGGAAAGGAACAAAATTGTTGGAAATTTGATTATCTACAAGTTTGGTTCTATTCATTATAGCTAAAAAGTGACCCCGAGGGCATAGAAAAAAAGAAAATCGCGCGATCATTTTTCGAGGGTCAAAGTCTATACTGACTGGACAGTAGATTTATAGCATACGTGCTAGTGTTATCGATTTATCGATGTCACTCTAAATTGTCTCTCAATATATAAACAAAAGGGGGAACGAAATCAAGCGATACGCATGCATGGATCTTCGCGTGGAGAATACAGCTGTTTGTGAAGTCGATTCACGATGTAAATCTGTCGCACGTTTTGATATCTTTTTCTTTTCTTCTTTTCTGCAAGTATATGAGATACCGCAGTAGCATCCAAACTATGTGTACTGTTTTCATACATATTTATTATATCCACGTCGTGAAATAATCGAAATAAAGTTCCGTCTCGAGACATCATTACTTTTCGAACAAGAAAATTTCCGTCATATTGTGAATAAAGCAACAGAAATAAGGTAATAGATGTGTATAAAATAAAATTAAAAATGTTCAAATAACTCTAAAAATTATAAAAAACAGCTTTTATCTTCCATAAACAGAATTTTCAAACGTCACGTGACGTCACACTTCCATTTACCACGGTTGACCGTAGCGCCATCGGTGCGTGAATGCGTCTATACGCGTACCGCGAGATTCGAACTCTATATATTCATTTGTTAGAAGAAAAAACCACAAACAATGAAGCGGTACAAAATTTTCATCAATCCACTGATCACCAAATTATCGGATGTCAAGATAAATCAATAACTTTCTTGATCTTGTTTTTCCTTTTTTTGCTTTGCCCCTCCAATTGTCGTTATTCTGCTTATACCCCGCAGCTACATCAGATTAAGCCCATCACGTTCATATATACATGGGGAAATTAATATAATATTTGCTGGGGAATTTCGGTCGAGGCAAGGGAAGCTCGGTGAATATTGCCTGGTCTGGGGTAGGACAGGAATTCGAGATTGTTCAGTAAGAAATCCAATTATATACCTATCCCTAAATATATGTTCGAAGGATACTAAAGTTCGGAATTGAACAAAAATTATCGAAGTATAAGCGGGCGAGTAAGTCTTGTAACACAAGTCGAACAAACTTCCGTTAATTATTGCTCAAAACTGAGCGCAACTTCGCGAGGACTAAAAGTTGTTTCGGATCTTTTGGGGTCCTTGAGACGTTTTTGAGGCTTGGACAACTTTTGGTTCTGTGCTGTCTGGGTTCCCCCGGTTGAAAGAGTTCTTTTTCCCTGACTCTGAAACGGTTTATTTGAACTGTGAGTAAAAGAGCTTTCAAAGGACGTCAAGAGTGAAATTAAAACGAAAAAAAAACACGAAACATTGTTATTAACTGACGTTGATGGATTCCCTGCATCGTGATAATTTACACTGTTACGAAATTTTAAGACGCGCTTTGACCCCAGATTAGATTTCAATTCGAAGTCTAGTTTTTTTCTCAAAACTGTCATGAGATGAAAAGCAGATTTTTTCACAACTTTTATGTAAACATTCGTTTCGTTTGTGATCAAAAGAAGTGTGAATTAAGAATTAGATATATGGAAATAGAATTTTGTGAATATACCACAAGACCAGAAATCTGGCATGAATATGATGGTTTGAATTGCGGAATTTCAAACCAATCTGCAGACCTTCACGTATATCGATACCCAGTACATTCAACCCTAAAATACGAGATACAATTTTTATTCTTCCTTATTTCCTATGAAAAAAAATATATATCCTGGAATTGAAATTTGAGAAAAAAAAAAAAAACGAGCAGCTAGAAGGTTTCAACAATATTTTCTGTGCCTCGGAATTGAAGGTAATACTTTTTTTTTCATTTCAAGGTATTGCAGTACGAAGGGATTCCTGAAAAAATACAAACCCCAGACAAGATTTGTAAAAATTATTCGTTCATTCTGAAAAGAATAGAAACCGCAGAGAAAATTTTACATCGGTTCAAGCTTGAACTGTTACACTAAGAAAAAAAAATTCTTTTACCAATTAAATCGATTTATAGAGGCAAGAGAAGTCAATTATCACTCAATCATCGATTAATCTCAAAATCGAATCAAATTCGCTTGTTATCTAATAGATAATATTCTTTTCTATTCTTAGACCAGTCATGGCGATACATGAAAATCGTCGTTTTTGTACGACGGGGGCTGTACGACTGGACTGAATGGGTTAATTTACTTGAAAAGTAACGTTTTTTCGCGAGGCAATATTCCGCTTGAATCCACGTCTGACGATGAGAAACTTGGAATTGGGCTAAAGCAGAACTCGCTCACGTACGTGACGCGCTCTGTAAAATCCCCAGGGCTCAACCCTCTTCAAATCGTAAAGAAGAACTGCTTTCGCTCCAAGACTTGTTTGAATAAGCGTATTCCGCACTCGCATCTATATTCACACCGCCTCCAGATTATACGAATTTTGATCACCAGCTGTACCGCAAATTCATGACCGAACATGAAAGACAGAAGACAAGAGATTTACGATTGATAAACGCGTTCCCAAAAAAGAGTTCAGAATATTCTGTCAGAGTAGTAGAGTAGAGTAGAAACCTTTTATCAATGCCGTCGACCGTGGGGCAAATGATAACAATACGGTCAGTAGAAATATAAATTTAGGTTCCACTATTGTGACACTGAAACCAGCAGCCATAATTAGCAGTCAAAAGTGCTGAATTCAATTGAAATGAGACAATAGGACTTAATCATCAAGATTTTGTGAAATATTATGGAACACGAATACTTTGATGAGATAACAGTCATCAATCTGTACTATGTCGTTCTATTATATAGGAGAAGCTTGAAATGTTTCGTTGCTAACTATGGCTGCCGCCTTCGGCTTCATCGACTTATTCTCCCCTTCAGCCACTTTGTTTCAACTTTGCACTGTACTATATAGGGAAATTGTCTGAATTCCCGGAAGCAGTGGATAGAATCCAGCTCCTCTCACGATCTGTATTGAAATTCTAGATTGTGACGGATTGGGGAGGATGCACAACCGGTTTGCAATTGACGGTCCAATCCCAATACCACCCGATTTCCAGTTCCATATCGACGACAGAGAATAACAACGACGTAGTTCAGAATTTACAATGAAATCATGAATTCATGGAAACATGGTCGATCAACGAATTATTCTGAACTACGATACTGTTTTAAGAAAACACTGAGAGATTATGTTAAACCAGATTCTGGACTACGACGTTTTTGAACCGAATTCTGAACTACGATACTTTTTTCGAAGAAATACTGAGAGTTGATGTTGAACTAAATTCTGGACTACGATATGTTTGAAGGAGATACTGAGAAATTGTGTTGAACCAAATAGTAAACTACGACGTTTTTTGAGGAGATACTGAAAGATGATGTTCAGCCGAATTCTCAACTACGACGTTTTTGAACAAAATTCTGAACTATATTTTTTACTGAGATACTGAGAAATGATGTTGAACCAAATTCTGATCTACGGTCTTGTTATTCTCAGCTGTTGATGTGCAGATGCTACTTAGAAGTAAAGTATTGAGCCTAAAGGTCACAGATTTGTTTGTCAAACTTACGAACTTGTTGTTTCTTTGGCAATTTGCCCCAAAATATGACACCTTTGATACGCAGTTTCATCTAATAGTCCGAATCCTTCGGTCACTCCATTTGGAATTAATCAAGTCAGAAGTTTAATGAGAAAAATGTCGTGACGAAGTGAATCTATGGTGTACTGCTTATAACATCATTGCATGCAGTCTCAAGCACTACGCGTCAGGGATCCCATATTTTGGGCCACAGAAACAACCCTGTGGGTTTGGACCCGAATCCATGACCCGGAAGTCTCGATTATCGCGATAAAGTCAGGAAACAAGCAGATTGGAGAATCCAGACTCTCGCCCTTAAAATCAAATGGAAGTTACGTTAAAGAACGTGGATTCTCTCAAGCGTCACGAAATCTTGCGCTCTTTTACAGCCCTGAAGAAAGTAAAGCATATTTCGAACGGAAATGGTATGAAGTATAAAGACACGCGACGAGATGATCGAATCGCGTCAGGGTCGTCAGAGGAGAAGAAATTGAGAAGATGAAAGATAAAATTAAATATGTCAACGAGAGTTTGTGTGCGACTGTGTACGCGTATAGAATCTTTTAATTTTCCTTCAATCTGTATCAGAAAGATAACTGTTCACTCGAATATCTTGACGGAACCTTTTCAGCATTTCCATTATTCGAGGGTCGCTGGTTGGGGTGCGGATATAATGCATCGTACGTACGCGAATACGCGGTGACTGAAAATAAGTCGAGCTCGCGAATACCTTTCCGAATTCCGAATAAATATGTGAATAAAGTCTGATAATTCGTCGCCTTAGTATTTATTTGCCCTACAGACCATTCAGATTGGATCAAAATTTTCGACTTCAAAGTCAAATAATAATTTTTCAAAGTATTTCTATGGCAACAGTTTTTTAGTTTGATTTACTCAATTTGAAATTTTATTTTCAAGTCATTTCATAAAACTTTAGTTCGTTACAAAATGGTTTGCAGGGCGAATAAATTTAATACTGACAATGAGGTGACAAATTTCTGATTATCTTAGAAAATATTTCTGACTTTTTGTGACATAATTGGAAAGTTGTGAGTAACAAATATTTTTCCACCGGGGAAAAACTACTTTATGGTCCAGTTTACAAATTTCAAACAGATGAACGCCTGGTTATCAGTGAAAATAGTCAATGTTTTAGGGAAAATATGTATATAAACTAAATGAACGACGTAGACTAAGCTATGTGCAATGTACTGATATAAAAGACTCGTAGAGCAACCCCGAAAGATTAGTCTCATGAATAACGAATATGATAGTCAATTTTTTGTTGATTTCAGACTCATTTTACATTTTCTTTCGTAAAGTTCGACGTAAAAAGTCGTTATTATCTGCTGAAAAAAAACACAGATTTTCACAAACACAAACTATCCTACTGTATCCAGCTGACTATCAGAGTACAGAGTCACACTTACCTCGTGCCAACATTTTAACTACACACAAGTCGAACTACATTCTTGGAATAATTACTTGATTCAGTCGTGGTTCAAAGTGCTTTGTATAACGTCGTTAACTCGACTCAAGTTCCTGTACCAAGTATTTCAAAAGAGAAATAAAATCACAATTGTAAAGAATCGTTGAAACGATGTGAAGCAATGTTGAAGATTATTGAAAAGTCCGAAGAAACTTGGTTATTACTCAAATCTTTGAAAGCGGGACTCGGACGAAGTCGATAATAGAGCTTTAAGCTGCGTTCTCTGAACTGGAAACCGCGGAACTCGCTTCTATTCTTTTAAATTCCGTGCCTCAAGTTATACCGGCTTCTTTGTCGAGAGTGAAATCCTATTCATCGCATTCTGCAGATATTGAGTGGAAGTGCTCTGATTCAGTGACGCGGATCGATATACTGAACTATAAAAATCACGTATAGAATAGTTTACCACGTGTGTTTCTCTTCTTTGAATCCGATTTTTTGCAAACCAAAAAACTGCACGTGCACCATCGACGTCAAATCAATTTCGAATCTTTGATCCTCAAGATTCGAATCGACGAAGTGTAACGAAAATGAAAACATTACCCGAATATCCATGACGCGAATCGTAGAATAAATCACTATCAACGTGATTGAAAATCCTGTGAGCCAGCCTCGTCGATATACAGGGTGAATTTCTATATCCTCTAAACAGTTTGAAGTTGGCTACAGAATCGTGAAATAAGCTTTCACAATGTTGGATTGGCTCAGAATAACGTCTGGAAGCTCCGTCCAGTTCGCTTCCGGTGTCGTGAATGAAATATTGGAAATGTGATGAATGGAACAAAAGAAGGGAATCACTCACCCCCGAAAGTATTTCCAACGTGACCTCTGAGTGCCTCGGTATAATTTCTTGGGGTTGTGGTCTCGAGGTCGAAGGTACCGAAGGTGAAATCCTTTCGTTTTTTAACGAATTCCACCATGGATTTCATCATCAGCTGGCAAGTGTGCTTCCCGGCTATCTTCGACTGACCGTTTGTCGCGTAAAGAAGATGGACCTTCTTCCATTTGTACCTGAGAACAGAGACACTTGTTGTTTGAGCAATTGGTCTTTCTGACTGGTTACGTCACGGGTGATTGTGATTGTATCGAGTTACCTATTCAAAAATAGACGAGCACACACATTTATAGATACTCAGTTATTTATTTGCTTTTCGGTGAAATTGCTCTAATCTTATCGTCTGTTAATCCCCGACTGCACTAATCTTACTCGCTTATCGAAACTAACTTTATTTTTAAAGAGACAATAGAGAATGACGCGAATGATCAGATAACGTCGTTGGGACTTTATAATACGATAATAAAATACGAGGATTCCCATTCAGAAAGAAGCCACGGTCCGATTTTAAGCCCTAGGGTATCCTTACAATTTTGCGTCTCTCTATTTTCGTTCCGTCCCTTCTCTTCGTGTTCCAGTATCAGATAACATTACGTAATACGTCTGGTCGCGGGGATTGATTAATTTTCAGGATCTTTCAATACGTTGTCACTGGGTGTGATCGAGTATCAACAATAGTTATTTGTGTATCAAGGGCGCAAAAGGCTATTTTACGAGTATGCAATTTGCGGCACGAGCCGAAGGCGAGTTGCTGTAAAAGCAGACTCGTCATAATAGTCTTGCGCCCATGATGCACACGATGTTTTTCTCATCACCTGGTCTGCAGAAATGCCTCTTTTCAGACCGAGTGAGCGGGCGGAAAACAGGATTTTGCGCCCTAGGGCAGGAAAAAGTCTCTTTCGCCCGCTCAAGAGGTATGAAAAGTGGTATTTTGCGACCGGGTGTGAGAAAAAAATTTATCATACGCGTTGAAGCTCCTGAATATCGGGTGGCTGGGATTTTGATTAAACCCTCAGTGTCACGGTGATTTCGTACTCGTACTTATTCCTCCGCTGTACTCGTCCAGTCATCGAGCTTACAAAACATCGATCAAAATTTTGTCTTGTAATTGGTAAATATGTATAAACCCGAGATTAGGCTGGATCGAATATAGACGTTGGACGTCCGAGTAGGTGGTTAAAGATGGCACAACGTAGCCTTACGTGTACATAAATCTTCCGCTCTTATCTAAAACCCGGGTGATAAGGGGGAGGCTTTAATCCGAAGTACATGCTTTAATCTTGACGACGCGATTGTCACCGTGTTTCAAACGCCATTCAAAACTTGGAAATATTTATTGATCGGAATCCCTGTACTTGATCACCGACATTCTGCTGATCCTGATGTTATCTCAGTGATCTCGTTGTGTCTCGACAAATCGAGGAGACTTTGCGATTAATAGATTACGTACGTACGAATACGTAGTAATCTCTGCCAATTGTTCGGTATAATTGATTGATTCGGGAGAAATCAGTTACCTCATTGATACATCGCAAATTGTTGGTTTAATCTATTTATAAAAGTCGTAATGATCGATTCATCTTTTTTTTTTGCCCCTTAACTGAGGATGAAATTGTTGTCAACAACAAGCATAAATGTATGTGTCAGCGATCTAAGATTGTAACAATACCTTATCCAAGATCACTGATAATGAAATTCATTTATAAGATATACAGTTTAAATTTATATATGGCAAAAAAATACAACGATTACTCACTCGTCCATAATTGCGATGAAAAAATAAGTCAGATCTCTGAACGACACGGTACCCATCCTCAAAGTCATGTAATATTCGTCGCTGCATTCTTTCTTCTTTTGAGTAAAATCGAATGTAAAACCTCCGGTGGTTATCAGAGGTGCTCCCAGAAACTTCGCCACCCTTCCAACCGCGGCTGAAATCAAAGTAGGATTAAATTTAGTACGTGGGTTTCGACAACCGACCCCGGATGGCGGGCTTGTTTTACTTAACACTGACGTCACAGCGTGGCGCGAAAAAAGGATTGTTTCAAACGTTGCTGAACTTTGAATCGACGATATTTTGTACGATCCAACGGTGTTCACTGTTGATTAACGATGAGAAACTTTCCAAACCATCTGAATCTGGACTGACTCCAGTGCACATAGATTTGCCTCTGACGATATAACATTAATCGCCGTTCTATCCGATCGCGGTGAAGCCCTTAGGGGAAATAGATGGCCCGGAACGTATCAGCGATTCGATTCACTGACCTTAACATTGAGGACGAGACGCGAAGAAAAATTCTCAACGAATTCGTTGATAATCTGTTTGAAGAGGTCTTGGATTTGGCAATTGAGGTTTTCTCGATTTTTAATCAACGAAAAAATTGTTTTTCACGGACACAGGGAGAAATTTTGTCGATCCAACTACGACCTTGAATTAAAGCGAGAGCCTCACGTGTATCTAAATCCGATTGTCTCGTAGTTACGTAAAGCTATCAATTAAATAGGGATTTTCTATTACGACGAGATACGTGACGTTTTTGTGTTTAACGAACGTTTCATGCCTCATGATAAGGGATTTTTATCCAAGAATAGTTCTTAGTGAACAATAAATTTTATTGTTATCGTAGTTTAAAAGATAGTACAGAAAATTGATTCCAATATTGAACACAAATCTATAATTATACTCTATCAATCTGAATCCTGAATTAAAATTGATGATTATTTATTGCACGGTTCTTAGATAGATATACTCACTGGTATCGTCCATCTGTTCAATATTGTTTATCGCACTAGACGCTCCATAAATTATTGGCACTTCGCGATACAGCCGTTTTTCAGATAATTGAATACCAGCGAAACTGCTCAGTCACGTTTTCGAATTTCACTGAGGACAAATCTCTCGAGCTTTTTGGCTGTAGGGCTTAGATAGGATATGAAATATTAGGGCTACATATTCCACACACGAACACAACAAACTCTTTGCGAATCCCGACTAAACTTCGCTCTGAAGGATCAATTCGTGAAAAAAAAAGATTCATTCCTTCCCTTTTTTTCTTACTTTTGGCAATAAGTCACTTCCGGTTCCTCTGTGAAGCGAAGAATGATTCCTGAGCTCATTAAAATTCTCTAAATTAACAAATGATTGAAAATTTTGCTTTAAAAATGAATGTCTTCGACGAATAAAATCAATGCGAATTTTTCCATTTCGTTTTTCGTCGTGTATGCGTGGGACGTGGATATACGAAAGCAAGAGATTGAACGAAAAATTAGATTGCCACTCGACGCAGCGGACCCTCAAGTCCTGAATCGAGTTTTCATCACGCCGTGCGGAAAAGTGCCTTTATATGCACGCAAGCGTGCATATAATCGCAATTTACGCACGTTTGTGATGAAAAATTTTGTTCGATACACGTGAAAAATTTGTTTTTACACTCGTGAGATTGTCACCCTCGCTTCGCTCGGGCGACAGACCTCTCACTCGTGCCAAAAAAAATTTTTCGCTCTAGTATCGAAATATACTATTATACACGGTCAGTGACCGCGGAATTTTTGTTGTCACCCTCCCCGATGTCCTCTCCAGACTCGACCGCCCCGAGCCGGAAAGTGGTGGGTAATTCTGGGCAAAATCGACCCACCGAATCAATTCTATTCTATTCAATCGTCCAACTTTTTTCACGTCTCTTCCGAGTTCGCATCACAAAATGCAGAAGAGGAAAAACAGTGGTGTATATGGGGTATTCCACGCGAAGCGGGACAGGTTTCGGCCAAGGGTCGGCGAATTTGACGTCCGTCCAGAATCTCGTGTCTTTCTACCTTGCAACGAGTTTTCCGGAGTTTCAGACCCTGATTGATTTTTGATTGTCCGTGAGGCGCGATTGAAGAAATTTTCTTAGGGTTTACTCGATTTACTTGAAAATTTTACCGAACATAGTTAAAGGTATCACAAAATTATGGTGAAATTTTCAGCCACCCCTTTTTTTTTCTTCGTCGGCAATAAATTATTGAAATTTTTTTTTACGAACAATAAAATTTTTCGTTACCGGGACTTTATTGAAATGAGATACGTACGCCAAATACTAATACTAAACAGTTCAGAAACAGCCCCGATGACATAGAATGATTTTCTGTTTCAAAAAATATTTTCAATAATTTATTGCCGGCGAATGAAAAAAAAAGGCGTGGCTGAAAATTTTACCATAATTTTGTGATACCTTTAACTATGTTCAGTAAAATTTTCAAGTGAATCGAGTAGACCCTAAGACAATTCCTTTAATCGCTCCTCACGGACAATCAAAAACCAATCAGGGTCTAAAACTCCGGAAAACTTGTTGCAAGATAGTGAGGGACGAGATTCTGGAAGGACGTCAAATTCGCCGACCCTCGGCCGAAGCCTGTCCCGCTTCGCGTGGAATACCCCATATATAACGAATAAAATCCGCAAAATCACAGCACTAATACTTCCGACTCTCAATCTACGCCGATTGTGAAACTTTTTGAACAGAATGAAAATTTTTATACAAACGGTGATCCGAACGTTTCCAGCTTTCAAAGAGATGAAAGGGAAACTTCAACGGCTCAAGGCTCAAGGCTCAAGGCTTCAGTCATTGTCAGGCATCCTTTGTGCCTGTCCTTTGAATTTTATTGTTCACCCGTAAAAAAGATGCTGCCTTAATGCACCCGAAATTTTCACCGAGGGGGCGAATACCTCATTGAATAAATACAAATTAATGCGAATTAACATGAAATAAATGAATTATTTCGGATTGATATGAATTAATTCGCATCAGATGAAACATTTCGGATTGAGAAGAGTTGGCAAAAAATGAATAAAATTAACCAAATGAGATTGAATTGATTCATATTAGGCGAAATTAACGAAAATTATTCCGAAGGAATCGGAATTAACTCGGATTCGGGTTTGAATTAATCGCGGAAATATCGCAAATTGATTTTAACTGACGTTTATTATTAGGAATTCATTAAGAATTGAAGAATTTATTCGAATTACAGTGAACTAATTTGAATTACAATGAAATAATGCGAATTATAGTGCATTGAATTAGATTGAAAATATTGATGCGAATTAATTGGAATTAAAAAATTGACGTGTCAAGCCCGGATTGAGTTTTTTCCCCCTCGATTTTTACCACTCGTCAATTTTCCCAAATTGTTCGGAATGCGATTATCAAAAATTCGATGCGGTTCAAATTTTAGCTGAGGTGTAGAGACTCGACTCATCTTTGTTTTCGTTAAAATGATCTGAGATCGAAGTTTTGGCTAGTTTTTGTTATAAAACCTTAACCCGCGGATAAAACCGCGTCGAAAACTTCCCCCAAATACCATCCGCGAGATCTCGCTACTTTGCCGATTGGTAGTACGAAGAACTATATTTATTATATATATATGTATAATAATACATTTCGAATCACTCACCAACACCGTAGTCACACGCTGGCCCGAGGAACAAATGAACGCAGCTCGAGTAACCGTCGAAAGCTCCGACTTGTGCGTAAGTTGCATCGCACTCGTCGTCTTGAGACAAAAACTCGAGATTCAACCAGGAGGGCAACAGACCTCGAGCCCTGACTTCGATCAGCGCCAAATCTGTGGGAGAAAAAAACGGAGAACAATTAAATCGGCCGTTCGGCTGATGAGCTACGATTTTTTCGACTTTATTTACTGGTCTAAAAAGAAACTTGGAGCTTCTGTATTCCAAAAGCGAAATTGAAGCTTGATTCTTCGATACTTTGCAGCGTACAGAAATCACCAGAATGGGTCGGCGTGATTTGATTTTATGCACGTTTCAAAATCGTTCGATTATTTTGGGGGTCAGCCTAGTATATGCAGATTCTGTTGATGAATTTTAGTATATCGTTTGAAAGTTAGATTGTTATTTGAACTAAAAAATTAACGTAAAAAATCGATTACTGTAATAAAATCGTTCAGAAACTCGATGAATGTGGAAGAATTGATGAAAAAAATCGATTATTGGAGTCGAATCAATTCTAAACCGACTACTGAAGTAAAATTGACGGGGAAAAAGCTATTATTAGAGTAAAAACAGTTTCAAAAATCGCTTATTGAAGTGAAATGAGTCTAAAAATTGATTATACGAAAAAAAAAACTCGATTATTATGAGCAACGTTGTTAAAAAAATCGATAATTGAAGTAAAATCAATCAAAAATTTATTGTTCGTGTCGAATGAATGAGAAAAAAAATCAATTTTATGTTAAAAGCGACTAATTGACTAATTATTTGTTTCTGAACAGCATTTCGACTAATATTGTGATTATTGAGTCCTCTCGTTTCTTGAATGTTTCCGTAAAAATGTGTTGAACCCGTTAATACTTCCCTAACGAAGAGTGGGATGAACTAATTGTGCGGAACAGGCGTAAAACTGAATATTGTGGAATCTTTATGGCTGAAGTAATTTATCTTTGAAATTTTATTGTCATGAAATATTTTTAAGACGAATTTATGCCACCTCGTTTTCTTCATCATTCTATCGTCAATTTATCAAGTTTCCAGGCCCGAAGCGGAGCCTGGATTCGACTCCGAAGTTAAATAAGTTTTAAGAAAAAATTAAAAATTAGGCTAATCCGCTCGTAACTTTTTCAACAAAATTATTTACCGATGAAAAATCGTCAAGCTGCGAAAATACAGACGCTTAAAAATATTCCGGAGATTACTGGAGGACTGGATTCGGATTTTGAAAAGTTAGATTAATTTTTGATGTCGTATAAGTTGATTAAAAAATCACCGCCGTCCAGAAGATTCGGATGAATATTTCAACTCAGAGGATCCCAAAGTTCGTCTTATTTCTAATCCTAGATAAATGTTGAAAAAAAAAATTGTTCAAAAGCGAGTAAAAATGAAATAGTGAACACAAGTCGTGTCAGAGTATAATATGATAACATGTCGCTCCAATCGGGCGTTTCAACGTCAAGTTTAAGCTTCAAAGGTGACATTTAATATGTATACCGCGTCAGTGAGCTGCCCGCGGCTAAAACGTTAATATCACTACGGTTAGCCATGAAAATTTACCACCTCGTTGTAAACAATTTTCGTGAAACTTTAGTGCCTCGATCATTTTTACTCATGTGGGTATCAAACAGAAAATCCAATGTCTGTATACTTGGTGATAAAGAAAGAATATCATTCCAAATCCTAGATCAATCAAGGTACCAACCAGACAACATCTTCACCTAGGTAATTCTGGATGAAGCTGAAGTTAGCAGCCAAAAGTGTTGAATTCAATTAAAATGAACCAATGAGGACATGAAATTTGAATTTTGTGAAATATCATGTAAAGGAATAGTCCCATAAAATTATAGACATGAATCTTTGCTGTGTGATTTTGGTCAGGAGAACTTTCAAAGGTTCGGCTGATACCTATGGCTGCTAGGTTCAGATTCATTAATTCTGGATATTGTAAAAAAAAAGTGTGACGAATGTATCAGCTGAAGAATTTTCCTGTATTTTTTGCCAAAATAGAGTTTTCTGTCAGAATCATCCTTCAAGTATTCAATATCCACATTTTATCGACATCACCATCATTGATACGCACCGGCCTAAAAGTCAATAGGTACCGGTTTTGAAATTGTTAAATTCATATTCAGGTTGATGCTACAAAAATCATAACTTCATTTCAATTCATTGTGTGACCGATGTTTTGGAAAAATTGTATCCAATTTTTCAATTGGTTATCGATTCAGAAGTAAACTCTAAAAATTGATTTCTCATGAACCATACCATACCAAAATTTAGTCATTGCAAGACAGAATTTATAGTTCAAGGACGATTTTCAAGATGAAACCATATTTTTGACCAGAAACACAAAAAATTTATGATCTAGTGACTGTTTTCATTCATTTTTATGAATGATGACGTCTGATATAAAATCGACTGATTTAAAGTCCCTGTCCGAAGTTAGAAGACGTCTTCTGTTTCTTTCGGTTGAAAAAAAAAAAACCAAAAAAAGAAAAGAGGTGCAGGCAATATCAAACTATAAAAAATTTCAAAAAATTCCTGACCATTCCTGACCAAATTATAAATTTTTCTTTACCGAAATTCAGACGAATTGGTGGTTATTCGAGCATGTAATAAATAATTCTCTGAATCAATGGTGAAAGAAAATTATTTTTGAGAATACTTTTTCATTTATAATCTTTACAAGTTTTGCTACCATTTCCATTGATCAAGGTATCTTTTATTCTGTCTCGTTTTGTATGGCCATAAAATTCCTCGACCTTTCCCAGACCATTTTTCGAATTTCCTCACTGTTCCCTGATTTCCCGGATTTCCCTGACCATTGGCCACCACGAATAAACAAAACGTCTTACCGAGCACAGGCAGCACCTTGGGCATTGCAATCTCGTAACTCGGATCATGGGGCAGAAGCACGGCTGCCCTTAATTCGCAAGTTTCGACGCCGTGTTGGTCGAACGTGCAGAGACCCTCGCAGACACGAGGCAGTTTAACTTGTCGACAGTGTGAAAAAATTTCCACAGGTCCGGTGGCGATAAAGTAAATGAATACTGTAACGATGATGAAGGCTACCCCCATGAGTGTTTAACTGTCAACACTTGACCCTTCTCTAGCCTTCGGCAGAAATTCTCTGGTCCCGCTTTCTCACCCTCGTCTCATCGGTCATAAATCCCAACGGATATGGGATATGGTGGAAATGCTTCAACGAGACTTTGACGACTCTCTTTGAACACTGAATCTCAGTGCTTTGGTCGCCCGCGCGAACTTCCCTATCCTCAAAACGTATCCGCGATATTTGAACTACGCTTATTCCCCGGACTCTTTGAAGTTACGTGTCGATGCTTCACATTTTTGCCACCCTTTAAACACAAGCCCCAATTTTCCCACACCGTTCACGCTCGATATTGTGGAAACCTTTTCACTGTCTTTTTACCCACGAATCGTTACGTCGATGCCTCACTGTGGCTTTGCTCACTTCCATTCGTTCATCTCGGTTGTTATCAAGAAAACCACGTATTGAAATTGTACTTCCGGAGTATCGGAAACGCCGATTCACTTCGAGCGCTCGACCACTCCACCGACCGCGGTGTAAATATGTACGAAATACGGGTATCAGCGGTTCTATATCACTCGATTGATACGCTATCGGTGCGGGTCTCCCGCCGCCCCCCGACCCGGCGCGATCGCCTCCAGCATTCCGGGACACTCGGTCGCAGCCGCGGTGCCGGAGCGTCGATGAACCGACTGGAGGCGATCAACGTTGGTCGTGTGTATCTCCTATATCGCGACGGTTTTAGGACAGCCTCGGAGATAAGGTCAGGAGGAACCGCAGCGTCCCTACGACCGGCGGAAGAATCGCACAAACTGATTATGAGAAAACGGAAGGAACCGTAGCAACGCTGGCCGTTCTAAGCGCTTGTTCCTTTGCGCAAGAGCAACAAGTGTTGATGTTAATGCCGCTGCCTTTCCTCCCACAACTCACCCCTTATGGTGTGGTTGAACGGCGTGATTTGTTGTCGACGTTAACAGCGAGCAGTTCGATTAATTGTTTATTTATTGTACATCTGTTCGAATTTTTTTAGAACGCCGATTAATACCCTGAGGTGTTATGTATGAGGGTGTAAATACTGAAATACCTCGGTATGATATTTTTAGCGGTTATCGATGATTTTTTCAACACCTATGTTCGCGGTGAACTTGAACAACGATTTTATTTCGAACAGATTTTGGAGGAATTCGGGGCAACAAGAATTTATGCGGGGATAAAATTTGATTATTGAACAATTTACACGACTAATTTTCTTCAGTTGTTGACTTTCAGGCTCTGAGTGAAATTCAATTTCAATTTACACTCTACAGTCGTGGCAGAGGGATCGAAACTTCTGTGTACTTTAAATTTTGTTCGTTCATTTGGATCAGAAATTGAATCATATAATAAATAGTTTCACACGTTAATTAGTATAACTCATTTTTCACTATCTAGCTGCAGGAATGATTGCACTGTGAAAAATCGTGCTCTTTACCATAATGAGGTAGACGTCCCGGTTCCTGACATTGTAAGGATTTCCGCCAAGAATTTATTTATTTATTCTCTTCCAAATCAGGTATTATTGGATGAATTGATACTTCTTAGGGCGAGAAACGATCATCTTCTCA